>OU015501.1:10730122-11102662 GCA_907164885.2 Dolomedes plantarius
ATCAAATCTGCAAAAGTACTTTTCAGACAAGACTGCTATAATCTTAAATACTAAAAAACAAGTGGATTTAGTACGATTAGAAATAGCTAAAGATATAAACCTGCCTTTTCAACAAAAGTTTCAATTTCAGTGTCAAAAATGTTTTTTTATGAATGCAATCGTGCCTAAAAGAATTAAAATATGTGAATAAAATATTTAAGTATGTACGTATTACAAAATGTTTTTTTATCTCATATTTAAATAATAATCAATGAAAATTGCCATCATATTTCATATCTTCAATGCTCCTACATATTATCAATCTAATTGTATCGGTTATTTCTACTTATTATTAGAGTTGAATTATTTCGTTTGTCCTGTAGCAGAAAAATGATTATTTTGAAATTTCTGTTAGAATTGTATGATTTTTTTTATAAATAGCAAAAAACAAAATCTTAATTTTGTCTCATTTTCATAGAAAATTTAGCTGCAGTCAATGAAACTAAATCTGGGGCAGTCACCATTCATGTTCCTGATGTTCGAAGTATTTCCTCATCCGAAGGATCTCGTTTATCCTTAGATGGTTCCCGTTCATCCTCAGATGGATCTCGTGTTACTTTGGTCTGTGACAGCACAATCATACAAAAAGAGGTGGATACTCTCAAAAAAGAATTGAAAGCTGCTCAGATGACTATTGCAAATCTTCAAGAACGAGAAGCAAAACTAAAATGCAGGTAAGTATATCCTACTTTTAATTCAATTCAAATTCACGAAATATTCTTCACAGTTTGCTAATCGTCTATATTGAGGCAATAAAAATTTCACATATTTGTATTCAAATTTCCTATCAGATTTGGCTATAAACATTATACTAGAACCTGATGTTATCCTACATGCTGTTAACCTCTGCATATCCTATCATTTTGTTTTCCATTATCAAATAAACATCTGCACAAAATATACTTGTCTTCGTTGTCATGGAAGGAGAAGAGTTCAGACTATTGGATCTGTATTACGTAATGTATCTCAGATGTTTCGAGAAAAACCGACTTGCATGGGTACATTTCCATGGACGAAACCTAGCTGTCGGATCATGATGCCAATCTCAATTTGTTTGCAGTTAAACCATATTAATGTGCACAACATGAGTGTGTGTGTGTGGGGGGGGGGGTGTCATGGTACAGCACGCATCTCTGGAAGTCAGGGGGTACGTTGTTCGATACTCCAGATGTAGATTTATATTTGCAGAAAGAGGAATTTTGATAGATTGGAGAGGGAAGTAGGGTCATTAGAACTCATATTGTCTGAAATAGGATCGTTGTTATGGACTATATCAATGAAAGAATATATTGAGGGACGTATATACTTGCCGAGATTGATTTTTTAACAGTGTGTACCTCTGGCTACTCCTTAATGATGGGAAGTCATAAAATGATTACATGAATATGAGGGAGTGGGTTTGGTTTACCTATACTGTTCCCCCATTACAAACAACCATCAATTATCGCGGATAAAAGTACGAATGTCTTCAAACAAGTGCCTCAAAAACTCATGAATTAGCAATATATTTTTTTCATTTTTACATAATAGGCATAAAATCAATGTAATTATTTGGAATTAAGAGAATTCATCATAATTAGAATGATTCTATCCCCAGACTAATTTCTATAATTCTGTCATTTCAGTATAACACGTTGAACTAGCCGAACAGCTTAAGCTAGTCCTATATCCGATGCAATGACCCTATTGTTTATTTTAAAGACTAAAGTAGCTTTACTCTTTTACAAATGATCGAGTCAAAATTTCATGGATTCTTGGTGTCAGGCAGGTTATAATATAGTCGTGTATGTCATAATAATTTTGGTATGGTTAAAAATTTTTGACGAGGAAGCACTTTTAGTGCTGAATAATCTATATAAAGGAAAGGAAACGGAATTCAACCTAAAAGTAAGTTGTTATGAATAATTTAAAGCATTGAATAGTAATGTTTTGAGGTTTTTTAAGTAATACATTATTATACAATAATTATTCTGTAAATGATTTCAAGCTTTCTTATAGTTTAGTCCTGATTTCTGTCAACCTTAATGATTAATATAAAAAAAAAGTTTATGTAAATATTATAATTCGCAAACACCTATTTCATCTTCTGTTGACCTGTATTGAAGACGAGCCTGAGGGAAAAATTAATTCCGAGAAGCTAATTTTATTGATTGTGTTTTGTTATTTTCTGAATATCAATTTGTTTTAATTTTTAGACTTGCCGAGCAAGCTCAGAAAATGCTGGAAAGAGGAACTCGATTCGAAAATGTGTTGTTAGGAGAGAAAAGGCCTACAGCTCTGATCCGCAACTATGGAAATCTGTATGCTCAAGCCCGAGTAGATACCTTGGATGCATTAGACGAACTTCTTCCTTTACACAACTCGGATGAACTGAAAACCAAAATTCTATTCTCAGTTATTGTGGTAAATGAAAATTCACTATTTCTGTAATAGCCTCAAATGATTATCAGTTATTGGAATGTTTGGATCTCATCTCTGTTTTCTCTCAAAACCCGTAATTGAACGTCATTTTGGAACACACAGTGCCATTATTTATTTTTTCCTTTCTTGACTCCTTTTTCAATGTGCAATTTCTTCTCCATGTACTTCCAAATGCATAATTCATTTCAGTGAGCTGTGTCATAAAGAATTGACTTTATATTTTGCTATAAATCAATTGGATTTTGTTCATTTCATCTCTCATATATTGCTCCTGAAAATGTATCGAGGTCTGCAAAACTCAAATTCGACATCTTAGAATTACGCTCCTTTGATTTCATTACCCTGTTAACAAGGGGCTGGGGATGCCTTGAGTGGATGACAGATCTGTACTGTTTGTCCGGCATCCTCCAGCCCCACAGCAATGGAAAATGTCACCGAACTTGGTAAATTAACCCTCTACTGCGTATTCAGGCTCTTGCTACGTAGTGACTGGTCTTCAGGTGTATCATGGACGATGGACCTTAATGGTCAGGGGGTCCGAGGTGCCAAACTCAAAGGTTACCCTGTTAACAAAACATCAAATATTAGTTGCTTATGAGGAGTAAAACTGACAAAATTCTTTGATTAAATTTTAACCTGTCATAAACATGTTTCTCTAAGCCCTTAAAAAAAAAATTGGGCAGGAATGTTTCGTAATAATCATTCGGAAAAGATCATTTTAATTTCTTTGTAAAAAACATTTCATTCAATTCTATTATTATAGACACTAAATAGGTATTATTATGAGAAATCCCAAACTAAGGAAAATGTAGCCATTAATAATAATTTAAAACTCACTTAACAGTGAACTGCGTCACTTTAATAATATAATGCGGTCGAATAATATATTTTTCCTTCATTTCCTTTTCTAAAATACAGTCATATTATAGGGAGAATCACCAAGGCTTCTAGAAGTAGGAAATATTTGTGTTCAAAGAATCTCAGATAGTACACACAGACAGTAAAACTTCTCTAAACGGCCATATTTTGTTCACAACCGATTCAAGAGTCCCTAGGGCAAATGTTAGGGAAAGAACCTCTTTCCGAGTACTACCCCTCAAAATGACCAATATTTTTTGACCCATTACTGGCCGCCCTAGAGAAGTTTCACTGTATATATATACATGTGTGTGTGTGCTTGTTAAATCAAGATTTTGACTGCAAGTCTAAATATCAGTTTTAAAATGTTATTTATATCATTCGATGTTTGATCTCGCAATAAATGTTATTCTGTTAAATAATGATGGCCATTTTATTTCTGGTCATGTGTGACACACAGAAATTCTTAGGGAGAAAGAAGCTGGCTTTTATCCAATTCAAAAATTCGTTTTTAAAAATAAACATAGTATCTGATTCAACATATCGTATATATTTTTTAATTTTACAAACTCTATTTATCCCGCTTCCCTGCTCCTATTTATTAGATTTTTCTTTCAAACCACCTAGTTCTATACTTTTCCTATTCTATGAAAATCAATAGAAATCATACCTCCTAAGGAAATATATATTCAGTTAAATTTTTGAATTCTATCCCAAATGGCTAAAAATAATGTAGATAGACGTATGGAAAGTATGACGAAATCCATACCTGAACTTCACTCTTTTGTAAATATATAGTTCAATATATTTTAGTTTCATCTTTTAGAAGTTTAAATCCAGGATATATGAAGCCTAAATAAACTGAATAGTTCAATAACTGAATACTTCAATATTTTATATCCTTCACGTCGTTGACTAATTGAGATTTCTTACTCTCCCACGGCTGCATAATAATATCCAACTCTTTCTACTCAACCATTGCAACATGAATTCCTTTCCCTTTTCCAAATATTCCTGAAAATAAATATAAACATGGAAAGTGCATTCAATTTTAAAATGTCATCCCGAGGGTATCACTTATTGGCAATATGCAAAAAAAATTACGTCGATCTCATTATTGTATCTCAAAAATTTCTAAACTCACACAGTAGGTAGGACAACCAGATTTCGAAGCCTGCGGGTAAAGATACCATTTCAGAGAGTAAGGATATAGTTTAGCTGAATATCATAGAACACCTGAATCATTTTTCCAATGACTTCTACTGTTGCCAGCGCAAAAATGAAAATATTCAATGTATAACAAAAAATCGACGCACCAAGAAGTTGTTATCCGATTGCGTCAAAAATTAGTGGATGTGAAGAACATGCACAGAAAATAAACGATTCAAATTTCAGAACAATTGAAGGATTTAGTCCAGAGTTTGATCATTACATAGAGAGGGGGTGAATACGGCGTTGGTCCACCTCTGGTCTGGATGCAAGTTGTCACCCGGCGGGGCATAGACTGATAACGTTCCTGGATGATAAATGTCTCCAACTGTCGGACTAAATCGGCAACATTCCGGAATAGTTGCAGTCGCCTTTCCATCAAGTCCCAAATGTGCTCTATGGGGGAGAGGTCAGGCGACCTAGGTGGTCAAGGAAATTGTTCGGCAAGCTTAAAGACAATTCACAGCAACACGTTATTTTTTTGAAAAGTAAGTCCGGGGTGACGTAAGAGGAACGGCAACAAAACGGGTCGCAGAATGTCGTATACGTACCGTAGTGCTGTACGTGTGTCACAAATGACTACCAAAGGGGTCCGGCTACGAAAGGAAATGGCACCCCAGACCAGAACGCCTTGTTGTGGGCCTGTGGGGTATGCGATAATAAGGGAAGGATCCCCATGCTGCCCTGGACGTCTCCAGACACATATTCGATGGTCGTCAGGGCACAGTTGAAAAAGGGACTCGTCACTAAGGGACTATACGCTGCCCAGTTTAGCACAGTTCTAAGTTGATCGAGTTAAGCACTACTGTAAAACGGACTTGACGATATACAGGTCTGCGGGATAAGCGGCGTACGGTCGGCGCGAGCGTCGATTCCACTCTCTCAGACATCCTGTTAATGGCCACATTGGACACATGTGTTGCGGATCACACGTAGGACGGTTGATAACGACGAATCCGTTGCTGTGACAGCTGATATAACAATCTCTCTGTACTTTTTTCCTGACGCTTAAATCTGTCGTTGTTGACACACTCTTGCCAGCATCGTCTAATTGTTGCATCGCTTTGACCTAGATGTCGAGCGATTCTTCGATTTGCCCAACCAGCTTCTTTCAATCCGATGACACGGCATTTTCAAACTCTGAAATATTCTCATAATGAAGAAGCATCCTTCGGTGAGGACATTGTTATAGTCTACGTAAGACATCTGCAGGCAAAATGCAAGAGAAATTTTGAACATCAGATAGAGAATCTCTCCTTAAAAACATCTGTTGGATGTGCAGTTCTGTTGCTCTGGACCTTCCACTATTCATTCGTTGGACACCAAAATTTAATCATTTGCATGTTCAGTCGAAATTTCCTTGCATACGAAATTTTATTACAATCGGAACAACTCCTTGGGTGCGTCGGTATTTTGTTATAGAGTGTATATATGGTGCAGAAGCAAACCCCAAAAATGCCTAACTTATTAAATGCCTAACTGTAACTTATCTTTAAAAGATTTAAATAATAAGATAATTTAAATCTATCGATAGATTTAAATGATCTTTTGCTCTTCTAAATATCAAATTGATAGCCCTATGTAGAAAAGAAAATTTGGGTGGCACTTCGCATAATATCAAGATAATCCATCAAATATCAAATGTCCCATCAAATAATCCAAAACATTCCAAGAAAATTATAATTGTGTTTATAATCGGAATTTAAAACTCAGATATATTTTCTATTTCCAGTTGGCTTTTAGATCTGTTCAGACACGACATTAGTTGATATCCAAGTTGCAATCTGAAGGTCTCTCCTTCAAGTTCGCGATTCTCATGGATGAGCCCAGCCCTCAAAGAACGTTGAACAATGGGAGTAGCACCTCTACTTAGAGAAAAACCAGCGGATACTTTCAATTAACAAAAATGTTAATGTAAGTAACCCGTAAATGTGGATGATTTTCTTAATTTATAATTTGCTTAACTTACTGTAAAACATTGTACATAATATTTCATATAAATATATGTGTAAAGGTATAATTATACTATTTTTCTATGCTAAAAGCGAGTGAACACAGTAGAAATATAATATTTGAAGGTTACCGAAACAAGATAAACTCCAGATTTCAGTTTGTACTTTTAGCATTTAACTTATAAACCTTTTGATTATTACACCATTAAAATTTCCGTACTATAAACCATTGATATTTCGGATCTACATGTGCAATAAATGTAACCAATATCAATCTACAATCCAAAATGACTGAGTCGAGCGCATAGCTATTAATTGCAGTAAATCTTCCTATGGATTGTGGAATTAGCTGTCCTATACACATATTTTATTCTGGGAGCTGCACATTGAAAAGTAAGTGTCTTATTCATCAGACGGACTGATGTGCAAATCTTAAACCAAATCATCTTCCACATTTAACACTTGAACTGTGATTTCAGAAAATTGACTCGTCAGTCTTACTGTACAGTTTTCGAGACCAGGAAGTATAGACACATTTCAACTATTCGATTACATTATCGATACATTTCACACAAGCTGCCGAATTTGTACACACTGCTGCTCGTAGCAGCGTCCTCATAATTGTTACTAGGTCCCAATACAATAATGAAGCACATTAGTGAAAAGATCAACGTGTTTATACTAGTGTGTGTGTGAGAGATAATAACGCCAGACCAGTTTAATTCTGTTCCATTAATTCGCTGCTTTTGATATTGTCTTTCCCGTTATATAACTAACTTCCGTATTCCTTCTGTATGCGCCTGGCTGATGCCTGAGGATATGGCACCACAGGGGCTCACGTGGTAAAAAGAAACTAATTTTCCTTTGTGTGCTGGTGTGAGTTCGAACTGCACACTTCTCGATTGAATCATAAATTGAGCGGTCGCCCTTATCTATTCTCTCTGTTTGTAAAAATGCAAATAGCTCCTACTCCTTTATATTTCGTATAATATGTTTAACTATTAGATAACCATAATGTGTTTAAAGTAATAAAAGTCGTATTCCGTTTAACTCAATTATTTGATTTGGAGTTAATGTCGCTCAAGGCCTGACTACCAAGCCATCTCCTATTTTCCGAATACCGCCTAAGTGTTGACCAGTAGATTCCTTATACAAGTGTGTATGTGTTCTAAGAATTATGTTAAGTTTAACACACAGAGAAATCAAGTCATTACAGCACCCATTTTCATATATCATATTTTTTAATCCCCAATCTTCCTTAATTATAAATTATATAACTGATAATATTCATTGATTCTTTATACAATTTGGCTTACATTTTGTTAGCAAAGATCATAATTTACTCACTGTTCAAGAGAATTAGAAACATTTTAAAAAAAGAACTCTTTGTAGCGTCAACTCAAACCCACAAATAGTTTAACGAACAAACAAAAAAGGTGAAATAGAGAATTTATATCGGAAGGATTGGATTGCAAAGAAATGGTCTCATTTCTTTGTCTCGCCCTTCAGTGGGTATGCCAATTTTTGGAACACCAGCAGGCGCGCGTGGCACAAATTGCAACGTTTCTTTCAACCTTGATTATTCCTCTTATAAGAAACCTTTTTTTAAATAGAAAATAATAATTATGTGTTTTATGATAAGATATAAAATGTTGATAATATTGAGATATATTTATAATTAAAGGCCAAAGAATGCAGTTATAATCGCCTTATTTCAAAACTGCCCGGTTTATTGGATCTAAGGACAACTTGCGAATGTATTCCTATTATGTCCAAAAACCTAAAAAACGAGAGAGTTCATCTTCGTGATATGCGGGATACCGCGTCACAGTGCACATTCGATCGCCTACATCAACTCCTGCTTTTGTCGTATTGTAATCCAAACTAATTACTGGTTTTCCACGATTATATAACGACTAACAATGAATGGAAAGGAATACAAGGGTCAGAAAATCAGACCTGCATTAGAAAGGGTGTAGCTATAAATAGAAACTGCTTACAACATTCAAACCTTACATATAAAAACAAACCATTCAAAATTACGAAAATGTTGCACTTTGTAAACGGACGTGCCTGCTGAAGGGTTAAAGTATATATTTCGTAATGGGGAAATTAATAATCTCCCATTTAGCTGTAAATATTTTCATTATGCATTTTTGCAGAATAATAGAGCATCTGAAGGATGTCAAACATCTTCTCATCTTATATATAAAGCAGAAACGGGAAATGGGTCGTGTTTGTATGTGTTTGTGAGTCACAAAAACTCAAGAACTATGAGCCCTATCATGATGAAACTTACACGGTTTAATGTGCTTGGAAAATCAGGATGAATGTGACTATTTTCATCCCGTTACGACGTTCCATTCCCGAATTACGTTAGAACAAGTTTGCGCGGTATCAACGGACATTTTTGTTCAAAGCCATTGTAACATTTCATTGTTTGCAATTAAATTATAACATTTGCGTAAAAATAAATAGACGTGAATTAAAAACGTGATTTATTCATATATTGGAGCATGCAAGAATGAATTTGGTGTATTATTTTCATATACGTGGCAATGCCAGAATATTTCTTTTTAAAAATGAAAATATGAATATGGAAAGTCCTTCATTTTCAATGAATGTGTTCTCAATTTATTTCATGCATTAAAACTATCCCAAGCTACCTGTTCAAACTCAAATATACTGAAGGACACGTTCACTTAGCTAGAAACACGTGCGTTTAGCCTTGACGCGATGATTTATATAACTGAAGTGACATTGAAACAGCAGACGATTTAGTTTTGAGAAAGAATTCCGAGCATGTAATGTGTATATACTTTTTCTATAATAATTATCAGATTTACTGTGTTTTAATATTGAATGTGTTCTCAATCCATTCAAACATTATGAATTTTTTATTACTGAAAATATGAAATTAATTTGTATAAGAGTTGTTATAACTTTAGAACATCATAACATGAGGCTAATCATTGAAAAAATAATAACAGAAACTGAATCCCGGGACAGAAACTGAAGCCGGGTAATAAATCTAGTTTATTTATATGCAAGCCATTTTTATTCTACTTCATACACTGAATTAGGATTGTATGTTTGTTTAGAAATGAGAAAAATATTACGTTACAGGCAGGATACCTGAAATATTCTACCAAATAGGAAATATTCTTCTAGATTTAATAGCTCTGAAAATTAGAATATGATATTCTTATGGCATTTCTTAACATAACATCACAAAAACTTACTTTCTAAGGCACTATTTTTTATGAAAGTTACTTCAACATATTTCTCCATCGCATATTTCGTACTAAACCGGTTGCAACATTTAAATAGTATATTTAAAAAATAATTTTCAAAGTAAAGTATTTCGAGACCTATAAGTTTAATAAAATAGAATGTATTATGTTAAGAATTGTAATAGAATAATTTTCCATGTTATATCTTTTTCTGACCATCATTTAAGCTATTTTGTAGCAAAAATAGCTTAAATTAACGTTCATTCATAATGCAAAGAATATTTATTAGTTAGCACCTAACATAAAAATGTTAGTGATCAAAATGCTATTCTAAATCCCTTTATTTTATTTATATCTTTAGTTAATCTCGATAAATGACAGTAACTTGTTTTGATTGCAAGAGTAGTATTACATTAACATGACTAAATATAGAATAAACCATTAGTGATGCATTAATTAAGCATAATTAGTACCAAAAATTTTTAATACCGGGTCACGTTTAGACATTTAATGAATCACTTGGCTTAATACTCATTTAAATCATAAATTTTCAAAAGTTCAGTCTGTAGGTATTTTGAAGAGTACATTTTAATGCCAGAAGATTCTTATTTTTTATACCAAAAATTTTATATATTAATCAGTTTTAAAAATACGATAACTGTTATTCGATCTTGTTAATTCATTTGGCTTTATTAGATTAAATATATGTGTAGCAATTGCAAAAAAAAAGTTTCATTTTCAAGACAATCTTATTGTTATTTGATATTTCAGGATGTCTGTGCCCAAATCTATGCTACACTTTACGACTATCCCTGCTTGAAGGATTGCCCTGCGCTGATGTGTTATGTCAGAGATTGTGTACGCATTGCATGGTGTTTGAGCAATCAAAACCCTCCTTACGTCATTGAATACGAGAAGCGTAGCTTCAAGAGGGATCTTCATATGCGCTTCCACTCTTCGGATCCGAATTCTGATGCCATAAAGAACTATATGTGGCCCGTGCTCCTAGAAGGAGAGAACGGGCCATGTGTTCACAAAGGAGTCGTGCTTACTTAAGATATTTCTTTTCATGTGGTTCGCTATTTAATGGAACGCATTTTTCATGCATCATGCCATTTTTTAAAAAAGGAATTGTCATCAATGTCTGTTATTTATTTTATTGGAAACATTTTTTTACTATGTCAAACCAGTCTTGAAATCATTTAATGTTTCTGTCTACTCGTCTTTTTCTTTTAAATTCATATATGCTTAGTCTAAAATTTTTAAACTCTGCAACAGGCCCTTTATTAAACAAACTATGTTTTCGTGATTTCTGAAGTGCATTCATAACAAATGAATGGTCTATTTATAGTTCTAATCAACTAATTCTTACTTCAATACAACAAGTATTTTGTATAAATCAAAGCTATAAGTCATAGCAATGGTTCCGGAAGTTTATGGAGTTAGTAATCATTAGATGAGGATTTTTTTTTCAAATGTAATCCAGATAAAAAGCACGTCAAGTTTCAAAAGAGCATTAATATAGTCAAAAAACGTTAAATTCCGGGCTGGATAAATTTACAATGCTATCGTGAGTTCCCTAATCAATCATTGTTTTCAAGCAAAGTAAACACTGATTTTAGGTGTTTAGGAAAATATCTAGAATTACCATATCTAGAACTAGAATTACCAAAGGAAGTCGAACAGTATTAGCTTTTAGGCTTTCCGTATTGCTTAAGTAGATTCTCTCCGTATTGCTTAAATTATCAGAATGTGCAATGAACTGAACTGGTATGGGAAGCAAGACTTAATGCTAAATATTGAGCTTAACTTTGACAAACTTAGGGATACAGAAACCATAAAGTCAATTGCACTGCTTCTCCTTCACACACATATATATATATATATATATATATATATATATATATATATATATATATATATATATATATATCCTTATTAAACAAAGCCTTTGGTCTTTTCGAATAGTTTTATAAAATTATGTTATACATTCAGAAATAAAGGACATACTTTCACAACACACAAAGTCTCATGTTATTTGTCTAATTTATTAGTGAATGAAAATTAACAGCGGAGAATAGGGGGGGGGGGGTAAGCTAATTTTTTTTCCATAAAAGTTTCAAAGGTTCGGAGCCATTGTGTTATAGTATAACTAATTTTCTCACTCTTATATCGCGTCTTATAATCCAAGCAGTTTCGCGTTTTCAGTATATTTTTTTGTGGTTAACTTTTAACATTTATTCTTGAAATAAATATTACTAAATGAGAAAAATGTTTAAGTACTAATCAAGATATTATTTCTAAATGAATAATCATCTTTGGTGATATCACATTCGTAAAATTAAGAAGATTGATTTATAATACTGCATGGAAAAATATTCCTTGAACAATAAAGGCTATTATAGTTTTCATATATACTGTATAACTGAACTTGAATAAAAATATGTGACATTATATCAGATTGTTTAAAAAAATGAAAATACAGTAATTTAATATGATTAATTTATGTTACGTTATTGCATTAATATTTTTCTTATTGAAAACTTCATCTGCAATTCATTAATGAAACAGGATTACCCTGAGATATATCTGATAACTTTTTAAATAAGTTTTCTGAAATTTTCTTCGTTAAGAAACAAGAAAATCTTTCAGTAGTACTTTAGGATTTAAACATATTACTAAAAAAAACTGAAAAATGAAGGTGTTATGGTTAATATTTTCACTAAAATGCCTTATACATGTAATCACAAAAATATCTTTAGGTTTTTAAAAAAAAAATAAAATGCATATTTTGGCTCCTTTATTTTTGTGTTGCTTTCAAGCATTCTCAGGTAATACTTTTCAGAAAAATATTATGCTGTACTGTTCCAAACATGCATACTTCTGTAAAAAAAAATGTATCCATCTTATTCAGCAGTTTTCAGTTTCATACTTTGGAGAATATAGAAATAATAAAGTATTTTTCTTAGAAAAAAATAATTATTCAATAGTGAATTGAAAACTAATATATAAGTTATATACGAGTATGTAATCCCAGTGATGTTATACATTCACACACTAAGAGCATTTCATATTCTGCGTCTTCTGACATAATTTTCGAAACTATATATATATATATATATATATATATATATATATATATATATATATATATATATATATATATATATATATATTATCCAATTTTATATTTTTCCAATTATATATATATATATATATATATATAAAATTGGAGCTATTAGATTAACCTAGAGTAAAAATTTTGTAAGCTGCTTTAGGTAGTCAATATTTTTTCTTTCGTATTTATGTGTCAAAAAATATTTCACCTACTTAATTTATCTTTCCTGAATGTGATAAATGATATAAATGATCTAAAATGTTTTTAGAATAAAAGGAACAAGTAGATGTCTTTTGATACTCAGAAGTAAATTGAGCTGAAAAACATGTCTCCAGGTTATTTGGACTCATTTATTTTTTACCTTATACATCCTAACTGGTGTGAAAATTCAGTGGTATTTCTGTATAATTGTAATAATAAGTGTCGCATATTACAAGATAGATTCTTCAGTTAAAAGTTAGCTATAAGTTAAAAATACAATAAAATGAAAATACAGTTTTCTTGTTAATTTAATCATTATTTTTTAAACTTTTTTAAGTCGTCAGAAGTAACGAGTTCACTATATATATATATATATATATATATATATATATATACTAGCGGACCCGACAGACGTTGTCCTGTTCAAACGTTGTAATTCTAGCTGAAGTACCCGGCGATGCCCGGGATTTTAAGAATGTTTGTTAACCAAAATCAATTTAAAAATTAACACAGTATAAATAACATAGAAAAAAAAGCATACGAAATGTTATACATATTAATAATATGAAAACCCAATTAAAAATGTATAAATGTATAATAAACTCCTCAGATTTCAGCTATATTCGGTATTTCATCATAAAAAAGCTGAAAAAATAAAAATAAATAAAAATAATAATTTTAAAAAATAATAATTTTAAAAAATTAAAATAAAAAAATAATAAAATAAAATAAAATAATAATTAAATAATTTAAAAAATAATAAAATAAAAGCTGAAATAAAAAAGCCTTAAAAAAAAAAAGCTGAAATAACAGGTCTAGCAAAATTTACACAACTCTGGATTCGAACCCGGGTCGAGAGAATGGTACTTTCTAAATTGGCGACCTTCCGAATGCTCCACGATGACACGGCGTTCTAGTGGGTAAAGTGAAACATATTCGCTATTGGAAAGTTGTTGTGGGCTGGTGATTATACATGTCAGAGGAGTTTTTAGTCAGAAATAAATTAGTAGGATAGAAGCTTAGTCTTTAGCTCTTCAATAGACACAAAGATATAGGCGAGGAGGACTGCAGTAGCGATTAAAAAAGATCTCGTGTCACTTAACGTGGTTGATTCGAATTTTCCATCGCGTGTCGAGAGTATCAATATGCCGTTGGATCTGATCCATTTTAGAGTATAAAATCTGACTTGAAATATTATTATTTTCATTTATTATTCTGGTTTAATATATGACTTGAAACTTTTTGATTTTATTTATTTTTATTTTTTCGCTCGCTGTTTGCTAAGTAAACCTAACGTGGACGCCACTATCTAGAGGGATGATTTCACAAAGTGTAACAGCTTCCATTTACCGGACGCATCCCCTTATAAATTGTTGGCTTTTTATTAATTAATTAAAAATATAAAAACATATTCTATCGGATCAAATTGTGAATCTAAACCATTCTCGAATCAACTAAATTGCACACACAAAGATTTCATAAAAATCACGTCCAGTCGTTTAGGAGGCGGAGTTCAGTTACATACACACGGAGAACACAGAGGAAATTCTTTATATAATTAAAAGGCAAGTCTGTGGTGGTTGGTGCGAACGAGTTTTTTGTCTGCTCGCGGCGCCGCGCAAAGACGGTTAGGTCGGACAGTCTTGAGATTCGACACGGAAGAGCCTCCCGAGGTCTCCTTATTGCAACCCTCGAAGCCCTTTTTTCCGATTTTTGTTAATTAGACTTTTTCCGTAATTTAAATCTATATTAGTCGCGATTTGGAGCTCCCGGACGAGTTAAAGCCCCGGTAAATCCCTTAACGTAATTCCGTCCAACGAATTTTTTTTTTTTCGGACGAGGCCATACGGGAAAGCTGACACTCTACGGAAATCACAATTAAATTTGTCCTGTCTTAATTTATCAGATTAATTAATTGTTGATTTTTTGTTTTTTTCGATCGCCTGTACCACCCGTTTTTTCGAAAAAACGCGATTTTGTCCGTGACCCTTTTTTCCAAATTGTCGAATCGATACGTAAATGTCGTTACATTTTTACGAAATTTTTATCTCAGAGACCCTAGACATCACAGTTTCGAAAGCCAAAACCAAAATTAATTTACAAATTGTAGTTATTTTTTAATAATTTATTTTATGATTCGGAAACTCTTGCGAGAAATCTCATTTTGGAGATTTCGTTCTTCATTTCCGGACGAAGGTAAAATAGGAGAAAAACCAGTTTTTCGACGTCATGCACGTGTTGGGGCGTTTGTTTTCTATGAGGGATTCGGTGGTTAAAGGAAATCGATTACTATTGCAGTGATAATCGATTAAAAAATCACATTTAGTAATGCCGTAATTTTTTTGGCCAGCACTTAGTTAATATCATATAATTTGTGGTGTATTTGTGGAAAAAATCTATGAAGATTTCAAAGAATTTCAGCATGTGGAGGATTTGATATATTCGCTTTCAAGGAAATCGATTACTATTGCAGTGATATTCGATTAGTAATCCTATGTCAAAAATTTTGCAAAATGTGCCAGAAAGGATTAATTTATATGGGTAAAATAATGTATCGTGGTGAGGAAAAGGATGACAGCCGACGCCCATTAACAAAGGGTTAAGTCTACTAAAAAATTTGGTAATTACATTACCCGAGCAACTGCCGGACGGGTACAGCTAGTATATATATAAGATATGTGTGTGTGTGTTGTGTGTGTGTGTGTGTGTATTAAACATATTATATTTTCTTTCGTTGTATGTTACGCTTACAATACTGTATTTTTCAAAGATTTCCTTTTACTGAAGAACGTCATTCGATTTTTGAGGCAATTCCAACCAATCCTTACGAAAGTGATCAAATGTATTTCAGTGGGTGGAAACAATAAATCACTTCTGCAGCATTGAATACTGGAAAGAACAATTATGTTGTCACGAAAATTGTCGAAAGCCCATATGCCAGTACGATAAAGAGTGCCTGATTAAGGTTTAGAGTTCATTTTCAACAGATCTTAGTTATTATAATCTATCAAATCTTATTTCAAACTAAAAGAAAAAACATGTCCTTTTCAAGCCCTTTCATTTAACCGGAACAATAATTTTCATTTGAGTTCGTGCCTGTTCATCTCAAATGACAGTAAATATTATTCGAACAGAGCTCGATTATGGAATAGTAAAATTATAAAGGGGAGTAATGATACATTTTTTAATTGCATATATTTTGCTGGTCAAGTTTGGGGAGCAAGCATACCGTTTGTCCATGCACAGCCTGTTAGCGAATAGGGCATGGATCCTTTTACTCCACTTTTAGCATTTAGGTTGTTTCAATTAAAACATGTATTTTTACAGCTGAGAAACTTAATTAGGGAGATATTTTTGAAAACAGCAGGTCTAGTTGCTACTTAGTAGGATTACTTTCAAAAATGTTGTTAAATGGGGGAAAAAGAGTTTCTTTTTGTATATCAAACGGAGAATATAATGCAGGAAGTAAAGGGAAGCATATTGATGAATAATATTAGAAAAGAGCAATATTATTAGTTACGTTACGAATTTTACTAAATTTTAAGTAAGAAAAATTCAATAGAGGTTATATTGATTCTTGTTTTCTGCTAATTCATTTCTGCTGCCACCTCCACAACATAATTTGGCAGAAATCAAGAAATTACTCCAAACATATCAAGAAAACCGAAAAAAAAAAACTGAAGGAATAATTTTATTTAAGAGAAAAAGTGCCGCTTATTTCTTACCGTAATATTTTGAACGAAGCCATAATTGCTGTATCACAGAAGTTCCGCCATCTAGTGAGTAAAATCCCTACTAAAGTATACTACGTGGTCTAAATAAATTTCCAATTCTCACGAAATTATATTCTGTGATTTATATTAAGAAAAAACTTGCTCAGCTCGGATCTCATCATGAAAGACAGTGCTTCTAAAAATGTCATGATATTATTGTTTGATAATATTAATCATTTGAAGTAATAGCATTCCATCTGTTTTCCTTTTTTTTTTACTATACAAGTATCAGTTTTGAGATATGTTTTTTTGAATATAATATGCAAGTACATACCTTCGTTTTAATAACAGTCCTTATTCATTAATCATTCATCGTGGAAAGAGATCTATTTAACCTGAATTGAAAACATTTCATGAGGAAGAGAGTATTATCTTTGTTTGTTTTTGAATTAAACATTCTTTTGTATCTCGAAACTAATATTTTCTAAAATTTCCAGTAATACTCCTAACTGTCTTCAAGCACCTTCCATGTCAGTTCTAAACTTGACTGGAATTAATACTCTTTTCATTTCTATGTAATATCTCTTTGGAGAGCAAAGTGTTTCGGTTAACAAAAAACGGAAACACTTTGCTCTCCACAGAGAAATCCTCCAAAATGTTTCTGATGATAACACAAAACACCCTCTTAGAATTGATAATGAGCAGAAAATAGATTATTTCATCTCTTGCTGAACTTGATATTTCTATTTAATACGTTCTCTCTTTGTCTATAAAATAATTAGAACATTTTCTGTTAACTTTTTAATTTAAGGTTTTATTATACGGCTTATCTTGAAGTGCCAAAATAAATAAATAAATAAATAAAAATAAAAATGAAAACAGTTTGAAAAGGGAGCGATCTGGCTAAGGGATTCGGTTCCCTAAGATGTATGCATGTATGTATCTATATACTAAAGGTGAAACAAAAATCCGAATTGTTATTTTCTTTGAAACGGTTTTTTCGCTGTATGAATCATTTCGTAGCTGCTCTCATCAACATTTCTATAGGAGGGGAGTAAACCGAACGATTTTTAATAATGTAAATCCGTCATTGTGTTTTCACCAATAACACCTATTTTTATAGGTGTTTATCTGTAAGCCACTAATGCTTTTGGAGTGGTAAGAATATTATTAAGAATATTAATAATATTCTTACCACTTTAATTAAGAACCTAACGATTTTTAAAAATGTAAATCCGTCATTATATTTTCAGCAATAATAGAACACCTATAAAATATCTGTAGGCTACTAATGCTTTTGGAGTTGTAAGAAAATTATTAAGAATATTCTTACCACATTAATTTAGAATATCGAGGGTTTAAAAAAATTTAGAAATATTTTTTTAATACATTCCTCACCGTATGTAATAACTGCATTGTCCTTTGTATATCTTTATGAGGAGATCGAAGTTTTGTCGTAATGAAAAGGCAGTTATAAAAAAAAAAATCTATCCAATTTAATTTTAAAATAGGTTCCTCTATCATTATGGATACAATTCTTTCTTTGATACGAAAAAATATTTCCAGTCAACTTCTCTAAAGGTTTTTCATTTCTGTCTTAATTACCCTACAAATGTTCCTAACTCTGCAGTCAAATTAGACTGGCCGAATTGAACTGGCAAGAATTTTAGTTAATAAAGCACATTTCCAGCATGGGAGATAATCTGAAATTATTCGCTCATATTTCCGGAAAGGAAGAATATCTTAGAAATAAATATGGAATATTGAGCACAGTAACTATATTTATGTCACCTGAATATGTTTGCAAGTATCGTGTTTCATGATAAGTGACGAATTCAGTGATTTTAGAATTAGATATTCAAGTACAGTAACCACCGCTTATAGTGATCAGTGGTTATAAGAATCAACCGTTTATAAGAATCAATATCGCGAAAACAAAAACAAATGCATTATTTCCATGTTAAAATTTTCGCTTTAAAGAATCAATCCACCGGTATAAGAATCAGTTTACACTCTTCGCTTTCTTTTCATTTTTCAAAAAAAAACCAGTTAAACCCTAAAAAGGCACGAAGTTATTTCTCTTTTTTTTTTAAAGAAAAATTGATAAGATGGGATGGAATATTGTCTTAAAATTCATTCCTTTCTTTGTTAGACATAACATAATAGTTTCCCCTTAAACAATTTAGCACAACACTGTCCTATTAGCTTGACCCAGGGGCATCTTTACCCGTCCGGGTCCGATTTCACTTTTCTGCACTGACAAACAAAAATAGGGGCCCTTTATTTTCCCACCTCCCACATTCTGGTTGCAGCTTCCTGGACCCTGAAACACATAAATCTTCGGCGAAGTGTCCACTATCACTTAGGCAAACGTGACATTAGTAGATTCAGCACGTTATCAAACCGTGTAACGTAAGCTAGAAGGTGAATCTTCGTCTGAGACTATTAGTATTGAAAGAGTATTGAAACAGCCTCCTGAAAACTTCATTACGTCAAACTACCATAGAAAACATTTTCTTGCTCCCTTCCTGTAGTTGAAATGTTAAAACTGTTAAGCTGGTATGTTGTACAAATATTGGATTTTTTTCTTTTCTTACTATAATCATGTGTATCTACTTATTGGTCTAGAAATGAAGTTGTATTTTTAAAATTATAAAAAATAATTTTAATAAAAGATAATTAACGTAAATTATAGAGTATTTTATTGTAAATTATCTAATATATGTATATATAGGTGTGTACGCCTGTCCAAAAACCTAAATTTCGGCTATAAGAATCAACCGCTTATAAAAATCTAAAACAGTAATAACAAACGTGATTCTTATAAGCGGAAATCACTGTATTTGCGATAGATTAGGCTGAGTTGGTTGAATTTCTGAACTTTGGCTTTCTGCAATTGGCATGCACCAATGTGTATTTTTTTTTTTTTTTTTTTTTTATTTATACAGGAGATCGTCAATGAAATGTACAAATGCTGTTTTAATATTCTCAAGTTATTCTCAAGTTAATATTTCAACAAGTTAGAATTAATGCCTGAAAATTTCATATTAGAAAAATTTGGAAAATTATCAAAGATCAGTATCAGTAATGTTATTCATTTTGTGGCTAATATTAATGTATTTTCTATAAATAACCTCTATCATATTCATTTTTTTCCAAAGTAGGAAAATTTATAATTTTTACGTTTTAGCTCGACAACTCTGAAACCGCTACGCTCTCTAACTCAGTCATACCAAGCAATGACTCTAATTTAAAACTTAAGGTTCAGAAAAATCAAGAAAAATTTAACTATACCTAAGTTTACAGTGAATTTTATCTTCTGATCTCACTTATTCTTGCATTGCATTTGTTTACCCTAATTCAGTCACGATTTATATTTGGTTTTTTTCAGCCCTAAAAGAACACGGTAAATACACGAAAAAGTAATTATAATTTTAAAAAATACTCCCATCTGAGGAGATTAGAGATAAATTTACTAAGCTAACTTGAGCCTTTCTAATTAATTTTCCCGACTTCGTTTATATTCAGAATATTGCCATTATTGTCCGTCACATTTGTAAGTTTATTGTTCATTTCGAAATTTTCGTTGCAATCGATAAAATATATCATTAAAATTTTTAATAAATTTCTAAATTTGCTCATAGGAATATTGCAGTTATTATATTAAAAATATTCTTTAAGTTTATTTTGGATATAAATTCGATCTAACAGATTTAAATCTGTCTTCCGTTTTTACAATTAAGGGCCTGTTCACATAGGAGTCCGTTGCGTTGCGTTAAGAAAAAGATGACGTTGAGGCGAAAATAAACCAATCATATGCCTCCAAACGATTAGCAATGAAATTTTTAACGCCTATGATTGGTTTATTTTCGTCTCAACGTCATCTTTTCTTTAACGCAACGCAACGGACTCCTATGAGAACAGGCCCTAACACTGATAATGGTATGATAAATTTTAGTGTTTTATATTTCAAGAGATTTTGTTGTTTTATCGTGACAAAAACGTGTCTTAACCCGTTAACGCCCAAATTATTTTAAAATGAGAATTTTTGAAAAATATTTTTAAATTACATTTCAAATATCATAAATAGAGTAATTATGACGTATTACTCAGTTATCGTAATTAGCAGTTGAGATAACAGGTGATCTATAAATAGATCGCTGGACGATTCTGGTAGTAAAGGAGCAAGTAACTTTCCCCTGATCTTATATTTAGAAAATTAAGAAATTAATTTATAAAAAAAATGAAATTTTCACAAAATTAAAAACAACTAAAGATATTTAAAAGAAAAATCTTATTTTACTGCTCTAAATTTACTTAGTTACATTTGTATAGAGGAAATTTTCAATAATTAAGTGTGATATAACGGAAAACATTTTACACAAAGTGTTACATTGCACTTTGTACAAAACGTAATAGGTCTTCCCTTACATTTTTGAAACTGGCATCTTCTTTGTGCGTTTTGATAGCAAAGACCATGTTATATGTAAAAGACAAAACCAGAGTCTATCACTTTTGGTTTCAATGACATCATCAGTCATCAGAGGTCTTTCGAAACTTTTCCTAGAATTTGTTCCTCGTTTGAGGTAAGGATGCGACATCGACAACAAAACATCGATGTTTTGAAACATCGATATTCAATATTAAAACATCGGTGCTAATAAAACATCGCTCCAAAACCATCGATGTTTTTAAACATCGATGTTTATGAACTTTCATTTTTTAAAACTGGTTTAGTAATCTCTAAGATTAATGTTACTTCGGTTAGTCATGGAGGGGGGGGGGGGAATTTTACTCTCAGGTTGGGCTGACACGAATGACAAAAACTTGGTTGCTAGAGTCAGCGCATATCGCAGAATTTCCATTGCACATTTTATTACTTTTACCTGAAAATTGAGGAAAAATTTATTGCAATTTATTAACAAATCTTTTATTTTCAAATTAAATAATACAAAAGAAAATTACATATATTTACACCAATTTGAAGTACTCATGCAAAACCAACGTATGGGGGAAAACTGAACAAGCTTATTTTTTCTTTATTGTAAATAACAATAATTGGGGCATATAATTATTATTCATTGGTTGTTCATTGCCATTTTTGTCTAATCGTTCCCCCTTTTGTATTCGTCCTTTTCAGAATTCAGACTTACATTGACTGAGTGAGAAAATTATGGTACGTGGTTAATTTTTTTTTATTATGGTACATTTTAATTTTAAAAAAACATCGAGACAACGTAAAACATCGAGCACAAAACATCGATGTTGAAAAAAATCGGCTTCAATAAATCGATGTTTAAACCATCGATGTTTTGATAAAAACATCAATGTTTTGAAAACATCGACATCGATGTCGCATCCCTAGTTTGAGGTACGCAACGGCGATATATCTTCGGATGCTTTTATACTTTTCTTTTCGAAATTTGTAAAATTAAACAGAATATACGTATTTGCGGCAGCCATGTCAATAACTCTTGTAAATATTGGTCAGTATAATTTTTTTCCCTACGGATTTGAATGGATTGTTTTTCTAAGAGTCAGTCATGCTGGTCAACACCACCCATATTTTTGTTATACTGGGCTACAGTACGAGATTGCAGAATTTGGGTCTTTTTCTTTCAAATCTTTTAGATGCCTTGAAACTTGGATTAGAGGCTCTATATTATCAAATTTTGTTGCTGTTGTTACACACTTGTATCCATCCATTTAACTATAGTTATTTCATTCTTTTCGTCGAAACAGTAGTCATAAGTACCACGATTTTTCTTTTCTAATACTCTTGTCTTATCAGGCATTAAAGGGCAAAAAGCAGTTCTGTTGTTTCTAATTGTTCCCGTGGCTCTAAATCCTTGTGTTTTTAATTCGACCAGCAGATCATAAGAATTAAAAAAATGTCAAAACAATATGATGTGGTTATTAGGATCAGTTACTGGTTGTAGCATTTTTTTCACCACTGGTGTTCCAAACGATTATTTTGAAATTTCAGGAGTGTTGTCAAAACTCTCCTTACCACAATATAAGTCCAAATTATAACAGTAGCCCTTCACTCCCCACATGGCCCAAAGTTTATAGCCAAATCGTATGGGTTTACCCTTAAGAAATTGCTTGAAAAAATGATAGCCGTAATATCTGATCAACAATCTTCATCAGTTAATTTATCTACGTCAGGAGGTAAAACAATTATATATGACTCAATTGAAACACTGAAATCGGTGAAACACTTTACGCCGAGACATCCTGAAAGAAATGAAAAGGGAAAAATCGATATTAGTTTCCACTAACGCCCAGTGATCTATTAATGATCAGCATGTTTAAAATCAAATTTTAAAATTAAAAACAGTTATTTTTCTAATCTAAATAACGCAGAACAATTAAAGAGATATTGAAAATGTAGAACATGTAAGAAAAGTATAATTTACTTTCAATTTTTTTTCCTGTTGGATACAAAAACGAAAGCTGCACTATGGAGCTTCAAAATGGCTAACTTCAGACGTTATCTGCTGGACTGATCTGGGAAAAAAATGTTTTAAAACTTGTTTCGGAGTATGGCTACAAGTGTAATGAAACCAGCCAATGACAATAAGAAGTGATTAAAAGATGTCGTTTTCAGTGGGCGTTCTGAAAAGTAGGTGATCTATAAATAGATCACTGGGCGGTAAAGGGATAAAATCCCTAGAAAAATTGAAAAAGGATTCCCAGGTTCGGATTAATATATAGAAGCATTCAAATATTTGGGTGAGTTTGTCATTAGGAAGAAATCCAAATCAGAATTGGCCCGAGAAAGCACGTTTTGCTCCACGACTCTATTTAATATCTTAGTGATATGGGCACGTTAAACTGTTAACCAGAAAGTCCTTATATGAGGTCAGAGAGGTTAGGAAAAGGTTCGTGCCCATCAGATATCACCCCATTGGTGCTCGGTTTAAATATTCCCTGGAAAGCCTAGTTGCTATGTCGGGCCCTGTCTGGTGCATTGGAACTCGGAAATCCAAATCAGAAGATCATTAAAGTATTTGATAAATACAAGAATCATTAAAAGTATTCAAAACGAGATACTCTGCGATCTCATAAAAAACTTTACATAGTAATCTGAAACTAGCCATCATTTTGGTTATTTCTTCCGGATATGAAGAAACTCATATATCCTGGTTAATCATTTTCTACAAGTTTATTGCAAGAAAGATTTCTTTTCAGGAAAGCTTAAGTTATCTATGTAAAGAGAAGCACCAGGAACTGATTAGTATTTATGAATTTCAAACCCACAAGATATTAAATCCTTTAAATAATAAACAATTTTACAATTTAATCTTGCCATGCTTAATTTCCTCTAGATTTTTCGGAAAAAGCTTCTAGTGTCGAAAAATTGCTGCGTTTTGGAGCGCTACCGTCAAATTTTTTGACAGTAGGGCTGATTCCGCAAACAGTTACAAACACCGACGCCACCATCAGGACTTAAAATCATACACTCTGGTTTCCAAGATCTGTTACATTATCCATCTTCGAAGCGGCCAGAGGAAATTTCACATCAAAGTAGTATAACTACACTATCTATCTAACTACATTATGTACCAATAAGTATTTGGACACCTGTGATAGAAAGAAAAACAAAATTTATTCATATTCAATAGTTGGTAGAGCCTCCACGACAGGCAATTACAGCCTGAACCCTCCGGGGCATGCTTTCCACAAGTCCTTGTATGACGGCTAGTGGTATTTTCTGCCACTCGGACTGGAGAGGACATGTAAGTTCCTTCACCGAATTTGGAAAATTGTTGCACCCCTTAATTCGGCGATTCAACTCGTCCAGGGGTTCTCGATAGGGTTCAGGTCACGGCTCTGGGAAGGCTAGTCCATTCGGTTAACCCCATTATAACCATACAAATCCATGGTGGACCTCGCAACATGACAGCTGGCGTTCTCGTCTTGGAAGTAACATGGGTCCAAACGGGAAAACTGCCACAACGTAGGAAGCACACTGTCATCCAAAATAGGGCAGTAGGCGTCGGCGTTGAGCTTACCATGAATTGGGACCAACAGTCCAAGTCTAAACCAGGAGAAACACCCTCAGATCATAATTCCACCACCGCAGAACTTTATTGTGGACCCAATGCATTCTGGCAGGAGGCTTTCTCCAGGCAGACGGCAAACCCAGAACCTGCCATCCGAACGGTAGAGGGTGAATCTTGATTCGACGCTCAGAGAACCCGTTTCCACGGATCTACCGTCCACTTTCGACGTGCTTTGCACCACATTAACCAAGAAGCGTGGTTGGACTTTGGGATTAAAGGTTTATGGGCGGCAGCACCACCATGAAAACCAAGCAGATGTGCTTCCTTACGGATGGTATTCATTGAAACAACACTCCCGGAGGCCTGTTGAAACTCCTGGAGTATGTGGGCCATCGGTTGGGTGCGGTTCTTCCGAATTTCTTTGGACAGCATTCGTCGGTCTCTATCTCCCAATTTCGTGGTTCTGTCGACTCGGGGCACATTTTGACAATCACCGCTCACCTTCCACTTCTGATTCCCAGAGGCCACTGTCGATTTTGGGTAATTCAGGTGGCTAGATATGTCCCTTAAGAACTGGCTATTTTTGTGACACGCGACGATTACACCTTTCTCGAAATCAGATAACTATGCACTTCGTGGCACATTGCATGCAACTAATGCCAATGTTGTTTCCTACACGATATTTAACGGCGGAGGACGTGACGTATATCAGAACCGCAGATATCGTCATTTGCATGGGTGTCCAAATGCTTATTGGTAGATAGCGTATAACCATTTTATACAAGCATTATGTGAGAGTACATCTTTTAAAATACAGTCTACAGTTATTTCATTAGTTCTAGCATAACACTTATTTACAAATAAAATATATCACATTTTCTTCTCTTTATATACCCACATTGTAGATTAGGCAGATTTAAATACCAGAAAATTTTTCAATTACAAGAAAACAAAATACAAACTATAAGGTGAAATAGAATTTAAATTACTCGAAAAATAAGCCATAATTGCTGTCATTAATATTGCAAGATTTTATTTTAACATGAAGAAAAATTCTGAATATTTTCCTATGGTAATAAGATTAAAGTCAAAACCAAACAAAATGTAATTACAGAGATGTCTTCAATTTTATGTTCGACTCTAATTTTTCAAATTGTTTTTGAGATTTTAGCGCTATAGTTTATCTTAAATCCTTTAGAGAAACACAAGCTTTATTTAATTACCATCGATTGTACTATTGGAGAAGAGACAATTTTAATTAACTTTTCCAATTATGCTTCCATCTTAATTTTATCATTTAGTTTACAGATATCTCTTTCATTTTATTATATACATATTCTGTTTTAAGCACACCCGCAACCCTGGACGTAGGGCCTGTCTTAAACCCCAATATAGTTTATTGCAAAGTTTCACCCGTACTCCCAATGCAAACTGAACTCAACTGTTCCTCAGACGCTTAAAAGGTTTATTGACAGAATTCGTTCCCCTGGTTTGAACTTAGCACAGCACAAAACCTTTGTGCCTTCCTTTCCGAAGTTTTCTTCGAGTCGTGCTGCAAATTTACTTTACAGAACATTTCAACCCAGTGGGATTGAAGACTTTAAGCATTTAAAGTTTTAAAGATAATTAATATATATATATATATATATATATATATATATATATATATATATATATATATATATATATATATATATATATATATAATGTATAGTTAAATAGTAATATGAAATAACACATTTAATCCTTCAGAAAATTGTCCTTCGACTCGTAATGTAGCATATTCATTTATATCAATATGCAAGTATTTTTAGGAATTAAATTGTAAGTTGAAAGATGTTATGACTCATTTTTCTAGTGTTTATAAATGACATTTAACTGGAATGGTTTAAGGTATTAATAAATTGAAAGAAGAACGAGTTCATCCTTTAAAAAATATACAGTGGCTCCCAAAAGTGTTCTTACACTTACGATTTTCAATAAAATAGGGGTCTATCCATTAATATAATGAATATTTCATAATAGGTATTTAATAATAATATCTATAATCTATTCTCAACAAAACTACATGAAATATTTTAAAAACATAGTAAAACTTCATTTTTAAGAAACCAATAATCAAAAAGTAACAAAATCTTTATGTCACAAAAGTCATCGTACACTTGTAAAAAAATCTCTCCATATTAGTAAATATTCTGATTTTTCGTTAAATTAATATTTAGTAGGATATCCTTTAGCATCCACAAAAGCTTTCAAACATCTGGGGATAGATTGCAATAGTTCTTTTGTAATTTCTGCATCAATGTTCATCCATTCTTCCATCATAATTATTTTTAGTTCGCTTTTCGTGTGAATGTCGTGTTTTCGTACTCAAACCTCCAGTTCTCTCCAAATATGTTCTATTGGGTTTAAATCTGGTGATTGAGGTGGGGTATTCAAAACTTGTGGACAATTATAGAGACACCAGAGTCAAACATTGAGAGCCGTGTGCTTAGGATCGTTACCTTGATAAAAAACAAAGTTGTTTCCAATACCCAAATTTTTGGGCTGATAATTTTAAATTGTCTTTTAAAATGTTTATATAAACAGCATGATTCACTATGCCATCAATAAATACCAAATTACCCAGTCCTGATGCTGACATGCACCCCCATACAAGGACATCTCCACCGCCATGCTTAACTGTTCCTACTAAGTTCGTCTTGGGATTAAGTTCGTCATTTTTTCTTCTCCATACAATTATACACCCATCAGAACCATAAATGTTAAACTTTCTTTCATCGTCAAATAAGACATTATTCCAATACGTTTGGGGCTTATTTGTCATTGATACTGCGAAGGAAAGCCTAAGCTTTCTGTTTTTCTCACAAAAAATTTTCTACGGGCAGAACGCCCATGTAATCCAGCTGCTCTGAGAACTCGTCGAACAGTTTAAGGTGAAATTGAAGTAGAAAATGTTTCATTAAATTCTGCAGAAACTTTTACAGCACCCAAACGCGGATTTTTCACAAATTTTCTAATTATAAATCTCTGATCACGTTTTGATAACTTTGCCTTTCATTACCTTGTTTTCGATCCGATTTTCTTCTTGAAAGCGTTTTATCACATACTCCGAAGTAGAATGGGATAAATTAAGTAATTTAGCAATATTTCGAACTAATTTACCACTACTATGATGAAAAACAATCAATTTTCTAATTCTGTTTGTTGTTTCTTTACGACTACGAGCCATTTTGAAAAATTAAATAGAATATTACGGAGTAAGCAAGCAAAAATTAGCCAAACGATATTTTAAATGCCACCATAATTCAGAAATGAAAATAAAGCGCCAAACGATAATTCTAATTATGAATTTATCCAAAAATATTTCAGTGTACGATGAGTTTTGTGAGATAAAGTTTTTGTTACTTTTTGATTACTGGTTTCTTAAAAATAAAGTTTTACTATGTTTTCAAAATATTTCAAGCAGTTTTGTTAAGAATAGATTATAGATCTTATTATTAAATACTCATTCTGAGGTATTCCTTTTAATTAATGGATAGACCCTTATTTCATTGAAAATCGTAAGTGTACGAACACATTTTGGAGCCACAGTACACGTTCCTTACAATTACTTGCTGTGTATTTATTTTCTTTTCTGTCCATCTGTTTATGCAGCTGCAAAAAAGTTCCCCTGCTGTTACCCAAATCTTTTTTTCACCTTTCAAATGTTTATACAGATGCTATGAAACGTGCAATATATATACACAGAGTAAATCATAAACTTCATTGTGCTTAAACATAATATCTTATTTATTTAATTTCAAAAGATAATTGTGATATTTCCTAAGCAGATACTTGTTGCATTACCTTTAAATGAGATCAAGGATTAATTACACGAAAAGTTCATTTTTATAACGGCTATAGTAGGCTGAAAGGACAAGAAGCAAAACAAGATTAATTTTGAAGGGTTTTTTTTTTAAAGAGAGATTCTGTCAACATTTTTATTTGGTAAATAGTAAACGATATGTATTTTATTTTCCACCTTGAGCTACAGAAATGACTTCTTTAAAAATTTCATCTCTGCCATCTTTGTCTCTTTTTCGTTATCTCTGTAAAGGCATACACGTATACTAAAACATATATTTTTTTTCTTCTTTGAAATATATCTCAGTAAGTAATACTTCTAAAGGTATCTGTTTGAATGGGGGCATTTAGGAAGCCATGAAAGACTAGAAAAATCGCCATTTAACTTGAACTGCTCATCAGGCTCTTTCAAATAAGTATAAAATGAATTTGGAGCTACCATTGTACAGCCCTCAAATAAATTCGACTCCAATGTATCGTAGCTACGATATTATGTGCATATATTTATTTTGTAAATGTAGTGTTTATGAAATTCAGAGAGGAATAAACTCTGTGGTACACATAATTCTAAAAAATAATATATATATATTACATAAAGTTGTAAGTGAAAACCAGTATAAGCCATAAACCACTACAGCCAGGAACCAAAGACATGAAAAGATAAGTGAAAAATATGAATAGAAAAGTGAATAATAGGTTTTTAGACAGTATATTGTCATCAGCGGTGCCAATACTGTCTAAAAACCAATGGATTGTTTCTAATAAGTATGATATTAGCAATAAACATACTTAGACACCGTACAATCCATATGAAACAGAAGAAGGAATAATCAGTTGCTTTATCATAGATCATCAAACTCGGCGCCAGACAAAGTGAAAGTTAAGTTTAGGAGACCGCAAGTAGACTGACGTCACAAACATTGCAACCATGGAGCCAATGGAATTAGTTTAGACGACTTACTTAGGTTACTGTTATATAGGACATAATAACCTAAGTTAACTTAGACATTTATTATGACTAAGAGTTATTTATTATTTTAATTACACTAGTAGTTTTTATTTACTTTTTAGTAGTTATTTACTAACTTTAACCATTTATTTTTGTTTTACTAATTATTAGCAACACAAAATATGCAAAACAATATATATATATATATATATATATATATATATATATATATATATATATATACACAGGGTGTTTCATATTGAATGGGACAAAAATAATAGCATAGTACAAATTCTGTAATTGATTTATTTAGTCGAAACAAATTAATTCGGAAACTACAATTTTACACGTCTTATCTGGCAGCAGCGAAAAATCTTCTGCTTAAAAAATCGCCGCTAAAGGCTCTGTTAATCGAAATGGCGCCATCCATACAGAAGAAAGTGTACTGTGTTTTGGAATACGCCAAAACATCTTCTTTTATCGTTCCCTCAGTTGGAAGAAGCGGTTCCCGACTTCATTCTGTAGCAAGACGGTGCTCCACCACATTGGCATAAAAACGTACGTCAGTACCTCAACGATAGTCTACCTCATTCCTGGATTGGCCGTGCTGGGACACACGACATGCCATTGATTTGTTGGCCACCGACATCACCAGATCTAAGACCTTGTAATCTTTTATAATGGGGTTTTGTTAAAGACAAAGTGTTCGTGCCTCTATTTCCCAAAGACTTACAGAAACGGAAGCAGCAGACATCTGAAGTGCTCGAATCATTAACAAAGGAAATTCTATCACGAGTGTGGCAGGAAATGGAATACCGCATAGATATTTGTCGTGTCACCGGAGGGGCACACATAGAACATCTATAGAAACTTGGATAACTATAGTTTCACTGTAAATTTGATTTATCAAAATAAAGTAATTACAGCGTTCACAAGTATGCTTTCTTTTTATCCCATTCAATATGAAACACCCTGTATATAGTTATTATGCTTTTATACAGGGTGATTCCAAATTCATAGTACACATTTTGATACCTCGTTTACACAAACCCGAGTTCGAACCGGAGCTTACCGCCCCCTCAATTCGCTTCGCTCAGAGCGGAGGTGAACTAGAGCTCCCCTCGTTTAAACCCCCCGGCCCCAACTGAGTTGGGGAACACATTTGGCTGGAAATTTGCGTTATTTTTGTTCTTGAGTACACAGGAGGCGAGCGGATTATATATATATATATATATATATATATATATATATACACTGCTGGCCACTGTAAATGCAACACCCTGAAGGAAACATGCAAATGATTAGAATTTCAGCGCAGACGCACATCACGCGCGCCTGTGGCGCCCCTTCAAAGCGCTATTTAAGGCTTGGAGATTTCGACGATTTCAAATTCGGCAATTGTGTTTTTCTTGTGGTTTTTTCAAAAAAAACGATCAATTATGCCTCGTCGAAAACAGCGATCATCTTTTGATCAAGTATCCGAGTTCGACAGAGGAAGGATAGTGGCCTACCGAGATTGTGGATTATCTTTCAGGGAAATCGGTAGTCGTGTTGGACGAAACCAAACAACTATAATGCGCATATGTGATCGTTGGATGCAGGAGGGTACGACGGACCGGCGTGTTCGATCGCATCCACCTCAGCGCACCACTTCACGTGATGACAGGCAAATTGTGCGCATGGTAGTGACGGATCGGTCAGTCACATCACGAACCACAGCACAGCACATGCAGTCTGTAACGCATCATCCAGTGTCTGCGCGTACCATTCGACGCCGTTTAAAGCAGAGTGGTCTGTCCGCATGACGTCCATTGCTTTGTCTACACTTGACGCAGAACCACAGACGTCTCCGCCGCCAATGATGCAATGACAGAAGGATGTGGACGGCAGAATGGAATGAAATTGTCTTTACTGACGAGTCACGCTTCTGTCTGCAACACCACGATGGTCGCATTCGAGTCTGGAGGCACCGTGAAGAGCGGATGCTGAACAGCTGCGTTATGCACCGCCACACTGGTTCTGCACCGGGTATTATGGTATGGGGCGGTATTGGATATCACTCTCGCACACCTCTAGTACGCATTACCGGTACTTTAAACAGCCAGCGCTACATCTCCGAGGTGTTGGAGCCAGTTGTCCTTCCTTACCTTCAGGGCTTGCCCACAGCCATATTTCAACAGGATAATGCGCGACCACACGTGGCACGCATTGTCCAACGGTTCTTCGTCAATCGCCAGATTGAATTGCTTCCCTGGCCACCTCGCTCTCCGGATCTTTCGCCGATAGAAAACATGTGGACCATGGTTGCTCTACGATTGACCTAGATTCCATCCCCAGCTGCCACAGCAGATCAAATTTGGCAACGTGTGGAAGCTGCTTGGTCTGCTGTACCCCAAGAACTCATCCAAAGTCTCTTTGAATCATTGCCGAGGCGTGTGGCAGCTGTGATCTCCAACAATGGCGGCTACTCTGGCTACTGGTTTTGGCAGCAACCACACTTCACAAAAGTCTATAAATTTAATCATTTGATACTTGGTCAACATGTTATCTACAAAATAAATTTTGTTGTGATATCTCTTGTCTTTCTTGGTGTTGCAATTTGGGTGGCCAGCAGTGTATATATGCATATACATACATATATATATGCATACATATATATATATATATATATATATATATATATATGCATACTTACATATATACATGCATACTTATATACATGCATACATATATGCATACATATATACATGCATTCATATATACATGCATACATACATACATACATACATATATACATACATATATACATATATATATATATACATATATACATATATATACATACATATATATATATATATATATATATATATATATATATATATATATATATATATATATATATATATATATATATATACATATATGCATACATATATACGTGCATACATATATACATGCATACATACATACATATATATATACATACATACATACATATATACATACATATATACATACATATATACATACATATACATACAAACATACACATATATATATATATATATATATATATATATATATATATATATATATATATATATATATATATATATATATATATATATATACATACATACATCTTTTTATATTAATATTATATTTTTATTTTGAAATTTTTTTGCCAAAAACAGCGATAATGATCACTGACTGTCTTCCGTGTCACATATTCCTTTCTAGTAACCATTTTTTTTTTATGTTCGCTTGAAAACCGCTCGTTCGAGTTTCACGCGAGTAGGCGAGGCGAGCTCTATTAAGTCGTAAAACTGTCACCTAGGAACGTAATTGATGAGTGCCTACCCCTCTCTCGCCTCACGTACAGCGGTAATGTGTGAATCTGTCATGAGGGTTGGTACAGCACATTATAATAAACATTTATTGTATAGGAAGTGACGCGTTGAAGCACAAACGCACAAACACGGGACAAAGAAGGGAAAAATGGAATGATTGATTGGTTCCGTTGTCGGTAGAGAGCAGGTGGTGGCTTGCCGCCCATCAACATTATACATCTGCAAGAACACGTCATTCTCAATTGTGTTGACGTCCGTGATGGGAGACCAAGTATGCCGAAAACACAAACATGCATCTCGTGTACGGTCGTGCAAAAGGCAGATATGTGCTACAAATGTAACAGAAGGGTTTTTCTTATAGACCAATGCCGGACCACAGTATATTTGAGCGGTTACACCGCCAACTTTGTGAAAGAGGTTCTTTCCACGGCGCCCAGCACGAAGCGGGTCGACCGAGAGTTGTACGCAGTCCAGGCCTGGAAGATAGTGTAAAGGATATTTAGTTGTGGCCGTGATTATATAAGATCAGCACATTGCAAAAAAATAAAAGAATAAAACTGGAATTCACTTACCACACTTTATTTAAGACAAGTTAGGAGAGCATAAAAAAATATTTTGCACGAGGTGCATCACCATTTATACCACGCATGTTGAGGTCAGCACAATTGTTAGCACGAAGATTATATGCTCTTGGAAAATACAATTCTCAGCAAAGGAACCAGGAACCATCGGTCAATTCCGTATTTCTGTAAATCTTTCGTAGACCAGTTGAGTCACTCGCGCAACCACGTGCTTCAGACAACCATCTCTCCAAGAACAAAGACGTCAGCTTCGCCGAGGCCATTCGAGGACTCTCTTTTTATCATGTCCTTCCGCCGGAGAAATTTTTACACCTTTTCTGTTGCCAACGTTCTTTTAAAACTTTGTAGGAAGATCTGGAGAATGTCCGATTGGGCGATCAGGAGTAAAATAAAACCGGTTCCGTCTAGTTTCAAGTGCGCTGCTTCCGAACCAGTTTTACGCTGATGTTTTCACAACAGATAGCATCTTGAGCCTTGTGGATGACAGACCCGACTCAAGTACAAGAGCTGTTGCACGTCGCGTAGGTGTGATTCAGCACACCGTTTGGAGAATATTAAACGAAGAACGTTTACACTCCTTCCATTTTCAGAGAGTACAAGCTTTGAAACCGGCAGACTATCTTCATTCGCGTGGAATTCTGCCAATTGGTTTTGCAGCAGAGTGCATTGCAGCCGGACTTCCTAGCTCATGTGCTATTCACAGATGAGGCGATGTTTATACGCGAGGGTGTATTCAATGCGCACAGTTGGAATTGTGGGCAACAGATAATCCACACGCTACACGCCCACATGCGCATCATGAACGATTCTCTGTGAATGTTTCGGCGGGTATTGTGAACGACTTCTGGATTTTCCCATATCTACTACCATCGCGACTCAATGGCAATTGTTACCATATTGTTCTGGAAGGTTAGCAAGATGTTCCGATCACCTTTCGTAACTGACTGTGGTTTCAACGTGACGGGGAGTCAACCCATTTCATCACTGTTGTGCACAATTACCTGGATGCCACTTTTGGGGCCTGATGGATGGGCATGCTGGACCAGTTTCTTGGCCACCCCGATCTCCCGATTTATCGAGTCTCGATTACTCATTGAGACATCTGAAGAATCTCGATCTTGCGACTCCAGTTGACTCTCTTGAGGTTCTCGTCACTTAAACATCCGTTGTTGCTGCACGTATGCATGAAATACCTGGCATTTTTGAAACTGTACGCCAGTCACTTCATTCACGCTGCTAAGCATGTATTACTGTTGGTGGACGCAATTTCAAACACTTCTGTAAACATAGTACTTGTCAACAACGCTGTCAATAAACCATTTTTCTTTCCTTTCATGTCTCTTTCCCGTGTTTCTGACTCAACGCGTCACTTGCACCCATATATTCCTATACAATAAAAGATTGTTGCGGTGTCCTGTATCAACCCTTAAAGTTTGTACCATGAATTTGGAATCACCCTGTATTTTGACACGTACAAAGATCGCGTGCGTTCAGACTCACGTACAAATACGTGTGTGGGTGTGCATGTTTCTGTGAGAGAGAGGTCAGTGTTTGATTTGTTTGTGGAGTGATTATTGAAACTTCCAAACGTATTGGGTATTTTTAATGCAAATAAGATTGATATTTTCTTATAAAGGATTAAATTCAGTATGAAATTGTGGATGTCACAAGTTATTTCCATTTAAAATCAGAATATAAATTTAATATATTGTTTAAATATGTTTAGCCTTCTGTAGAATAAATATTAAAATAGAACTTTGTTTCGAGCCTATGAAAGGACGTGTATTGCTGAGTAAAATTATTTTTATGAGTTATAAGTATGGCAAAATAATGTAGCATAATGATTGACAAAAGAGAAAGACCCTGAGCATGCCTTGAAGAGTTTCAAAGCACGAAGAAAATTTCTATTTAATGACAAATTTGAAAAGAGTTCTTAAAGATCTTGAAGGCATTTTCTCCTCTGTTAGAAATCAACAAGCTCGTCTTGTTAAAGAATATTTCCAAGGGGAAAAATTCTCCCCCTCTTTACTGCCGAAAGATGAAAAGACACCTTTTTTAAAAGTTCCATGCCTTTTCTTCGTTAAGGTTCTTTATATTAAATATTTTAGATCAAAAATAAAAGTGCTGAAGCTTAATTAAACGTAATTTTTCTGAATTGGCCTCTTTATGTTCAATTAGTCTAGAAGTATTGAGTTTACATATTTTTTTTAAAAAGGCTCTTTTCATTTTTTCATCAATTAAGTGCTTTGAAATATTGTCTTATTAAGCGTTTATGACATTAAGGAAGGTTGATTTTGGATTAAGTGTTTGGAAATTATTATAACCTATGGCTTACAGACAGTTTTTGATTGTGCTAGTGTCACAAGTTTAAAAATTATTTTACATGTGAGGAAAGCAAAAAGAACGAAAATGACATTTTAGAGTAATATTGGGGTAAACATTTTAGCTCAATTTTTATGATACATGGCTTGAAAGAAAAGAAAATGTTTAGCAGGACCTTTGTAGTAACCCGTAGTCTTTTTCATGGCTAATGGTTTTATTAAATTTTAAGCAAGTAAGGTAATATCATAGCAGTTCTATTTTTTAGTTCTTCTATTGTTCTCTAAACATTGAAAGGTTCATTTGAAAAATTCTTATCGTAGTATAATTCTTTAAAATTTAATTGAAAACTGGTATCCTATATTTATGAATACATTTTATTTGAAATAACGTGGGTGTCCAGTAATTACTATCCGTACTTATACATTCTCAAACCTTTTTAAACACATTGACTCAATTCTTAGATATAAATCCTATAGACTATCCTTTTAACATTTATAAGAAGATAATTGCATTTATTGACTTTAACTTTAGCGAAAATATATTTCGAAAGAAATGCTGTAAACAATAAATCTCACAAGAACATTAACAAATACCAGTTGAATGGAAATGACAAACCATGTGAAATAACAGTGTTACAAATACAAACAAGAATAGACAGGCTGCCGAACTAACCTTGTCAAAACTCCTGCTGAAAAATTTATTAAATAAAAACAACTCTCTCTTTTCCCCAGAATGTCATCCCAACCTATTCTATCCCAACTCTTTCACAATTTTTTGACAATATCTATGATTTGGCAATTCCAGTCTAAAAATGGAAGGTTTATAAGGTTTTGTAGAACAATATTCAATAGTTCTTTACCAATAGCTAGATTTTTCCAATTCTTTCCAATTTTTTCCACAATATATAGAATTTGGCAATTCCAGTCTAAAAAGGGGTTGATTTATAAGGTCTTGTAGCACAGTATTCAATAGTTATTTAAAAGACATAACCACATGAAATTATCTGTAAATCCCCGATTAAGTTATCTGTCCTAAAATTTCAACCAAGCAATAAAAATTTTGAATGAAACAGTGTAAATCACAAAATCTTTTTTTCTAAAGAAATAACGTAACAAACAAGAAGTTTGATATACCAAAGTTTTCAATGAACTCTTATGAATTTTTTTTTAAAAAACACACCGTTAAGAGTAATTCTCTCTCAGTTATATGATAAACTTAGTATAGCATTAAGTAAATTAAAATTACAACGAATTAGTTTCTAGAAATAATCGTAGTATTCGCTTTGCTCTAAAATATTTTTTCTTTTGGAAAAGATTTTTAGGCGGTACTTCAAAATTTTTCCTGCTGATTGTGTGGTGATGGATGAGTGACATAGAAATAAAAATTTATAATAATATTCCTTAACGTAGTCTCTTCTTAGCTGATGGAAAATTAGCAAATGTTATTTATTTTAAACTGGTAAATTCTAGGAGAATTACATTTAGGTACATTTTTTGACAAACAGCTTTAAGATGTGAAACATTTTTAATCAGTAGTAATACGGCTAATAGGGAAAGCCGTAAAACAGAATAGAAAAAAAAATCGAGTTAATCAAATAAATACGAGCCAGGAATAAAAGGCGATGAATCTGAAGACATTACTTGATTCGAAAGAAAATTAGACTCCTGGATGCTATGCTTACGTGCAGATGTCCTCATAGTGTCACGCGACAATGAATGAATCTCTTTTGTAACATCTGTTTAGTCTATGGCAGGGGTGGGCAAATAACGTCCCGCTACAGATTTTTTTGTGGTCCGCCAAGACACCCAGAAAAATCCGGACAGCCAGAAAAGCTGCCAAAGACAACCAAAAAACTCCAAGACAGCCAGAAAAACTGCCAATATTTTATTATATTTATATTTATTGATTTTTATGATACAATTTATACCTTTTCTGAAAAGCAAAGTTAACTAATAAATGCAATAATTTTAAAAGGTGCGGCCCTCTGCTAACCTCCGCTTACACAAAGTGCCCCCGGGCCAAAACAATTCCCCTCCCCTTGTCTATGGTATCGTCCCGACAAGCGAAGAAAATGAATGCAAATAGACAAAAATAGACGGCACAAATTCATTACCCGAGTGCTTCAGAGAGGAACCAACATAGTATGTACGGTTCTCTGTCTTAAGGTAAAGATTGGAGAGATTTCGAAGAAGACAACCGTTGCTTTAAGATGATGAACGACCGACACAAAGCTGAAACATTTTTCTTAACATGGGAGTTACTGGGACGAAATATCATACCGTCATTTCAAGCCAAAAAGCGACGTTACAGCAGTTAGGGAAGTCATTTAAATTAACCGGGATGGATGATAAGGTGAAAGGACACTGTTCGGGAATGGTTCCAGTAACAACCCAAGAAACTTACCTGAATGAAATTAGTTCATTGAATTGCGTCTCACTTGGAGAGTTGTCTAAAGAGTTCTTGCGAATACTGAAGTGATTGTGTCATTAATACGTATAGAAAAATAAGCTCTTATGCGTTACATCTCCCATGTATAGTTACTTTTTGGTTAGGGATACTTTTTGGTCATGCAAGAAATTCTTATCTCAAATGAAAAGAAACTATGTTATTTAAAAAATATCTAATGTAACATAATACATAAAATCCCAAACTTTTAATAGTGTTTAGTGAATGATCACTTAACGTCTCTAACACAGAGAAATCCAGTTTATGATATCCGAATGCTTATCTCGAGATGGTAATAGAAAATCAGTAGTGTGTTAGGACTATGTTCAATCTGGTGAACACGTACATCAAACTTCTGTTGTGCTGATAAAATTAGTAATGACATAGCAAAAAATTATTTTAGTAACTTTAAGCAATTTTTTAATTTAGTAATTTTAAGCAAAAGATAGCTTTGATTAAATAAACTTTTAAGCCTCTGCTAAATATAATTTTGAGTTAAAATTGTAGTTGTAAGTGGCTGGTATAACTTAATATTTGTTGGCTGGTGAATTTTTGTCTAAAATTAAAGAATCTAGGATTATGTAGTAAAGTTTTTGAGTATCTGTAGTATAATTCTCTTTTGCCTTAAAAAATGAATCCTTTAGTAAAAATAAGCTCTTATCGTTATCTGGTGCTGGCCGCTGTCCCTTATAGCTATCACTTACTGGTTTGTAACCCTAGATATCCGGTCTTCGCCATTTCTTTCTTTGTATCCAACACAACACCCAAGCCGGGGAGAAAGTTTTGAGCGGAACCTTAGGACATCGGAATGCGCACAAGTTACAGTTTTTACCATCCGAAATTGTTGGCGTGCGGGGGTTTTGACTTGACGAAGCGGATGAATACATGGGTGACAAGTCGGGTCTGAGAAATGGCGAGATTTTTGGAGAGACTCGGACTGGCAGTCTTGGAGGAGACCGACCTTTTTTCTTCGACCTGAAGTGAGCCAACGAATGTCATCTCCTAAGATGTCTGAGAGGGGGCTTTCCGATCACCGATTCCTTGCGATGTGGATGAGGGGTAAACTCCCATGGCCATTCTCTGCTCTTCCTTTCTTCACTTTATTTTCCTTTTTCTTCTATCCGGGCTGCCTTCATAATTTGGTAACGTGATTTTTATTTTATATTTTTTGCGTATCACCAGCCACTGCGTTGAATATTTAAATTTTGTTATAGTTCTATGTTGATTTGAATCTGTTAATTAAGAGAGGTAGCAATGTCCTCGTGTATTTAAAATAAAGTGTTGTGTGGAGATCTTGTAAATTCTTATGTACAGAATCAACATAGAATAAATTTATTAAATATTGCATTTTTGAGTTATGTCGTCCTATCTAGTCTTGAGTTTAAATTTTATTTTTCAGCAGGTTTTCAATTAGGTTAAATTTTTGTTACCAGGTTTAATTTCTATTTTAGGTGATTTTGTGTTTAAGTTCATTCTCAGGTTACCAACTTTTAAGGGAAGTAGTTTTCTTTAATTTTCTTTTTTTATTATTATTTGTTTTTGGCTCATAACCACCACAGTGGTGCATTCAGTAATCGAACCAAGTATTTAATTTTAGTTCTCTTATTTGTTATTGCTTTTATTATATAAACACAAGGCAATTAACATCTTTAAATGTGTTAACCACTAATTGTAAATGAACTTTAACAGTAAAGGATTTAAATGATTATGAAGTGTTAACTTTATTTACTTTAAACTAAAAATGATTATTGCTTACTCTATTAATTTGTAAGTTACCGTATCATGTTGTACTATTAACATGTTGTTACGAATTTTACGAGTCTACGGTAATCCCGCCAAATATGAGAGTTTTTGTCAAATTAGAGAGGGATTTGGTGACTTATTTTGGTCGCCAAATTTGGCGATATTTCAACAAATTTGGTGATATGGCGCTAAAAGGTGGCCAACCGTCTGGACCTTTCCAGGAGGTTCTGGAACTATCTAGCTAGTTGACCGATAGAGGGCGCTTTGGAAGTCTATAAATATACCTGACAATGGCATTTTAACTGAGTGTTCTGAGAATTGAATGTATTGAAAGTGCGTTAGGCGTATATTGCATTGAAGACTCTGTTATCCTGACATGTGTTTTTAGAGTTTTCTGTTGTATAGAAGACAGTTGTTACGTGTTTTCTGCTTGAATTCGTGTATGCGCCTGAAGAATTTACAAAATAATAATTTTATTTTGTGTGCACTTTCTGAAGAGAATTTATTCAATCCTATCGAACCCAAAAAAACGGAACAATATCTATCTTTTTCGCTATAACACTTCAGAAAAAACACACACTCTCTTAAAATTCACTGTACAAGTAGATAGTAGTTTCGCACTTGTTGATATAATTCTTCATTTGTGAATTTCTCAGTAGAGACAATCACAACCAATCTTGATTTTTACTATGGATTTTTAGAAACCATGTGTTCCTGTATAAAATTTTGGGGTCTAAAACTTTTTAAAGGGGTTATAGAGGTTGGCTAACTGGGATTATAACCTCTTGGGGATCTATTCCTTTAAGAAAATTATGAAAATCGCGATAGTTATCAATACCACTTACAGGCTGTGGTCTGAAATTTCAAATGAATGCACACAAATAGTTTGATATCCCCCATTATCTATACCTTCACATTCGGTTTAGAATATTTTTGTTCACATAGTTTGGTCCTTTCTGTTCAATAGGGTAATGCAAATAAATAAATCAAACTACAATTACTGTTTTTTTACAAATTACAATAAATAAATCGATAAAAAAATAAGTGAATACACACACACACACACACACACACACACACACATATATATATATATATATATATATATATATACAGGGCTAGAATTGAGGCGGAACGCGCCGGAACGGCGCGTACCGGCTCCGATATATATACTATATATATATATATATATATATATATATATATATATATACATATATACGAGGGTTGGGGCATAAATCATGGCAACTATTTTTTTTCTTGTAGATATGTGAACGGATCACAAACGTATATGTGTCGTGTGGAAGTTCTGCAGGCATAGTATGTATGCAGAACAACAGATGGCTCTGTGATAGCTGGTAGTAACGCAGCGAGGGCTCTGAAATCAGTAAGTTGGTGAGTGTCGTGCGAGATGGAAGTTACCCGTGTTGAGCAGTTCGCTTACATCAAAATAGCCGTTCTCCGAGGGAGAAATGCGATGGAATGTCACAGTGAATTAATAGAAGCCCTTGGGAATAATGCCCTACCATATCGTACAGTAGCACGGTAGGTAGCAAGGACGTGTGTCAAGCAAGGGTAGCAAGACGGGTAGCAAGGACGTGTGTCAAGCAAGGGTAGCAAGACGGGTAGCAAGGACGTGTGTCAACCAGTGATGAACAACGTTCGGGACGACCGGTGAGTGTGCGGCCGACTTGGCACGTGCCGTCATCGAGCAGCTCATGGATGAAGACAGACGATGGACGTTACTGGAGTTAGAGAGGGCAAGTGGAATCGAGAAACGCACCTTCCACAGGATATTCCGTAATGAGCTACAGCTACGCAAAATCGCTTCGCGGTGGGTACCGCATGCACTGACGGAAGTTCAAAGGTGGGTGCTGCTATACAATATGCTCTGACCACTTTGTACGCTGGCAACAGGACGGCGATCAATTCTTGTCACGAATAATCGCCATCGATAAATTTTGGGCCAGGGCATACAAACCAGAACTGAAACGTCAGTCCGCAGAGTGGCGACATCCTGGATCACCAAGGCAGCTGAAGTTCCGTCAGAATCCTTCCCCAGTCAAATTGATGGTGATCGTCGCGTATGACGTCAGGGGTGTCATTGTTTGCCACTTTGTTCCTCATGGCAGAACAGTGACCGCACAGTACTACAGGGACTTCCTGGTGCGACAAGTACGACGTGGCGTTTGGGATAAACGTCCGGATCTTGTGGACAGTGCAATAATCCTGCACGACAATGCAAGACCACATAAAGCAGGGTGTGTACGGCAGCTACTCCGACGTTGGGGATGGGAAGAATTGGAGCAACCACCGTACTCTCCTGACCTTTCGCCCTGTGACTTTGATCTCATTCCCAAGATTAAGGAACCAATACGTGGTAGGCGGTTTGCAACACGAGAGGACATTGCTAATGCTGTGCGCCAACAGATGACCCGATTCACACATGGTGCGGCAAATGCTGATGCTGATGGTATTCAGCGCCTCCCACATCGTTGCTCCCACATCATTCAGCGCCTCCCACTTGTTTAATCTTCCTACAAAATGTGGCGTTATTCTCGCAAATAGATCGAGCTACAGAACACTGTGAGCACTGTCAGTTTAACTATGGCCACCCGGTATATATATATATATATATATATATATATACAGGGCTAGATTTGAGGCGGAACGTTCAGGAACGGTGCGTTCCGGCGCCGATATATATATATATATATATATATATATATATATATATATATATATATATATATATAATATTAAAAAACTATTAATGCCTTAATTGAACACTCTTAACATTTAAAAACTATTAATTCCTCACTTTACTATTCAAAATTACATACCCCTTTTTAATCTTATTAAGTACTGGTTAATATTTGTGATAGAAGTAAAATTTCATTACATCTACAAAATAAATGTGATAATAATCATGTGTATAATAATAGTAATGGTCATGAAATTGAAGTTTCTGATATGTTTAACCCTTATGAAGAAAACTCACAGAAAGAAATGGATATTTTCTGTATTGATTATGATCTAAGTGAAAATTTTAATGAACATTCTGGTGAAATAAAAGCAGAAAATACCCCAAATTATGAAAATGTTGACATTAATGGTCAAATCAAAAATTTAGATGTTGATAGGGAATTATAATATTTATTGCACTAAAATAATAAATTGTTTTCAACTAACAAATATGACATAGGCAAAATAAGAATGGAACTCCAAAGAATAATCCTAAATTCTGATTTACCAGTGAGTTTAAGAGCATACAGGACTTCACCAATTGAGGAAAAAGAGATCAGGACCCAAATTAAAAATTTGTTAGAAGCAGGAATCATAAAAGAATCACACAGTCCTGTGACTTTGGCAAAAAAGCGAGATGAAGGAAAAACTAGACTTTGTATTGATTTCAGAAAACTAAATTTAATTACTAAGACAGATGCAGAACCCTTATCCAGAATTGATGATATTCTGGATAAATTAAGCAAAGCTAAGTACTTTTTAACTTTGGACCTTACCTCAGGGTATTGGCATGTACCCGTCCACCCAAAAGATACTGAGAAATTGGCATTTGCCACTACTTTTGAATTATACGAGTGGCTAAGACTTCCATTTGGCTTAAAGAATGCCCCTGCAATATTCAATAGGACTAACAGGAGAATTTTAGATAAATATAAAGTTAACTTTGCATGCCACTACTTCGATGATATTATAATTTTTTCAGACTCCAAAGAGCAACACCTTGAACATTTAGATCAATTGTTTAACATTTCAAAAAAGAGAATATCAAGTTAATGTCAATCAAGTTAATTTAGCAAGTTAAATTATCAAGTTAAATTAGCTAAATGTACTTTTCTGCAGCAACAAATTAATTTTCTTGAATATAATGTAACAAATGGGAAAATTGCCCCAGACAACATTAACATTGAAAAGATAAAGTGTTTGAAACCACCAACTAATGTAAAAGAACTCCAAAGATTCTTGGGCACAATAAATGTGTATAATAAGTTTATTCCAAAATATGAAAAAGTAAGACATCCATTAAATACATTATTGAAATAGGGAGTAAAATGGGGATGCTCAGACAAGTGCCAAGAAGCTTTTGAGGATCTTAAGAATTTATTGATTTGTAAACCAATATTGCATTTACATGATGTAACAAAAGATTGCCACTTATTTGTGGACGCGAGAAAACACCAAATTGGAGCTGTTCTAAAGCAGCCAGGTGAAGATGGGGTATTACATCCCATAGCATATCATTCACGTGTTTTGAAACCTTATGAAGTAAATTACTCAATCACAGAACTGGAGTGCCTCGCCATAGTTGACAGCCTGGATAGGTTTTATAATTATCTCCATGGTAGGAAATTTACGGTTCACACTGACCATGCAGCCTTAGTCTGGTTGAGGAACATTAAAAATCTTAGAGGAAGACTTTTTCGTTGGTCACTAAAATTAAGTATGTTTGACTATGAAATAAAATACCAGAGAGGAACTGCGAACATTGAGGCCGACATGCTTTCCAGAAATCCTATTTCAGAACCCAATCAACAAATAAATCATTTAATCGAGTTACAAAAGATTGTGGATTTTCAAAATAAAGAAAATGTGCAGGGACTTAAATATAAAAAACTAAATAATGTAATTTACGTGAGAAAGAAAGGATTTTTAAAAACTGTAGTAAAACATTGAGATTAGAAATTTTGAAAAGAGCTCATGAGGACTTTGGACACCCTGGAATAAATAAAACAATGCAATTACTTACACCCCAATATTATTGGCCGAAAATCACTGAGGACATTAGTAATTATGTTAAACATTGCCATACTTGTCAATTAAACAAAAATAAAAGACAGAAAAGGTTTGGATTGCTGCAAGAAGTACCTCCGACAGACGAACCCTTCGAGTGCTTTGGACACAGTAGGTGGATTTAATTACTATAATTCCACAAAGAAATACTTACATTTGATAAATGACCATGCAACGCGTTATATTTGAGCTTTTCCATCAAAAAGCGTAACTACTGAAACTTATACAAATTGCTTAAAACAAATATTCCAAATTCAAACACCAAAAAAATTGCTAACTGACAGAAACGCAGCTGTTACATGTTCAAAGTTTAGAAGGTTTTTAGAACATAACAATGTGAAACAATTATTGACGACTGCTCACCATCCACAAACCAACTGCAAGGTAGAGAGAGTAAATCAAACAATAATTACTAGATTAAGGTGCAAAGTACATAACTCAACAAGTAAAACTCCTTGGACAACCCTATTAAACGAAGTAATTAATGAATACAATCATACGCCTCACTCAGTTACCCAAATGACCCCAGCTTACCTACTTTTTGGAATATTACCTTACGAACCTCATGTTAAAAAACAAGACTTTTATCCTCAGGTAGACGAGGCGAGAAAATTAGCTAAAGAAAGGACAATTAATTACCATAATAGGAATAAAGTTAAATATGATGCACGCTTCGTAGAATCTAAATTTAATGTTGGAGATTTAGTATTATTAGAAGAATTCCAATATCCTAACACGATAAAGTAACACGAGAACTCCCCCTATTCTATACCTTACACTATTTTAAGACAAATGTCAAAAGTTAACTATGAAATTGATAAACCAAACTTTCACACCAAACAAAATTCTGAAATTGTCCATGCTTGCAAATTAAGATATTATAATGCACCAGAGAACTTCAAACTACACCACGAATAATGACAAATAATAAATCCATTTTTTCTTTTCTATTTGATGCTTAACATCATTATACTTTTTAAATTGATATAATTAATTATGTGTTGTCCTACTAAAGATAAAATTTTAAGAAAAAAAAATTTACTTAAACTTCCTCCTTAAGAATACTATTATATGTGAATTTTTTTTTGGATCTAAAATCAAACCCCGACTATGACATTTCTACTTCTTTTACCTTGCAGTAAAATTCCTCCTCCTCGAATACCCTTTCCTATCACCCCCTCTACAAGCGCGTTGGATGTCATCCCAGCTGTTTAAGATCTTTTCTGATTTTTTTTGTTATTTGTTTTTAATTCACCAATTCAGACACTTAAAGTGCTGAAAACTATATGTTTAAGTAATGACTAAAACAGGCTTTGGGATGGCCACTCCTTTGTCCTCCCATTTCTATATTACACTCCCACAGGTATGACATATGCACATTTTTCCGTTTTCTCCATCTTTATACTATGCAAGATGCTGCTTTTCTAGGCGGTCATATCTGTCGGGATAATAACGGCTGGTCCACTGTACGGCCATTCTTTAATCCTTATTAGTCGCTGTACAATAGGGAGATAGAAAACCCACTTTGTATACAAACATAAACACAACCCCTCACTCCTTAGAGGTAGAATTAAGAAAGAATTTGAAACTAAGAGTTTGGGTAACACACATACAACAAGGTACCTTCAACACAAAGAATTGGATCCATATAAACTTATAATAAGTGTACACAAATGAATAGTAAATAAATTATTTGAAAATAAAGTGAGAAGTAGTGAGAATAAGTAAATAAATTTAGAATAAATATGAATAGAATAACTAAAGAATATTGAATAGAGAATTTTTACTGAATAAGCAAATAGTGTTAAAATAATGAAGTTAATAAATATTGAAATGAGAGACATGAGAAAGATAAAGAGAAAACTAAATATTATGAATACGAATTTAATATATTGATAATTTCGAAATGATTGAGTTTTTTTCTTAAAGTATAATAAATGTTCTCTAATTTTTATATACAATTTATATATTAGAAATGTGATTTTTATTGAAAGTGTGATTTTTATTATAAACTTTTATTATATAACTAAAGAACTATTTTTCTTTATATATAAGCAACTTAAGACAATGTGAAATTTTTGTGTGCAGTCTACGTTGGTGAAACAAATTAGAACAGCACTAAAAAGACTGTGATTTTTAAATAGTGTAATTTCCTCAACAAGGTCATGACTGTGAAAGGACTAAAAATGTTGCGCACAGCAAATTCATGGCAAAGAAAAAGATAAATAATTTTTTTTTTTTTGGACTCACTCCATAGTAGTGAAAGTTGAGGAAAATTTTTGAATTTTCAACTTGTTGTCAAATTCAACTTCATTTACATAATTTTTGTTTGTTTTTGACATTTTTATTGTTATGTTCTGTTATTTGTATTATTCGACTCAAGATGGTGGTCGATATTTTATTGAATATATGTTTCTAGTGACAAATTTTTTGATAATTTACAATTTTTTTTGGTTATGTTAATTGATTTTTTTTTCTGAGATTTTGTTGTGTAGGGAGACGTCCCTATTCAACAGGTTTCAAAAACATACTTATGTAGAAGTTTCAATGTTAGTATTATGTGTATTTTTTTTAACCCTTTGTTTCTCAGTGTTCCACTGCATGGAACACCTAATTTGACTAGCTTGCCAAACCGTTAAATTCAACTTTAAATGGATAAAAAGAAGTTTACTATATACTTTTAACTTTCCTTTTCAATATTAGATGGCACCAGAATACAAGACCATTCATGATCTTCAGCTGTGACTCGTTATTTAGAATCCTCGTATTTACAAGAAATTTTGTATGTATTTTTGGGATACAAAAAAAAATTGCTTTTAAAAAAATTTCTATGTTATATCGTTGGCTGTACTCTAATCTATTTATTCTATATTATTTTTAATTTTTTTTATAGAAAACGTACGTAGAATCATTGAATAAAAGAAGGTGTTCCATCAAATGGAACACCGCACCACTAGACCTTATCATATTACGCAACCAAACGCGATGACGGGAGGAAACCGCTGTGTTTACGTTTTCTGCTTTTCGCTGTTTGGGGGAATGAATTCAAGCTTTCAGATGCTGCGAGGGAGGGTTGTTTGCCTATAGAAAACAAGAGATATACATACCATACCCATTACTCCCTACAAAATTCCAGGAAATGCCCTTTTCCCCACAAAATTCCAGGAAATGCCCTGCCCTTGTGGGGAGGTTTCTAACAGGGGTGATTTTATCAGTAGCTCGAGTCATATTTACTTAGAGCTGCACGAATTATTTTTGCACTCGCTGTTGAGTTTCGCTAGCCTATATTTTATATTATTGTGTAGATGTTATTTTTCTACATATACATAGCTTATTTTTTCGTTATTCTAAATATAATTGTAGTTATTTTTTTATTAATTAATCTATTAATTATTATTTTATTAATTATTTTTTATTAACTATTCTATTAATTATTATTTTATTAATTTTTTTTTTATTAATTATTAATTTTTTATTAATTCTCCCAGTTTTAAAATTAAGGTCTCCGATGATAAAAGATACGGCAACATTGAACATATGCCGGTGAAGGGTGCGCGCAGACGATGTGCGTACTGTAGTACGAAAGCGAAGCCGCACAAAACAAGCTTCACGTGCAAAACATGCGATGTTAGTTTGTGTTTTTACAAACAGGGTGAGACGTGCTTCGAAAAATATCATGAAACCAAAAAATAGAAGAATTGTAAATATTTTTTCACATAGCACTTGTACATATTTAGGAACTGTAAATATTTATCTCATCATAAGTAATCATATAACCAAGATATATTTTAAAAATTTTTTTCTTTTAATTTTTTTTGGGCGGGGGATGGGGTGTAGAGTAGCAGGCCTCTCCGGGGTGCACCCCTGGTCACGCAAAATATGCTACACAGGTATAATACAGTATGTTTTCAATCATATGCAAAAGCGTCTACTGAATTACGCGCTTCACTGCGATGCTCGCTTAGACTCACTTTTCAGAGGTCTGGTGGCTCAGTGTTCCATCTTATGGAACACCCACAGAATCGAAACGGTAAGTGCAATCTTTACAAAATTTTACCTGCACACTACTTTTGGCCTAAGTAGGCAGCCTACAAAATTTTTTCTTCAAATTCCAACTTTAAAGGGTAGTGCGCCGCAAAGGGTTAATGTGAAATTTAAATATTTATTAACAAATTGCTCATAATGTCCTGTCATTTCATCACGTGATTAAAAATTTTTTTTTTGCTATAGCTAACTTTTGCTGACAACAGTTAAAGAAACTATTCCAAATTTTTGTTAATGCCCATTCTTCTCACTCATCTGAGTGAGTCTGCCCTCCAATGCAGGCATTGTGGGTCAGCCTCTTCTCGGACGGGGGGAATATTCTATAATATTAAAAAACTAGTTATGTCTTAATTGAACACTCTTAAGATTTAAAAACTATTAATTCCTCACTTTACTATTCAAAATTACATACCCCTTTTTAATCTTATTAAGTACTTAATTTTCCCTTGGGCATTCGTGTTAAATCCCAAAAGATAGGCTAAATTTTAGTAGTGTCGTCCCAGTAAAACTTATGTAGAAATCCCATTGTTACAATTTTTGGTCACCCCAGGCAATATCATTAAAGATGGCTGACTTTTTAACGAAATTAGACGCGACGCGGCGTCCATAAAAATTAGATCAGATCAGCGCATCAACAAATAACTTTTATCCAATCAAAAAGTAAGTCACCCCTCTGTGTCACGTGATGGGATGACTTTATAAAACTATCTGATGTCTAAATTTAGACGCACTCTGTAATATTTTGCCTGCTATGAAACACCCGGCGGAGGGGCCGGAGATTTTAATAAATATGTAGTTCGAGAAATCTTGTGTCAACGTCTGATTCTTATCGTCCAGTAATCTAGCGAACTTAAATGCTTTCACCGTGATGTGGGGTTGCGGCATCTTCAGTGCAATGACCGGCGGCCGTTTTCCCTATATCACACACACACACACTATATATATATATATATATATACATACATACACACACACACATAATCACACCCCACCAGTTTTTAATTCTATTCTCTTAATATTGTTTTTTCCCCTACGTATTTAATTCCGTTTCCATTTATGGCGCCTAGTTGTCGCTCGGCATATTCCACCATAGATGATCACAAGGAAAAGCGCAACTAACTTTACTTTGTTCTGGTGTGAGAGTCGAAGTGCATTGGACATGGTGAATAGGACCCTTATTACTCTCTCCGTTGTAAATAGTTTCTGCAAATAATCCTCGATATCTATACTTCTCACAAACGTTTATCAACTAAATAGCATTATTGTAGATAATGTGTTCAAGTTTATAAACTTGTAACTCCCACACAGTAGACTGTTGGACTGGATTGGATGCCGCTCAAGCCCAACTACAACTTTTCAATCCAAGATTCCACTGCCTGCTCTAACGATCCTACTTCTGGTTTCTGTTTCTGATTCCGGAATTTCGTTGTACACACTCACACACATATATATTCTTATGTATTGTAATGTATTCTAATTTGCTTTGGTTACAAATATCCGTAAAAATCAATTGAATTTTACCGCGAGGACATCGATTTTGAATGCTTACTTCTCGAAAAGAAAAATAAATAAATAAATAAATATATATATATATATATACATTTACAGATTAAAAAAACATGCCTTTCCTGGTTCTGTTCTTTCCGTTGCACTACTTAAAGTTAAATATCTAGCATGTATTTTGTTCTAATCTTTGCAATATCCTCGAATGAATTAATAATCTCACGTCTCATACGTATTGCGATCTAAAAAAAAAGTTCTGGATTTTTTCTTCTTACCAAAATTTCCTCTTCACTCATTTCCCCAATCCCAAGTTAGGCTGTAATCCTAAAGGGAGAGCAGTACAGTAAAAACGCCGTTTGCCGTAGCTCTGCCATAAAAGTGAAATATTTTGACTCGAAGCGGTTAATTTCCCCATATGAACCATAAAAATGGAATTATTCTATAGCCTGATAGAAGCCTCTTCAATAGGATTCTTCAACTGTAATATGACTTTTTCTTTTTACCTGAAAAATATGTCGCTTAAAGTTTTATATCGAAAATGACACACATTATTTCTCTTGAAATTTATTTCTATCATCATTCAGGTCAAAACACTACATCCTGACATTTCACAGAAATATGAAGAATCTCGCAAAAAGCTATATTTTTAATAAACTTTCGTTGGAGGTTGTGGCAAATTATATAAATTGGTATACATAGCAGAAAATGCCACTGCTTAAATAGGGATTTAAAATTCGCAATTAAATTGCCAATAATCGCAAGTCTTTTAGGGGAAAGCAATTTGAAATTATAATTTAAAAATCCTTCACAAATTTTAATCAGTTAAGTGAAAATTACAATCATTCATATCATAGTGTATGTTAAGATCCCATAAAGAGGACGGCATCTATATCCCTGACTGCTGACAATAACGAACAAACAACAATAACAGGCGAGCTTACCACTAAGTAGCTTCAGTGTAACCTTTTAAAACCTGGAATCATGATATTCATATTTATAATACAAAAAAACTTTGTACATTTTCAGATAGATATCGCACATACCATAAAATGCAAGATAAATCTGCACACACACACATGTACTCATATGTATCATTTCTAATACCTACCTGTCATGCTGTTTTTCCCCTTTACTTACTTACTTACTTACACACACACACACACACACACACACATATATATATATATATATATATATATATATACCGGGTGGCCATAATTAAACTGACAGTGCTCACAGTGTTCTGTAGCGTAATCTATTTGCGAGAATGACGCCACATTTTGTAGGAAGATTAAACAAGACGGGGGACGAAGGATTCCGCGAAAAAATAAATTAGTTCCAAAAGTCACCGCTAGGGGAATATTTGGCGCTGTGTAATAGAAAATAGAGTGTTAACAAAGTGTGTAATAGAAAATAGAGTGTTAACAAAGGTGAGAGCAAAAATCAATCGCTTATCATGGTCGGGGTACAGTAACTCCTGTACACGGCTGATCTTCTACGGATAGAAGTTGATAATCTTTCGTAAGATTTTCCATACCGTACTGTAAGGCATATCCATATTCCGAGCTAATCCACGAGCGCTAGAGGTGGCAGCAATATTGTCTGGTCCTCTGTCGACAATCGCCGTGGCAACTGCTTCGATTGTATCCTGTGGTACAGGTTTTCGTCCTCTGCCTGACTGAACCTTCAGAGAACCTGTTTTCTCAAACGTCGCAAGCATTGCTTTTAGCCCATTAACTGACACAGGACCGTTACCTTCACGTATTTTTTTGGGCGTTCTAAAAGCACGAAGAGCGGCTGACGCGTTGCACTGGTTGAGGTAAAATAATTGGACCAGTAACGCACGCTCGACAAAAGAAGGAGACATTGCACATAAACTTTCAATCCGATTGATTCGAAACGTAACACATTGCCTTTTAAAACCCAAGCAGCTGGCACTGTGCCAATGGATGTAACGTGAAATTTGAATAAAGTACTTCTTCTTCTGCTCAGCGTACGTGATATTGCAGATCACGAGACTTTATCGGTGTTTATGTAGATTTTACGCTTTTTTAAAAGTGTTGCCATATTGCACTTGAACTAAATAAGAAAATGTGCATAATAAAAGGTAATTTTATTCCGTATTAATTTGCATTTGTTAACACTCTATTTTCTATTACACAGCGCCAAATATTCCCCTAGCGGTGACTTTTGGAACTAATTTATTTTTTCGTCCTTCGTCCCCCGTCTTGTTTAATCTTCCTACAAAATGTGGCGTCATTCTCACAAATAGATCGCGCTACAGAACACTGTGAGCACTGTCAGTTTAATTATGGCCACCCGGTATATATATATATATATATATATATATATATATATATATATATATATATATATATATATATATATATATATATATATATGTGTGTGTCGGACGCTGGTGCTTCACGCCCGATCTATTTAACACAATATTCTAAACTTCCCGAGAATCATCTTTCAGTTGGCAGTCGACGACGGTCCGGTGGCGAGGCAATGCAGAATCCTAACTCAAATACAGTGACGATTTAGTACGAATAGATACCTTGTGGACATTAATACAAAGAATAGAACGGTTAAAACGCGCATTTGTTTTTTTGTGATTTCCTACACTGTGACGTCACGAAACTTCAACGAAAGGAGAGATGATTATCTTTCGGGCAAAACATAACACCGCAATGAGCACAGTGGTATATCGCTTTTGATCCCCAATCAAAAGGATCGCGGTTCAAACCTCGAGGGTTTCATCCTTGTACTGATTGTCTTTATAAACAGAGTAGACAATACGTAGATCGTGTAAAATAGTGTCGCATCAACTCAACGCAACTTGCGCTTGGTGTTCGAAATTTTTGCAGTATGCAAATACGTAAGAAACGTCACGTCTGTTCATCTGAGACAGCTATAAAAGAGACATCTTCTTGGGGTTGTAGTATGTTCATGCTCGTGGTCATGGCTGAGTATTCCAAAGCTGAGTATTGTGAGATGGTTTTACTGTACGGTGAATGTGGACGTAAGGCACGATCAGCAGCAAGGTTGTACCGGCAACGTATCCCTGAAGGCCCGCATCCTTCTCATCACACCATCCTAACTGTTGTAAAACGTTTAAGGGAGACAGGCTGCATTACTAGTCGACTTCGATCTGGCAGACCAGCTAAGATAGGACGGCAAGTTCAATCGGATGAGGTATTAGCATACGCCCTCGCATATCCGAAATGCAGCACAAGAGAGATCAGTCAACACTGTGGCCTCTCCAAAAGTCAGGTTTGGAAAATTCTAAGTGAATTAGGCGATCATTTTTACCGACCAACGCCTCAACAGGTTTTAGTGGACGGGGATGCCTAACGACGTTATGCATGGTGCAACATCGTCATGAATCAGATACAGGTCTAGCCAACATTATTGGCAGATATAGTGTGGACGGATGAGGCATGCTTTTCACGGATTCATGCATTACTGGCCGCTGGAAAATCCTAGATGTTTTACCGACGTTCGACATAAAATGCGGTATGCTATTAACGTTTGGTGTTGAATTTACAATAACAAGCTGATCGGCCCAATATTTTACAATGGCACGTTAACGGGTGCACGATATTTACAATTGCTACAGAACGTAATACCCGATTTTGTGGAGAACCTGCCGTTGTTTAATCTTAGGAATGTATGGTTTCAACATGACGGCGCGCCTGCTAAGAAATCTCCAGTGAAGCAGTACCTCGTCAAGGAATTCGGGGACCAAATAATTGGGTATGGAGGTTTCGAAGAGTGGCCTCCACGTTCGCCTAATCTGACTCCACTGGACTTTTTCCTGTGGGGATACCTGAAACTTCAGGTGTATGCGATCCCTCCACAAACATCGCAGGACCTTAAACGACGCATTACGGACTCTTGTGCCAACGTGTCACGCTCTATGCTCCAACGTGTGCAACGTGATATTCAAACGAGGATCCAAATGTGTATTGCAGATGACGGTGAGAAGTTTGAACATCTCAAATAAAGGTATATTGTTAAAATTAGTTTTTTTTCTTTCTCAGATCCTTTTGTCACGCCACAGTGTAGGAAATCACGAAAAAACAAATGCGCGTTTTAACCGTTGTAGTCTTCTCATTAATGTCCACAAGGTATCTTTCCGTACTAAATCGATGATTTTATACAACTTTGTAAGTCACATTTTTTCCCTATCTCATTCCGTTTTCGAGATAGGAATGCTAACTCCGCAGTTTTCCACCAGGTAGCGCGGTAGGTGGTTTCATTCAGTAGCTCATGGCTACTTTACTATACCTAGACACCACTTTTATGAATATAGCAGCAGCCGTTCCGAAGTTACGAGGGTGGGAAGGGACTTTTGTGGGCATACTGTGTGTGTATATATATATATATATATATATATATATATATATATATATATATATATATATATATATGAAAGATATAAAATTTAAGTTGATCCCCTGTAAATTCTCTTCCCTTCCCTTGTTTAAGATGGCATTACCAAATTCTGTTTTCAAGAACCCAGGAATATTTTTCATAGCGTCAGCAATCCCTGGGCAAGCCACACTGTCTATGCCCAAATAAGGCAATCGTCCTGCACAACTGATGCAGCTTGCAAAAAACATCTTTGGTCAGCAAATTCTTCAACCGCAGATACCTCTATACTCAAACCCCGGGAATCACTCGGGTGCTGGCTTTCAACTAGATCAGATGTCTGTTTAGCCACTCGGAAATAAATTTCCTTTTCTAATAGTTCTGTAATCTGATCTTATTTCATTACAGAATTTATAGCCGACAGGATGTTCTGCAGTGAGGATACCAGTTTTAAAATTTTAATTTCAATATGTAAACGGAGTTTTAATTAATTTTCCCAGCACCCGTCGTAAAACTTCATTCGCCCTTTCGTGCGTCGAAAATAGCAGCGAGCAGAAGTGGATTACTGTATTACTGACCTTGGTGGATTTACGCTGTTCGGTGACCTAGTTTTGAACAAGCAATGAAGAAAGGGGAACATCCGATTTTGAATCAAACCGTGGACTTAACCGGTGAAAATAACGAGCCATCTCACGTCCGCTTTTCCGATGTAAATGTGTTTATTAAGCCCTATTCAAATGAAGTGCCAATCGAAAATTACATCGCAGAATATGAGCAGGTTTCTGAACTGTTAACATTAAATCCTATACAAAAAATTATATTCTTTCGCAAGCTGTGTACCGGAAATGTGGAACTATTTCTTCAATCCAAACCCCTGTTTAAAAACTTCGAAGAATTAAAAACAGAACTGCTTAAAGAATTTAAGACGGAGATAAGTAAGGCCGAAATACATCAGCAATTGTTAAGACGGAAAAAAGGAAGGGAAGAAACTTACGAAGCGTATTACTACACTATCCAGCAAATAGCTTCGAAAGCAGCGATGACCTCGGAAGAGAAAAAATTTTACATCATAAAAGGAATAAACGCACGCCCAGAAGTAGATCTCCAACTTCGTTCGACAAAAAATTGTGATGAACTAAAAAACATGTTAAAACTATTGGATAAGCAAAATTCAGAGGAAAGGACTTTTTATACCCCCAAGCTACTAGTTTTCCATAGACCTCCAGCCTGGAGTCCACGCTTCCAACAACACCCAGGAAATTACCGACAGTTTCGGCCAAATTTTGATCTTCAACACCAGGAGTGGAGACCGAGGAATAATTTTTATCCGCCCCGTTTCCAGCAACGTCCCAGACCAGGGTTCAACACCAGTGCACCTTCCTTTCAGCCAAGAATGACAATGCAGAATCATAATAAAAACTTTAATGTGAGAACCAACGACAGTGACTGAGTGCCAGTAGTAGAGAGCCTGTTGTGTGGACAGAAAGTCCAGATTTTATTCGATTCAGGCTCAACTCTAAATATTTTACCGGGATCCACATTAAATAAAAATCACCAACTAAATTTCAAAAATTGCAACATTAACATTACAGCTGTGGGACGAAACGTCCAGGTAAGTCAGTATATAATGCTTCCGTTAAAATTGGGTGAAAAAATTGAAACATTAAAATTTTATTACTTACCTAATGTACAATTACCATATGTTATATTATCTGGTCATGCTATTGGACTCTTTAATGTCACTATTAATTTTAAAACTAGAGAAATTTTTCAGGATAATAAATTACTTAAGCATTTTAATTGTACCAGCTGTCATAATAATAATCCTAATAAGAAAAGTGGTCATGGAAATAATGAAAAAGTATCTGCATTTTTAAGTAATAATAATGATTTATGTAATGTGATTTCTTGTAATAATGATAAGTGTGATATTGACAATTTAATTCAAAAATTTGATCATGTTTTTGCTAAGAATAAGTTTGATGTGGGAGAAATTAAATTAGAATCGCCAAAAGTAGTCTTAACCTCAGAACTTCCTATAAGTCAAAGACCATACAGAACGTCGCCTAGAGATGACGCAGAGATAAAGAAACAATTAGATGCCTTGTTAAAAGCTAAAATTATTAAACCTAGTTATAGCCAATATAGTTCACCTATTACTCTCGCATTTAAGAAAGAAGATAATGCTAGGACTCGGCTATGTATTGACTATAGGAAAATTAACCAAATTACAAAAACCGATTGTGAACCCATTCCCAGAATAGACAGTGTTCTAGACAAATTGACCAATGCTAAGGTATTTTCTACCTTAGATCTATGTAGTGGGTATTGGCACCTGAAATTAGAGGATGAGGAAGCTGAAAAGCTTGCTTTCACTTCTAACTATGGCTTGTACCAATTTACCAGACTGCCGTTTGGATTTAAGAATGCTCCCGCAATATTCCAAAGAACAATTAGGCGTATACTTCATAAATATCAAGTTAACTTTGCTCTAAATTATTTTGACGATATAATTATTTTCTCAGAGACATTAGAACAACATATTCAGCACTTAAAGACCATTTTTGAAATTTGTGAAAAGGAAAATATTAAACTTAAAAAATCGAAATGTCATTTTGCTAAAGATACTATTGATTTTCTTGGCTATGAAGTTAAGCATGGATCATACAGCCCAAATAATACTAATGTAGAAACAATAAAAAAATTATTGGCCCCAAGGAACGTTAAAGATTTACAAAGATTTCTAGGCACCATTAACGTATATCATAAATTTATTCCTGATTACGCTAAAATTAGAATTCCCTTAAATAACCTTTTAAAGAAAGACCAGAAATGGGCATGGACGCCTGAATGTCAACAAGCTTTTCAAAAACTTAAAGATAGTTTAATCTCAAAACCCATTTTGGCCCTTTATAATTCAAATTATCCTTGCCATGTCTATGTTGATGCGTCAAAAGAAGCCATAGCCTCCATAGTAAAACAAGAACATCCTGATGGAACTCAACATCCAATTGCATATCACTCCCGACGACTTAGACCATATGAAATTAACTATACGATAACGGAATTAGAATGTTTGTCCATAATTGATAGTCTTGATAAATTCCATTGCTACCTTCATGGGTCACATTTTACTGTACATACAGATCATCACAGCTTAGTTTGGCTTAAAACTTTTAAAAATCCTACAGGTAGACTTTTCAGATGGTCTCTAAAAATTTCTATGTATGATTTTGACATAAAATATAAGAAAGGTACAACTAATGTTGAAGCTGACATGTTAACAAGAAACCCAATTGCTTTTAATATAACTACAACCCCGCCAGAACCCTTGTTAGATATAAAGGAAATCATCCATTTTCAAATGTTAGAAAATATAACAGCACCCAGATGTTTTAATAAGGATAATATTGTAGTAGTAAAAAGACAAGGTTTAATCAAAATTGTAGTACCAAAAGCGTTAAGAATTAAATTAATAGAGAAAGTACATGAAAAATTTGGTCATCCAGGAATAGCTTCAATGTTAAGAATTATTTCACCTCAATATTATTGGACTAAGATAATTAATGATGTTGGAAATTATGTTAAACATTGTGAAACTTGTCAAGTAAACAAGAAGTCTCATCAGAAAAATATGGTTTTATGCAATCTCTTCCTCTGTGTGAAAAACCTTTTGAACTATTATCAATTGATACTGTAGGTGGTTTAAGTCATTATAATTCTACTAAGAAATATTTACACATTGTAGTTGATCATGCCACTAGGTACATCTGGACATTTCCCTCTAAAAGTGCCACCACGGAAACCTATATAAATTGTTTGAATTCTATTTTTCAAAATCATGTACCCGAGAAAATTTTAAGTGATAGGAATTCCGCCTTTACCTCATCAAAGTTTAAACATTTTCTCAGACATAATAATGTTACACAGCTCTTGACATCTGCTCATAGACCGCAGACGAACGGAAAGGTCGAGAGAGTTAACCAAACCATAGTAACTAGATTAAAATGTAAAGTTAGTAATAGCCCTAGTAATGTGCCATGGACAAAAATCTTAGACTCTGTCACACAAGAATATAATAATACCCCTCATTCGGTAACTGGATTTCCCCCAATTTATTTAATGTATGGCGAATTGCCTTATAAAATTTCTTTCCAAGATAATGAGATATACCCTCCTATAGAAGAAGCTAGAAAAATTGCACAAGAAAGAACTAGACAATATTATCAGTCGAATAAAATAAGATATGACAGAAGATTTCAACAAGTTATATTTAAAGTCGGAGATTTAGTTTTATATGAAGAATTTCAATATCCAAATACCCGAAAACTTGCCCCACCGTATTCAGGCCCTTATACTATTCTAAACAAATGTTCAGATGTTCTTTTTGAAATTGATAAACCCAATGCTCTTTATAAAACTCCCACTGAGATTGTACATTCTACTCGCCTTCGATTTTTCCGTCCTAGAGAGAATTTTCAGTTAAATGATATTAAAAACCCAAGCGAACAGAAACCAGAGGATATTGATGGACTCCCATCAATGGACTGCCAATATTGTGAGTCTCCGAATCTACAACTACTTTTTAAGGACAACTAAAAATGGTATAGACTGATCATGTGAAGTTTATTTTGAATTTTGTAATTATTAAGGTGAATTTTGAATTTTATAATATTTAATTTAATGTCATGATGCATTCTTTTCCTCAGTTGAGTTGTTCTTGTTTTGTTTTTATTTTTCTAATTTTTTAATAAAATTGTCGGGTTGTGATGGCCACACAACTCGAAACTTTTTTTTTCATTCGGAAAAATTTTATTTTTGGTTTTTGGGGTTTTTTTTTGAGAGCAACTACAGTTGAGAAACTGAATCCATTTATCTACATTTGTTCATCCACAAAAATTTTCTTTTGAAGTGGTGGGAGGAATTTGTATTAACCTCCTTTCCAACTTCATAGTGAGCATTCCTCAGCAAACGTGAGGATACACGGTTGTTTGAGAGAAATGTGATTTGTCTGTTAGAAGTAAGGTATGTTTAAGGTATAAAATGTGTATTGCTATTGAAACGAATTTTGATGTAATGAAGTTGTTTTATTAATGTAACAGTACTTTGAAGAAAAAGAAGAGATATTGATACGAAATGAATGTAAAAATTTACAATATTGTAATTTTGCACGAATAGAGAATTGTAATGAATATAAGAGTACCCAAGGAAGTTAAATAATATAATAGAGTAAATTTTGATTGTGATATAAACAATGTCATTAATATAATATAATGTGAGAACTAATAATACAATATGTGGATAATGTTAAGAGGTAGTTTCCAGGTAGTGTAAATGTTTATATTGTGTTTTATTCATATCAAATATATCAGGATAATATGACATGTAGCCCTAGAATTTATGTTATCGTGTTATATTTCGAATACAAGTCTTAATTTTGAACTTATACTGTAATTATAGTTAAGTGCATACGAAGCAAATAAGATGAAGGATAGTAGGGAAACCGCATGGACCTGCTATCTGGAGGAACCATTGTGGACTTTGCAAGATATTTTTAGAATCTTCTGTTATATTCTGTATAATTGTAAAATTTTGTATTTTATTTTTGTATGTTATGTATGAGAGCCTCCACCCGGGTAGACAACGTTTTTAAAATGGGGGATATGAAAGATATAAAATTTAAGTTGATCCCCTGTAAATTCTCTTCCCTTCCCATGTTTAAGATGGCATTACCAAATTCTGTTTTCAAGAACCCAGGAATATTTTTCATAGCGTCAGCAATCCCTGGGCAAGCCACACTGTCTATGCCCAAATAAGGCAATCGTCCTGCACAACTGATGCAGCTTGCAAAAAACATCTTTGGTCAGCAAATTCTTCAACCGCAGATACCTCTATACTCAAACCCCGGGAATCACTCGGGTGTTGGCTTTCAACTAGATCAGATGTCTGTTTAGCCACTCGGAAATAAATTTCTTTTTCTAATAGTTCTGTAATCTGATCTTATTTCATTACATATATATATATATATATGTATGTATATATATATATATATATATATGTATGTATATATATATATATATATATATATATATATATATATATATATATATATATATGTATGTATATATATATATATATATATATATATATATATATATATATATATATATATATATATATATATATATATATATATATATATATATATCTGTGTGTGTGTGTACGGCTATTAAATATGGGGGGCGAACGCGCGACCTTAAAACGGGATTTTAGTTATTAAAATATAGGATTTAACAATTAAAAAGTCTGGGAGTTCAAATAAGCGGCGTAATGTATTGCAGTGAAAATACACTGCTGGCCACTGTAAATGCAACACCCTGATGGAAACATGCAAATAACATGAAATTTACAACATGCATTAGCAGAGGTGAGATATGCAAATGATTAGAATTTCAGCGCAGACGCAAATCACGCGCGCCTGTGGCGCCACTTCAAAGCGCTATTTAAGGCTTAGAGATTTCGACGATTTCAAGTTCGGCAATTGTGTTTTTCTTGTGGTTTTTTCAAAAAAACGATCAATTATGACTCGTCGAAAACAGCGATCATCTTTTGATCAAGTATCCGAGTTCGACAGAGGAAGGATAGTGGCCTACCGAGATTGTGGATTATCTTTCAGGGAAATCGGTAGTCGTGTTGGACGAAACCAAACAACTGTAATGTGGATATGTGATCGTTGGATGCAGGAGAGTACGACGGACCGGCGTGTTCGATCGCATCCACCTCAGTGCACCACTTCACGTGATGACAGGCAAATTGTGCGCTTGGCAGTGACGGATCGCTCAGTCACATCACGAACCATAGTACAGCACATGCAGTCTTTAACGCATCATCCAGTGTCTGCGCGTACCATTCGACGCCGTTTACAGCAGAGTGGTCTGTCCGCAAGACGTCCATTGCTTTGTCTACCCTTGACGCAGAACCACAGACGTCTCCGCCGCCAATGGTGCGATGACAGAAGGAAGTGGACGGCAGAATGGAATGAAATTGTCTTTACTGACGAGTCACGATTCTGACTGCAACACCACGATGGTCGCATTCGAGTCTAGAGACACCGTGAAGAGAGGATGCTGAACAGCTGCGTTATGCACAGCCACACTGGTCCTGCACCGGGTATTATGGTATGGGGCGGTATTGGATATCACTCTCGCACACCTCTAGTACGCATTGCCGGTACTTTAAACAGCCAGCGCTACATCTCCGAGGTGTTGGAGCCAGTTGTCCTTCCTTACCTTCAGGGCTTGCCCACAGCCATATTTCAACAGGATAATGCGCGACCACACGTGGCACGCATTGTCCAACGGTTCTTCGTCAATCGCCAGATTGAATTGCTTCCCTGGCCGCCTCGCTCTCCAGATCTTTCACCGATAGAAAACATGTGGTCCATGGCTGCTCTACGATTGAACCAGATTCCATCCCCAGCTGCCACAGGAGATCAACTTTGGCAACGTGTGGAAGCTGCTTGGTCTTCTGTACCCCAAGAACTCATCCAAAGTCTCTTTGAATCAATGCCGAGGCGTGTGGCACCGGTGATCTCCAACGATGGCGGCTACTCTGGCTACTGATTTTGGCAGGAACCACACTTCACAGAAGTCTACAAATTTAATCATTTGATACTTGGTCAACATGTTATCTACAAAATAAATTTTGTTGTGATATCTCTTGTCTTTCTTGGTGTTGCAATTTGGGTGGCCAGCAGTGTAGAATTAATGGGTCGGCTTGATTCAGTTTCGAAGAACCACAGAGAGGATTTTAGTTAGATGTAGCCTTAAAGCTGGAGCTAAGAAAGGAAATGCTTAGTTCAGCGAAAAGAACATTCGATATGACGAAAAGAATAAGTAATGAGCGTCGGTAGCGCGTTAATAAAACTTAGAACAAAGAAGATTTTCAGAGCCATGGAGAGATAGCAATGGGTAAAGACGTGTGCCATTATGCACACAAATTGTAAAAAGGGATGGGGCGTAATAATAATGATTTGGAGCTGAGTAATTAATTGGAAGTTAATAAAAGATGTTTGTAAAATCAATTGGACTGTTCTATGGATACTGTGTCAACATCTTGAAGGCTTGTTGGAGTTTTAAGGTTTGATATGTCCTCGCCACCGGACCACTACCTGATTGCATGATGATTCCAAAGAGGTCGAAATTACGTTAATAGATCGGGCGTGAGAGTCAAGTCTGACATATATATATATATATATATATATACATATATATGCAGTCGAACCCCTTTATAACGAACTTCAAGTGACCAAAGGTTTTGTTTCCTATATCCGGTGGTTCGCTTTATCCGAACGGTTAAGAAAAATGTTAGAGTTCGCAAAATGTATAACTCATTAGATGCAATGTGTATTCAGTAATGATGTATTAAAAAATGATAAAAATCTATCAAAAATGATCATTAATGAATTAAATCGACTAAAATCGATTACATTAAACTGACACACTAACTAAATTACGTACAATAGGAAAATGGCGGGATCAAAACTTTCGTTCGTTATATCCGTGAGTTCGTTATATACCGGGTTCGCTATAACGGAGTTGGACTGTATATGGAAACACTAAGAAACAACATGAAAATCTTCATTAATATGGCGCAGGATCCCCTTTCGTATGTACAGTTGAACCCCGTTATAACGAACTTCAAGGGACTAAAGGTTTTGTTCGCTTTATACGGTGGTTCGCTATATCAGAACCGTTAAGAAAAATGTTAGAGTTCACAAAATGTATAACACATTAGTTGCAATGTGTATTCAATAGTGATGTATTTTTAAAAATGATAAAATGTATTCAAAATGATCATTAATGAATTAAATCGACTAAAATCGATTACATTGAACTGACACAATACTAATTAAATTACGTACAATAGGAAAACGGCGAGACCAAAATTTTCGTTCATTATATCCATGACTTCGTTATATACCGGGTTCGCTATAACAGGGTTCGACTGTAATACCACCTGATTTCGCCTAGGAATTGAACTATACAAGCCATGAATAATAATTAACAGAATATTATACCAATCTTCATGGAAAAATCGTGAAAGTTTTTGTAGCGATGCTGATGGTGGATATCAATACCTGACTCAGACTACGGCGGTTGGATGATACTATATAGTCGGGTGAATGTGCAAGGCCAGATAACACGTTTGACTTTGTTTCTATGTCCTTAACCACTACTTGTTGGATCTAGCTGTATGTATAGGGACATTATAATCCTGGAGAACGCCCTCACCTGCAGGAAACAAATTTTGCACCATAGGAGAGACCTGGTTAGCTAAAGTCCTTCTTAGTCATAACACTTCCTAGTCTTCCTAGCCCTTCATAGACACAGCCCTTCCTAATCAATCTCCCTTTTAGAGTTACAACCTTCAGAAAACCAAGAGATAGCTGCCCAAACCCTGGCAGATACACCTGTATACTTGACAGTTGTCATGAGACAATCAGGATCTTACGTTTGTGTAGGCGTTCCCCACCCGTATAGGGTTGACGGGAACAATGTGACGGGAACAATGTGACGGGACAATGTGTCCTGTTGACGGGAACAATGTGAGAGACCTTTCGTATGACAAAGTGGTATTCTTTCACATATGTTAGACTGCAAGGTCGCTGAACCGCAATAGGGTTGTCAAGCAGTGGCTTGGAGCTCGCCATGTTGGCGCTATCTTAGTAGTCAGCGTTTGTCTGCTCAGTTCGATAGTTGGTCGGGACCTGAGCTCTTGTAAGACTCGGTTGCTCCCATATTCAAACATGTTCTACTATGTTTCTAATAAATACTTGTTTATAATAAATACTTGTTATTGTTGAATTTTTACTACGTTTATTTCGAATTACAGTCCGGTATATACATCGACCATAGAAAGTTTCTTATAGACCGTTTCTTTCCTTTTTTTTTTTTTTTTTTTTTTTTTTTTTCTTTTTTTTTTGCATCACACACATATACAACATATAACTCAACCAGCACTGGTGCTCGTGTCACCACTGTAGAGGACATTTTGAATTCACATCTGTTACAAGAAGCTTAGGCATTACTACTCTGTTGAAATTAATTTGTTTTTGAGGTTCCTTTTTAACTGTAATGATTGATACTGGAGCCTGTAGATGTAAATTGAACTCTACGGTCACTTTGGCTGTAGTTGTCTTCTTTTTCGATATCACAATCCACTTCAATACCAGTAAGTCTCTTTTACCCAGCTTTCCCTTTCGTCCACTATTCTGTTTCTCAGAGAATGTCTTTCCGTGCATTCTGTATTCCGTCATGACTTGCGATACCATAGCTCGGGAAACACCCAAAATCCTGTATGTTGCGGTAATAGATATTCTAGTTAGACGTGCTCCAACAATTTGCCCTATTTGCAAGGTTTGACATCTTACTCTATCCCCCCAAAAGCACGATGCCCTTAGCTTCATTACTGCTACCTCACATTAAAATAATATATATAGTATATTCTATAAAAAATATCGTGGTCAGACTTGTTTTTTAAGGAATACGAAGCACTTTCATGGTTTGGTTTGGTTGAGAGTGATACGGTCATTTTTTGCTACATGAGGGCTCATTAGTCCGGGACCTACAGTTTAAAGCCGACTCCGAACGGCTACAAACATTTATGTCAATTGTGGGACTCGAACCAACAGATTCTGGTACCGAAGCCAGCGCCCTAGTCATTCGGCCATCGTCCGGCAAGAAGCCCTTTCATAAACGCCACTAATATTGATTGGTGTTGCTATTATTTTGATAACAACCTGTATATACCGGCACATTAAATTTCATGACCTATTACATTTTTATAACAGTTAGATAGCATATTTTTTTATTTTCATATTTTTTAAAAATGTATAACTTTAACAGGTAAAAATGTGCTTTAGCCCAATTTGGCGCGTTTCTGCGGAGTTTCTGGCACTTCTCTGGAATTTCCCAGGGCAATTCAACCTCCCTGAGATACTCCACAAATGTAAACAGTGGCCAAGGAAGAACAAATAAGTTGGAAAACAAACCTATCGCTGCACAGTGGAGTATATGACGCAAAAACCTGGCCAAAAGTGTAAAAATAAAAAATTGCGCAATAATTGTAAAAAGTGCATTTTATCATTTCTAACAAACTGCTGAGTGAATCACATGATTTCCAGCAGCATAAGTAACACTCAGCAGTTTCTAGCCTCAGTTGAAGAACAGATTTCTTTGCGAATGGACGTGTCATTTGATTGCGTTTCAGCTTTGTTGTTAGTTTAAATCTATATTGTTTTGGTGGCGTTAAGAATTAATGTTTTGAAATTAAATCAGGTTTACGTGTTAAAAAAAGGTAAGAGCTTTGTTTTAAAATATATAATAATTTACTTAGTTTTATTATTAACATATTAAAAAAAATTGAAAACTTGAAAAACGTTTTTTTAAATCAATTTATTTGTAATTTAAGATTCTTAAAGCTTTATGAAGGTGTGTCGGGGTTTGTCGGACTTAATTTCAATTATAATCGCCATGGTTATAGTATTGAGAGTCTATTTCAAAGAAAAAAATGTTCCGCAAACAGCTGCCATTTTTATATAGAATTTTTTTTATAAAGAACCCTATTTTCATGATAATTTCTTGACGGGTATGATTTGAAAATAACTTACAGCTGTTGATTAATCTTTCGAACAGAGTTGCCTCAGTGAAGCATAGCAGAGTCTTGATAAGAAAAATAATATGACTCGAAGGAAAGTCAAGTTAAAATAAAAAAATGTTTATTCACATTTAGAACAATTAACACAGCGTTGGGTAACTTACCCAAACAGCTTGAAAGCAAAATACAAGTCAAGGCAATAACAAATGCCCAATGCTTAATGCTCACAAGTATTCCTCCCCTTTTATACTTGAGTACTTACGTACAATTTACATATCGATTGAAGGAGCTAGTATCGATACAAAAAAAAAATAAAAACACAAAAACGGAGTTGTGACCTCACTCCTTCAAACTGGCGTCATACATGCAGTATGACCCAACATTACTATAAAATGGGAAGTGTAAAGAACCGGGTTACTAACAACAACTATAGATGTAATCTGTATAAATCTTGTTAACATATAAAACTTTATTTCTTCTTAAGCCTTTGAGACAAAAAAAGATAAGTTTTAAGAGTTAAGAGTGACGAAGAAGATGAATTTGAAGAAGATGACGAAGGTCAGACTTCAGGAGAATCAAATTGAAAAAGTTAAGCTTCTGAAGTCACTAGAGAACTAAGATCCCTATAGTTACTAAACTTTGGTAACTATTAAATGCAAAAAAAAAAATATATATATATATATATATATATATGATAAAGATTGATTTATAAAGCTAATTTTATATAAAAAAATTAATTTTAAAATTTTAAAATTTAAGAATTTTAAATTAAAATTTTTTTTAATTTAATTTTTTTACAAAAAAGGGGAGTATTTACTATTACAAAGTAAGTTAAAAGTCAAAAGCAATGGTTTTAACTTTAAAACACATGAAAAATATTTTTGGCCAGGGTTTTGCTACAAATTCTGGAACAGATTTCTCAGACGCACCGGGCTTGGCGACAAGTTGGCGCCAAAACACTTTGACGCCAACTTGGCGGAAAGATGGCGTCAACACATTTTGGCACCAACTTGACAAAAAGTTGGCGTCAAATGTTTTTGACGCCATCTTTTCCCTACTCCGCAGACATGTTAAAGTGCGAAATGTAAACAAAAACATCAATGGCGACTAAGAAACAACAAATAAGTTGGAAAACAAACTTACGGCTGGCTTTACGAAACTCGTAAGCGCACACGGGATCTTCGCTTCGCTCAGATACCCTCGCTACACTCCGCTACGCTACGTTCCGCGTCAGTCCAAAAACATTACAGAAAAGCCGCTGCCGCTGGCTTCGCTACGCACCGCTGGCTGTAGTACAGTACCACAAAGCTTCCGGTGGCTGTAGCGGTCAGTAAAGCAAAGCTTACGCTGGCCATACGAATTCGTAGGCGTAAACGGCAATTCTCCATACAAAACCTATTACACACCTGTTTTCAATAAAATCCAGCTTAAACAACAACCTTGTGCACTTAATGGCAACTTAGAAGCCATTGCACTCAATAAATGAACATAGCACCAAAAAACACACATATAACATCAAATAATGCACAAAATTTAAACTTAACTTTATAATCCACCATTATTTTAAAAACTCACACACCGCATTCAAAATTGTTCAACATAAGAAGAATCTTTTAATTCGTCAAAATAAATCACCTGTCAAATGCACGTGATACATCCGTCACGAAATAATCACATGATAAATACGTCACGAATTTACAGGAACCACAACGTTGGCGCCTTAATCGCCTCAGCTTGGCAACCAAAAAATTTCGCCAAAATCGCATGGTTACCACGCCATACACAAAATCGCCAAGCTTTCAACGCGGTGCGTCTGAGAAATCTGTACCCAAATTCTCCACTGTGCGCTGGCTGTGTGAAACTCGTAGGCGCATATGGGATCTTCGCTTCGCTCAGACACCCTTGCTTCGCTCCGCTGCGCACCAATCCAAAAAACATCAGTGAAATTCCCAACCGCCGGCTTTGCCACGCATATACTGGCTGTAGCGGTCACTAAAACCAACCTTCCGCTGGCTGTATGAAGTCGTAGACGTAAACGGCAATTCTCCATGCAAAAATCTATTACACATCTGTTCCCCATAAAATCCATCTTAAACAACAACCTTAATTTAATCATATCACTCCTTTTGCCACAAACTACACTCTAGACAACATAAAACAACATTTAACGTTAATCGGCACATTTAACTTCAACCGACACGTTATCAAAAACTCAAACGCCTCCAACATCTTAGAAGACTAACGACAACTAATTTAACCGTTTAAATTAACAGTTAATTTCAAATAAACCGCCAACTTCACCTCAGTTAGCCAAAAAATTTGCTAGATTACAAAATTTCAATAACGCATGCGCAAGAGTCCAATGTCGCTTCACGGCTTCGAAATATTGAGGTTGCCATATTTGGCACGTTTATCGCCCATCCATAAAATGTCGCCAAGCAGTGGGCTAAAGCACATTTGAGTCCTTTGACATTTACGAAAAAGTGAAAATCACAAATATTCCTAACTTGAATAGGTTCTTTTCGAAAGCAGCGACATGGAATATTTGTAAACTGAGAACAGAGACTCTTAATGAGTTCTAGAAATATGTATTGGATATTCACGAATTTTTGCATTCAAGATATTATACATTCAAGATCCCTTTTGCATTCTGTTGAGAAATGATTAAAACTTTTGTGTCACTTTGGTTTTAATTGACTAGTACTGCAATTAGGACGAGCTCTGAAATATGAGTAGAATCGTTGAAAACGTCTTTAATACTGACTAATTTGACATCTTTGTCCGAAAAATAATTTAGCTCTAAAAATAATGCCGCTATTCTAAATGTTGAATTTTGACATTCTTGTTTATTGTCTATTTCGCTCTCTTTATGAATATATTATCCGAAAATGAACGCAAGATGTTTAATTTGGAGGAAAAGAAATAAAAAACTTAATTACAACTCAATTTTGAAGAGATGGGTAGTAAAGAGAATTCTTTCTCTACTGATGTCCCAAATTACTCAACGTAAGGAACAAATAAAATTCGAAAATTTTCAACCGTTTGTCCTGTTGAGGAAAATATCTTGGAATCAGCTCGACGCACAATGAACTTTTCCAAAGAATCACATACTACAGACATGAATTTCACTTTGAATTAACAGAGCTGAATTCTTCCATTCTCATAGGCTAATTCTTGTTATAGAGAATTACCATATATAACACACAATATTTTTTGCCTAATGCAGACGATGCCACCACTTTGAAATCGAAACACCTTAATTTTTATACTTTCTCTCTCTCTCTCAAAAAAAATGGCCGACAGTTTATACCTTAATGCAATAACATACTCATTTTTTATGTCTAATATAATCGAAAATTATTTTCGAGTCAAAATAATATTCGAGTTTTGCAAAGGAAACAGCCTACGTTTACATGGAAAGCAGAACTTTGAATTTCTCACATGGATACTGATTTCAAGTCTTGCGTGATAAACTGTACTGAGCTAGACGTTTGGCCTTATTTCTCCTATTTGGCACACTGTTAAGTCATGGTGGCTTTCGACTCTTCACATGGCGTGTATGAGAAATACAGTGCGTCTGACTTCAGATTGGTAAGTAGAACGAATACTCAGTCACAACTGTATATCAAAAACCTGCCGGGATAAAGTGTTAAAGGGAGTGAAAGAAACACGAGTTTACAATGTGCCTCGGGCTGTAAAACCTTCTTTCTTATTGGTTGTTTAAAATAGCGTCAAAAGAGAGAAACAGCTTTTTGTGTTTGTTTTTTGTAGTTTTTGATGAGAATTATTTGTAAATCATCAAGCAATTTGTTTTAAATGTAATATTTTTTTTTCCGGAATAAAAATCGAGCATCAGATATCAGGAAACAAAAAATAAATTCGAACTATCATCGTCAATCACACTGCCATTCAATGCACATGATTTTTTGCCAAACGAGTAGTTTATCTTTCAATGACGATTACAGCCTACACTTGTTTCTCACTTTATGCAGTCGGCTGTTATTTTGCAATATATTCCCGTGTAAAGCATCTGTTTATTGGTGGACAGTTATTTGATTTCATTGCAGAGGTGGGTAGAAATTGAATATTTTCTTACTAGTCATGGCAGTTTCTGGCTTTGTCAGCGCAGCTTAGGGAAAAGAATCAACTCGAAAAGTTTGCGAGACATTAACTTATTTCGATTTGGGGATTTTCTATCCGTCGTCATCAGATGGAATATGAGTAGTGAACCGAAATGCACTTGATCCCAAATGTTTATAACTGTCAAATTTGATATTAACTAGACTATTGGTTTGGTTTGGAGCGCTACTGTCAATTTTTGGGCTAATTAGACCGAGACCTTCAGCTTAAAGCCGATTCCGAACGGCTACAAATGTCCATGCCAAGTGTGGGACTCGAACCCACAGACACTGGTACCGAAAGCCAGCGCCCTAGCCATTCGGCCATCTTCCGGCAACTAGAATATGGGACATGCCATATGCCAGCGGATTTTGGCGATTCCTTAGTTGATAATTGGCCATTAAGTAAGAGCTTATTCATTACTTATTAAGTTAATGACGCTTCCGTATGGTATTCTAGCTCTTTATAGCGCTTTTGATGTCCATACATGCTTTCTATATTTAATAAGATCATTGAATTTTGAGTTGAGGAATGCCCAATGCTTGGTAAAGAATGTCAGCCCTTGCGAAGAGGGTTAGTAGAATTTGTAATTGAGGTTGTCCATACATAAGTTATGTAAATATATATGTATGTATGTATAAACATTTGGTAAAATTTTAGCTCTTTAATTTCTTTGATACAGCCTCAATTTGAAACGCAGCACGAGTTGATATCTGCTAAAGTCCGAAAACAAAGAGTTGAACAAGTGAGCAATTTCCCTTGTTTGCAGATGTGGAGGTTAAGTTTATGTGCATGTGTAATTCTAGATCGCCAAAACTACGTTCACCAAACCCACAGTGATCATCAAGGGACTACATTAGCAAGCTTATATCCATCGCCTGGAGAGTATCCAGAGCGTGATGTCAATATTATGCAAATCAAAGTGATCAGTTTGTAGATACCTGCTTGGAAAATGCTTTTCCACTACATCAGTCAGTGTCCTCGATTTCATGTGTTATATGAAAGTGAAAAATGACTGATTTGCATTGTTTTGTTGCTATATGGTTAAATTTTTTTAGAGCTAGTGTATTTTGTTCAACCCATCACTGCATGGCGAAATAATGAATACTTTGATACACAGTAAATTTTCATCCTCATCTTTATAAATGAAACAAAATTTTTTTAATCGGATTCTTATTGCGTTTCCGTTGAATTAGTTTTCTTGTATTTTTATCACTAGAAATATAGTTTTCAAATAAAGAAAAAATCAATAAACCCGTTATTGCTTATTACATAGTGAAACATTACATACGTGTTAAATATACACTCAAGAGCCAAAACATTATGACCACCTGTCAATAACGAGTTGGCCCACCTTTGGCGCGCAACACAGCTTCAGCCCGCCTTGGCATGGATGCCACAAGTCCTTGGTAGATGGCCGGAGACAGATTGTACCAGATGTTTAAGCAACGGTCACGCAAATCCGAGATATTGCGAATTGGTGGTCTTTGAACTCTGAGCTGCCGTCCCATGACATCCCAAATGTGTTCTATCGGACTGAGATCCGGTGAGTTAGGCGGCCAGGACATTAACTGGAATTCAGCATCATGTTCCTGGAACCACTCCAACACAATTTTAGCCTTGTGACACGGGGCGTTCTCCTGTTGGAACATTCCATTTCCAGCTGGTAAAACAGAGGCCATGTAAGGGTGCAACTGGTCCGCAATGATGTTCAGATACCCTGTAGCATTCATGGTCTGCTCTACCACAACCGCGGGTCCCAGAGACGCCCAAGAGAACGTCCCCCAAAGCATAATACCGCCACCACCGGCCTGTGTATGACCTACTGTACATTGAGGGAGCAACAGTTCGCCTGGAAGACGGCGTATCCTGACACGGCCATCGGCGTGATGAATGACAAACCGTGGTTCATCTGACCAGGCAACTTTCTCCCACTGATCCATGGACCAGTCGCGATGTCCCCGGGCCCAGCGCAGGCACAGTTGGCGATGACACTTGGTCAGCAAAGGCACACGAGTGGGACGTTTGCTGCGTAGCCCCATATCCAACAGTGTCCGCTGAACAGTGTGCTGCGATACTATTCTACTTGGCCCTGCATTGTATTGGGCTGTCAGCTGAGCCACTGTCTGGCTCCGGTTTTGCTTCACCATGCGAGACAGTCTCCGACGACCTTTTACTTTGATAGCGAGTGGACGTCCAACACCATGTCGTCTACTGCTGGTTTCACCGTCATTCATCCACTTTGCATAAGTACTAACAACTGTAGGTCGCGAACAACCCACGAGTCGTGCAGTTTCGGAAATACTTCTTCCGAGCCTTCGAGCCATTACAATCTGCCCTCTATCAAAGTCTCTTAGATCCGCAGCCTTTCCCATCACACACAGAAGTAAGTGAAAGAATGATTCTTCAGACTCTCCAGCAGCATTTAAATACCACTTCCACCTGATCACGTGCCTTCCACGTCATCCAGGCGAATTCATTGCAAAATGTTGGGGTGGTCATAATGTTTTGGCTCTTGAGTGTATATACCGGGTGGTTATAATTAAACTTCCCCTATAAACGGCATCCTACAGCGCAAACGGGTGAAAGGAATGCAACGAAATTTTGTATATGGGCTATACACGAGATGCGCTCACGGAATTTCGAAAAAAAAAATTTAGTTCCAAAATGTCCACCAGAGGGCGCCTTTTCGGAAAAAACATGAAATTTAACACAATAAACGACCAAAACGGAATACAGAAACAATATTAACATTTATTGACTAGTTTCTGATCACCTAGTCATCGAACCACATTAAGTAAAGGTAAGGGAGAAGCAAAAACAGTTCAGTTTGCAGAAAGAAGAACAGATTAGGATGAAATTGCACAAGAGGAGCAGTTGTTAATCGTGTCCACGACGACGTAGCAAAAGCTGCTCCACGTGACCACCTTCATTCAAGTCTGGTGTATCGAGGAGGTGTTGCGACGTTGAATGACTTAAAGAACTCCATAACGCTTCATGTGCGAAGCCTCAGAACTGATCAGTTACGATCTGCTGTTGAACACACTGTCCATCGACTTGAAATTTTGCAGGTGAATGAAGGTGGTGATATGGAGCATCTTTCCCTACATCGTCCTGGACACGATTAACAACTGCTCCTCTTGTGCAAATTCGCCCTAATCTGTTCTTGTTTCTGCAAACTGAACTGTTTTTGTTTCTCCCTTACCTTTACTTAATGTGGTTCGATGACTAGGTGATCAGAAACTAGTCAATAAATGTTAATATTGTTTCTGTATTCCGTTTTGGTCGTTTATTGTGTTAAATTTCATGTTTTTCCCGAAAAGGCGCCCTCTGGTGGACATTTTGGAACTATTTTTTTTTTTCGAAATTCCGTGGGCGCATCTCGTGTATAGCCCATATACAAAATTTCGTTGCATTCCGTTCACCCGTTTGCGCTGTAGGATACCGTTTATAGGGGAAGTTAAATTATAACCACCCGGTATATACAATTATTACGACACAAAAATAGAAATCGGGTCTAAAACTATTTGTAATGAAAAGAAAAGAAAAAAAGTGAGAAAATAGAGATGAATATTCATTTGAATACTCTCTCGATAAGGCGACTATTTTCCCATTAAAGAATATAACCGTTGAAAAGCTCATACTGATGTTCAGAACTGAAAAGTTCAATTAAGATTTCTCTTAAATATTACGATCACGTGTGTTTTTCATTCTAACTGTTTTTAGTAAACAAACATTATACTGAATGCCTGTAACTCTAATAAATTTTCTTTTTAATCTGGTGTTGTAGAAAATCAAAGGCTCATATATTTTCATCAATGTTTTCAATAACATTTGAACATGAATAAATATCAGTTATACGTAACAATTAGACATTTTCGATATTTATTCCATTTTATGGAGGAGAATATTTCAAGCACACATTCTGCTACACTAAGCTTTTGAGTGACAGCGAAAAATGTTCAGATATTACTGAAGCATAGATACGTGATGATTTTGACATGCCCTTGAAACTTCAAACTTGCAAAACTCTCGAAATGACAAACTTTAATTTTTAGCTTCACATATTCACCAAAGTGAAGGAATGGGCAAATTTCAAAAGCTAAAAAACTCTGTGAATTGAGGAATTTAATGCATTGGATTCCAGAATATAGATATACTAATTACTGACAATATATGTAATACACAACTCTTATTTTTGGAGTCTATTGTTCTTTTAAATATTATAGATGAATACTTCATGCAATTCACTTGAATGTCAGAAAAGTATTCCTTTATATTGCAAAGGATTTCAGTTTTTATTCCCTTAAAATGACCTATATTTAACCTCTGCTTTAAATTCCTGTATTTCGTTATAAATGTATTTCTACATACTTATTCTTTGCAATACTTCCTGAATATATCTGTGCTCAGATGGTAAAATGTGATAAGAAACTTTTCTTAAAAAGGTTGAGTTTTTCACATTCCGGATTTGCCTATATTTTCTATTTACTGTAACTACTGTAAGTAATGGCCTACTATTTTTCTGAAACATTGGTACCACGTTTGCTCATGTAAAACAAATTACTGATTTTTCATGACATCCTGAATCTCAGAATTGCTGTTACGTAAATTTGTTATAACATTTTGCCATCGGAGCACAGATATACTCCCCATTTCAACAAGTAGATCATAGCCAGAATCATACAAACTATTAACAGCACTTCCTTCATTTTGAATCGCATTTTGAATACAGTGGAATCCCGATCGATTGTTCTCCGAATCATCGTTTTCCCGTATGTGTCGTTTATTTCATCCAGTCCCAACGATCATATTGCCTTGTTATGTTCCCGCATCTATCGTTTTTTTCACATTTATCGTCAGTTCAGTCGGTCCCTTGAAAAATGATAGATCGCAAATCCACTGTATGTACTTATGACTCCGATCAGTCATATCAAAAGCTAATTTCCATAAGAAAAGATATCATCATATATCTGAGAGTGTAAGCTTATTTGGTTCACTGAAAAAAAGTAAAATGTTCATTTTAGTCTAAAACATAACTGATTTTTAGCTTTACTGAACTCACTCTCAAACGGAGATGATAAGAGACGTAACTATTAGATTGGTTGGCTGATCTGTCGGTTGGTACCATCTTTTCTCACACAAAGCCTTAACTAAAAAGTTTTGACGAAATAATCAGCTTTGCAGAGCTTTCAAAGTATGATTTTAATTTAGTGCATTCTGTATGTACAATCCTTCAATATTTTTAGCCTCATCAAATCCGTCTAAAATTAAGTACAATGTATCTCAAAAGGTTAAGTCATTTAATCACTGGCTATCAAGTAAATGATTTGTTTTCCAACTGCCAAATTTTTGATTTTTTTTAAGTTTAAATATTAATAGGCAGGGTTTACTAACGTAAAGAAAAACTTGTCATACATTTTCTAGACAAATTTAATTCTATATTACCAACGTACTAACAACAGATACGCAATTTTGAAATATTAGGTTTATATAATGGTTTAAACGCAATATTGTAAATATTGCGTATAAGAAAAATTTGTTTGTGTATAAGAAAAAAGTTGTATAACGTTTCGAAAGATTCTGATATTTTAATCAAATTGCTAAGTCATCTATAAATTATGAGCATCACTTTTTTTTTTTTTGTATTGTGTGAAATATATTTCGTTTACATCTCAAATGATTGTTTTCATCATGAAAGTTTCTCAAAGAAAACAAATCCATGATTCAATAAATAGCTCTACGTTCTTATGTATGGGAAATTTAGAGAATGGAAGCGAAATATTGTTGAATCAGATCACGAGGTTCGATAATATAACTCCATCATGCTGATAGGAATGCATGCAAGGAATATCAGAGCTTGAATCTAGGCTTAGGAAAAGTCTTTTAGATAGCGGTAATGTAACTGTAGGGTATTCATTTATCATGGATGCCTTAAACTCATCTATACATCTGTGTTCGAACAAAAAATACATTCCCCAAATTAGGCCCTCACTCAGATATAGGAAAAGTCAGCTCGTCTTACAGCGTCTGAGAGATTCTATGCACCCCATTTTTCAGTATCTGATAAGAACAAAACGACCACCTTCGAATTTCGGTGGGTAGCATGCAGAAATTTCCTCCAAGATAACAAAGTGATCAAAAGAAAATGAACAGCATTGATTCTTCTCTCCAGACTCCCCGATGGGCACATCTGAAACACATGAATTTAACATCTGTTGAAAGTGTCCTTCAGGACCTTCAAGAAGAGTAGTGGGAACTACAGTACATGGGCCAGGCCCTCCACTGTAGGATGAAAGAGCAATGCAAAAGCTTCAGTGATCAGTAAAAAGCGAAAGTAGGAAGGAAAATAGAAAGTGGGGAAACAAAAAAAGCCTCGATAGTTCAAGTAAGAGTAAAACATGGGGAAAAATAAAAAAATTTAGACGGAGTGAAGCTCCAAGCAAGAACTTGGTCACATGGACCAAAAGGAAATGACTAGCAATAAAGAGGAAAGTTTGGGAAGTGATTAGATCCAAGAGCTATTTCAGGAATAAATCAGAAAGCGAGAAGACGAACAAAAACAGAACAAACAATTCAAAGTTACGAGCAAGAATGGCACACGGCCGTTTCTTCTTTGCTGGGTCAGCAGCGTTGTAATCGGCAAGATTTTTAATAAGATCATTCGGTAAATTTTTATGAAAGTTAATACCAAGATTTTGAAAATAATTTTGGATAGTGGGGAGATTTATCTCCATATAAATGTCAACATTGCGAAAATACCATGGGGAGTTAGTGATTTGCCATGTTTTGAGCAAAGCCAGAATTTTAATCCGTTGGAATCCGCTGGAATCCGCTGCATACGACCAAACTGCGACCAAAGCATTTTGTTACTGAAGTTCAATTTACTATTTCGGGAAATTAAGGGGTAAAGTTGTCTTTTAGCATAACGAAATTTGTTACGATTATAATGATATGCTGTTTCCAAGGGAGTTTTTTTTTAAATCAAGGGTTAATCCTAGGTATTTAACAGTGTTTGACCAGGTGATAATGGTGCAACCAATTTTAATATTGCAGTTAGCATAGGTTCTATCGAATTTATGGGTGAACATAGTGGTAATGCACTAATCTGAGTTAATTTTTATTTTCCATTTAACGAGCCAGGAATTAATAAGGATGGTCACTAGTATCTTTGATTGCATATTTATTATTATGGTTAGCGGCAAAAATAGCCGTGTCGTCTGCAAATATAGAAATTTTGGTCTTATGTACTGCGAAATATCATTAATGTAGATATTAAACAGGATGGGACCAATAAGAGATCCTTGAGGAACCCCAGTAAAATATATTGAAAGTGTCATAACGACTAAAAAGTTATTACAGTTATCTGATTTAGATTACCGTAATAATATATCTGGTAGAAATTGCATAATGACTTGTAATAACATCTCAAAATTGCTGGAAACTTCCAATTTTGTACTCAGTATAAGCTCAATATATTGCAATACTCAGTATAAGCAACGATCACTCTAAATGGAGGACCTATGCAAAGGGAACAACTCTAGCAGGTCTCTTAGTGAATGAAAGCATGTATTTTTTTCCTTAAGGAATGCACATTTGAAATACCTTCAATCAAGTGAATTTTGCTTCAGAATGACATGGTATCCAAGTAGTAAGGAATTTGTTTCTAGGTCTCGAATAACCTGAGTATTGCTTTATCTCTACTATTATATTATTATATATGTCAATAATTTTGAACAACTTATATTTTAAAATATCCAGCAATGTTAACATAATGCATATTTTTGAACTATCAACACATGTAGTACATGTTGTAAGTAGTTCATGCTATCCACATATTTGTAATTCATACCACTGCACGGATACAAATAGCTCTACTTTCGTTCTTTTTTGAATACTTTATCCTGTTTTGTTCGTAATTTTCATATTTTGTAACATCCCAAATCCAACTATCTTTTCTTTAATAGAACGTCTGAAATTAGAAACAAATATCTTTGTGCGTTAGCTGCCTAGTACTTCCTACTTAATCGTGAACATAAATCCAATGAATCAGCTCATTAACAAAGAACAAAAAATCCCACATTTCTCTGAAACATTATAGCGAAATCTTTTTAGTTAGTTCTATTTAATATCTACCCTGAATAAATATATTGCTAATCTTTTTTCTCCTAAACCGTTTTTACTTTCATTTCTATTTGAATTAATTTCTGATAAACACTCCATTCGGTTTTTACCGCCCTATGCAACGCAATATTCGTGGTCACTTCCACCTTGGCGAGCGTGCACGTTTGGCGCCAATTACCTGACGTTTGGCGATAGTCGTGCGCCTTCGATAAACAAGGATTATTTGTACTTAAAACCTCGCGCTCGGCTGAACCGGTAAGTTTGCAGCGTGTTCGGGGTTTCGCGTCAACTCTATGAGTTCGAAAAGTTTAGGGTAATATCCCTTTTTCTATAACATGTTAGCCTTCTTTTTATAAACACACAGATTTCCTTGATATTCCTCTAAAAGGGTAAGTATTAGTAATTACTTTGTTAAGCTCTTTAATCACAAACAATTATAGGAGTACACACGCAACACATGATTAATGAGTAGAGTTAAATAGCAGTTAGGGTAGTTACGAATTTGTGTTTGGTGCGTTTTATGTTTTAAACGGAAATGTAGAATTTCCGCTGAATGCATAATTCACTTGGGACAAAAATATTGATTTTTTAAAGTATTATGTGCATACGCGCATAGAATGAAATAAATGCTCTGAATTCATCTGTTGTTAAAAAATTGCCATGTATTCACAATTTAGCTTTACAAAAAATTTGTACTATTGTAGTGTCATCTTTGAAAATATGTCATAAATTATTTTAAATGGAAACAAATTTGCATGAAAATAAGTTTGAATTAAACAAAATTTTATTAAAAAATGGTTTCTTCATTCTGATTTCTCAGTTCAGCATTTAGACTTATTCAAACCACTATCTTTTATCAACAGAGGAATATTATGATTGTATATTTTAAGTGTTGTTTCGTAAAATGTAATTTTAATTTCAGAGTATTTAATTTTAGCAGTGCAGTATTGGTTTATTACTTTTAAAAAAATGTGATTTAGATTGAAAGATTTTTCAAGAAAATTTCCAAATTTTTAAAAATATTGTGCTAAAAAAAGGATTTAATGAAGTCAGTTTAAGTTTCAACCAAATTTTGATTGGCAGTGTAGTATATTTTCAACTCCTCGACATCTGATTCGTCATATAATTGAAGTATAAAATACAAATATGAATGTTTGAATTAAACATCATTTACAATAGATTTATATCGTCTTTTTGGATGCGAAAATAGTTCTTAGTTCCATGAATAAAAATTCTCATGTTGGTGTTTATGTAAAGCGATATCTTCTTGAACGATTAAAAATGTCTATAACTTGAAAGCAAACAGCTTGAAATGAAACGAAAATAAATATTTCCTTTAGGTATAAGCGATCATATTTCAATTTCAAATATTCGGCATCTCTTAGCTTATGAGAATAGCATTGTTCCATTTGTATTAAATATTTTGTTTCAAATATTTTATGCAAATATTTTGTACAAATATATATTTTTATTCAGCTTTACTTATAAAACTTTTTGGATCATACACAAAGATATATAATATTTCAAAATCTACTGATTTTGAGGAAAATTAATTTCATAAGAAAACTGTACTATTATGTGATGAGTTTCGCTGGTATTAGTAAACTAACGTGTTTTAGATAAATGATAACCCATATGTAATCTCTATAGTCTATGAAATTTTTTGAAAGCATATTTTGAATTTCATAATTTTAACTAGGAAGAGCTGTGAAAATTTACAGAAATGAGAAAAGGCTCCGAAAGTTATTCAGTGTAGAAAGTAAATTTTGAGTAAATAATTCATTTAACATTACTTATCATTACATTTGTACAATTTAATATTAAAGAGGAGAACTGGTTATCACCTAAACAACATTTTATTAGTGTTGAAAGAAATAAATTCCGATTACGTTTAAATAGTAAGGAAACGTTGCTATGACGCAAAAAGTGCATTCACGGAAATTTAAAACTTGTATTTCATTCTGTTGGAACTCTTAAAATGTTTAAAATAAATACCTGATCTTGAGAGCAAAATTTCATTAGTTTCAATTTTTATTAACCTTATATAGAAAGTGATATATAATTTTAATCTTGATGAATATTAGACTGCTTTTCACTTCTATTAGAATTATTCTTTCATTTTTTAGACTTTCATACGAGTGAAAACAAAAGTTCTTTTCAACTGATCACAAGAGATTGTATCTGGAATTTTAGATTGTTCTAATACAATGTTTAACAATTTAATATGTTCTACGAACGTCCTTCAACTGCAAATTTACCATCTTTCCGGTGGCCAACGTTTTAGAATAATTTCAGTTTTCATTACATAAAGACCGAAATATTTTATTAACTTTTATAATAATCAAGAAAATAAATTTAATATTTCATTTTGAACGTAGACTTAATCATTGGAAAATTTCGAACTATATTTTTATATGAGGATATATAGTTTGATATTTTTTTACTTAGTCAGTCATTGTACCCAAATTAATTCATGTTGTTTTCAAACAAAGAATGTTTTAATAAATAGATTAAAAAATGCGTGTCTTATCCAAACAGTTAAAACTTGACTCTTTACCTATTCATTTTACACTGATAATTATGCCATGTGCATAAAAATGTACATAATTGAACACAACTCGAATAATTCGATACTCCTGATAAGCATGTTTACTGCATATTTCAACACTAATCCCAAAAGTAATAATTAAATGATTTCCCATCTTGAATTTGTAAGCCACAGCATATTCTTCTAAGGTGAATTTAACCAGGAAATAAAATTGTTTCGAGAATAATTTTCTGATCTGCAGAGGCAAATCTCGTACAATAAGACATCTCCATAAATGAAAGTAATATTAGGCATGACAAATTGAAACATAACACTGATTAAGACGAAGCATGGTGGACTTCGGACTGGGAATTGTTCGGTTCTAGTCCATTAAATAACGTTAAACCCATATACCGGAAAGAAGTCCTATGAATCCCCCCCCCCAGATGTCAGTCAAAATTGAGGTGGCACCAGGGGGTGGTATTAATTCAACTGTACGATCCCTCCCCCCCTCAACCACCGATTCTCGCGGAACAAACAAGATGTTGTAACAAACTGAGTAATCTGCCATCTAAAATGTACGGTTTACCGTTAATAATATTCTACGATTAACAAAATATATGTATCAATGTATATGTTATCAAGTTGCGTCAGAAAATTTGAATTATGTTTTATAGCGGAATAGGGTTGATCAATGTGCACTGCTTGTGCAAAACAAAACAGAAATAGGCTAACATGTGTTAAAGTTGACCCAAAATATAATATCGTTTTTATAGGAAATATATAAAGTACTAATAACAAATTTCTAATAATAAATCTTAAAAATATCAAATTCTCAAAACTGCTATAAAAACAGTAAAAAAAAGCATATTATACCATTTAAACCAAAGTGCTCATATTTGGGAAGGGGGATATCAACTCCCTATTTAATGTCAGATAAAACAATTCATTGTTCACTCTAAAATATGGATTTTTCTGTACGTGAATACAATGTAGAGCAAATTTTTCATTTAATTTTCATAGATTTAAAGGAACTCAATAAGCTTCGTGCGTATTTGAGGAATGATAAAAACTGAAATATGAATGGAAATCTCGGTGCTCAAATGAAAAAAATCATGAATAAAAGATATCAAACTCTGTAATCGTTTTCAATACTGTTAAAAGCAATAAAAGTTCAAGTACGTCGTGAGTATGTGTTGAATAAATTGTTCATTGATCATGTTTGACGGAAAAAAATTCTGAATTTGCATTGTAATACGATAATGCACTTACTGAGGGCTTTTCGAACTGAAATTCTTTACGAAAATTTTGTAAAGTACTCGAGGCTTTCTTAAAAAATCCAACTTGTGCTTTGAAGCATTGCTGTTCGATCACCAACAGTCGTTCCCTCAACTTGAAATGTATCTCTTGACTTCCAAGTTTTGTAGTTGTTTTAGGTAAACAGGAATACACGCAAAAAGGTTTAGCATTTTTATTTGCACATGAAAGTTTTCCTAAGCACTCTTATGCCGAAGGTTTGTACAAATTACGTAAAATTTCCTACGCAATATACAAAGCTCTTGCACAGAACCACGTAATGCTAGCACTAAAACTCTTTTTTTTCGTTAGCTAGGGATTTAATTTTGATTAAATATGGTTTCTGATTAAATGTGGAGCTACCAAACTCTTTCACGCGTTGTTTATCTGCAGTTTCAGGTGAATAAATTTGCTGATTCGAAAATATTTTTTTCTGATTAGCTAGTCATTTAAAATCTCACATTTTGAATGAAGCAAATCCGAAATTGATTAGCTGTTTCTCTTGCGACAAAAGATGAATTTTATGAATAGATTTGCAAATTTTAAAGAATTTTTTTAAATACACCTCCAAAGTGTCTAAAAATATCAATAACGTTTGATTATAAAAGTTTTGTTAACAATTAAATATATATCTATTTATGTTAGATTGAAACAAACACGTACTCCAACTATCAAATGGCCGTAGTAAATGTAGTGACTGTCGTAATAGTTTACATTATGAGATATGAAAATGATTTTTTAAATCATATGCCGAGGACATCTCCCCTTGAACAGACAATAAAAGTGAGCCCTAGAACAGTAGTTGCACATCGATGAACAATTCTAATAATGACAACTGGCCATAGTCACCCCAGAGAATCAAACATGTGCAGAGATACATTTTTTTCTGGAAAAAGCAGAATAAATCTGAATGTTACCATCCAAATATAAAACCGTTATATCCATTAATATAGCGGTTTATTTAGGATAAAATATGTCCCTAAATCTAAGCTTTCTTATTCCTAAATATGGAATGTAGTATGAACTACAATTTTGATATCTGCTATCTAGAAACTATAATATTTCTACTCAATTTGAACGAAGTTATGAAAAGATCTTGGTACCTCTATCTGGCTGCCTTGTAGCAAATTTCTTATTTTAAATGCGCAACCCAAACAGGTACACATTGGAAAACTGGAAATCGATTACCTTTCTCTAGCATTAAATTCATTTCATGAATATATTCGTAAATTTGAAAAAATTATTTAAACATACACACTTCCATTTACTCTAAAATCCTTATATCTCCGAATAATAAAACTGTTACAACAAACAAAACAAATACAACAAACTTTCAGATAAAGGATTCAAGTTTTGCATAAATTTATTATATACATGAGAAAATTCACTAAGCCATAAAACTTGATCTAGTTTTCATAAATAGGACTGTATAAGTCCAAAAATGAGGGATTTTTTTTCCATGGTTGTATAGTGTGTTTAGAAAGTCTGAGTACTGGTATCCTATTGTATATGCTGAATTTCAAATTTTATGACAGCATCTTCTGGATGTTTAAAAGTAATCTTATGGAACGATTCATTAAAATATGAAAACTGAGTGACAGAAATATTCTAATGTTTCCGATGATTTTTGCTTTATTTTAAGAGCAACATGCTGTCTAACAATTATCCTCTAATTAATTTCTCTCTCAACAACAGTGTCAAATAATTATTGATTTATGAGAAATATACTTTTTTATAGAATCACTTCCCATTTTCAAAGCTTTCTTTATATATACTATTTTTTTAATGAATTGCTTCTTTAGGCAGATCACTATGCGGAAATTGCATAATACGACATCTTAAAATTGAGAAGTGGAAAAAGAGGAGTACCGAATTAATGAATAGAGTTCCTCATGAAGCCGAGTACGAGTGTTTAGTTAAGAGTGCTACATGGGCCTATTTATTACACAACAGATAATCAGACTAGGATCTACTGTTTAGCCGATTTCTGATTTCTACAAATCCCTAGACCATTGTTGGATCTCGCATCCACAGACTGTGGTACCAAAGGCCAGCGAATTAACCATTCAGCCATCGTCGCGGAAATATGCATTTGTGAATTGCCGATAGGGACCTAATATTTATCGGCCTGGGGAAGAACTCTATCAATTAGTTCAAAACTAGTTGCCACTCTTATGTTTATTGCTAGACACTGTGCGATGCCTCTGAAGACTAACGACAGTAATATGTATCTTCTTCGTAATTGTAGAGATTATAATGGATATTAACCCGCCAGTTTTACGAATTTAAGAACGTAATGGAACTTTAACAGTTTGATTAATAATTCAACTAAAGAATCTCAATGATTCCTTTCTATTAATTAAGTTCCAAAACTATTTATTTCCGTCTTTAAAGATAAAAGCTATCAGAAGTTTCACTCTTCGAACTTTACTGAGCAACTTTTAACAAATAGCTTTTATCCCTATGAAAAGCTATTTGTAAAACTTGATTTTTAATTTTAAGAAATGTTCAATTATTTTAAACATTTAAGTAACAAGCACTTTTAATTAAAAAGAGATTATTATCGCTGGCACACTTTCAGTTTCTTTATATTATATATAATTATATTTACTTTCCCTATTTTTTCTACTATTTTACGTTTAGAATTGTTTTAACCTTTATCAAAACATAGGTGAACCGACTGTTTATCATTTGATTCATAAATTATAGTCAGTATAATTTTATGAATGAAATATTTGCTCTTCATATATTGAGCAGTTTATGTACATTTAATCTTTAATACGTCTTGAAATGAAAATATGATTTTTTTATCTAAAACAATTATATTTATTCATGCTTAAACCTGTATTATTTCGCAAAAGTTTTTTTCCGCAAATTCCGAATACAGTAACAAATAAATTTATTAATGAAAAGGGAATTAATTATGCATAAATAAATCCTATATAATATATGAGTGCGTATCAAGAAATGGATTGAAAACAAAGCATAAGTTTAATGTCAATAATTACCAGGTCGTGCAGGTCGGAATGAAATAGATGAAATTAAATTATTTTCAAACTTCTATCAAACAGTCTATTTGCGGATATGTAATATTTTTCAATCATAAATGAGACAAATAGTTTGACAATAAATCTTCCTAATTATTAAGTTGCCTTTTATAACATCAACTTTGTCATTTTCCGAAATTTTAAACTAAAATCATTGATAAATACTTTGAATAATTTTTTAAACTAATAATGTTACGTTATTGCAGTAAATGTTACATTTTTGTAAACTTTTATACTTGTTCGTTGGTTATTGTAACTGATTCTGAAGCAATACTTTAATACCTAGTTTTTTTATGACCTTTAAAAGTTCCAAGCGTAATTTCTAGTTTGACAGATAAAAGGGTAATCATAACAGAAGTTCTTAGCAGAACTTTTCCTCGAGGTGAATCTTCCATATTCATGTAATTCATAATTTCTTTATATTATGATGAAGCATTATTAACGTATTTGTCTCGGTTTTATTCTCGTCTAATCTGTGTCAAATGAACCGATTGCTTTGGTAATGCACTTGAAAGGATGATACGTTTTTCTAAGGTATGTGTTTCCCTCTTTCTTTCAAAAAGTTACACGCAAGTAACGATAGTAAGTTTGGGGCTTTCAACTCCTTCACGGAGAAGCAAGCAAAAAAAAATAAAAAATGCAGCGATAAATAAATAAAATTAAAGAAAAAATAGAATCCGAAATTTGACTGAGTTTTCTTGGGGCAGATTGCAAGTAAAGTTTACAGTCCAAACAAATTTTATGGTAGGAATGCACCAATATAGATCAACATGATGGAAAACACAGTCACCGAAAATTGACTTAACACATTAATTTTCCGCAACAACTTTTGTAAAATGTTAGCTAGAGATTCAGACGAAATAAATTATTTCAACTATTGTAGTAATTGTCTAAACGCTAAGGTTTTCTATGCAGATAAATCATCGCACAGACAAAATTGATTAAAATTTCAAATTATTTTTAAAGGAAATTTCAGTGGAATAGAGAATCTTGTCTCTTAAAGCTGTAGGATAATATTCAACTTTAGGATAATATTCAAGCTTTTAAACAACTACGAAATCTTGAATCAGCCTTAAGAAGATTTTGAAATAGACTTGTGAATGGAACAAATACTTCCTCACATTATCGGGGTAGTTCAGTTTGTAAAATACTGATCTCGACGTTTGAAGATGCCAGTTCAGTACTCGCTTTTGTTATAATAAAAGCAAACAAAAATGTCCTAGGAACTTGAGACAAAGTTTGTATAATAAAAGGAGATTCAGATTTGAATTCATGGCTTCGGCTACATTTATGAAATCGGTTTTGTTACGATGAGTCATTATCAAGGTAAAATAAAGTCTTATGGCAATTCCTGGCTTATGTCACATTTTATGTAATCAGTGTTGTTATACAAAGTCATATTCAGGGGAAAATAAAGTCTTGGGGGCAAATCTTTGCTTATGTCACGTTTTATGAAGTCAGTTTTCTTATGACTAGTTATTTTTTGGGGAAAAGAAAGTCTTGTGGCAAATCGTGTGACTTCAGTGTTTATATTTGACAATATTCACATCGAACGCTCTAAAGAAAAGCCCCACCAAAAAACAGCGGAAAATAAAATCATGGTGCTGATAGGGAGGAATTTGTAAAATAGGCAGGGTGCGTTTACTAGGAAGTTTAGAAATGTTTCGAAAGGGAAAGCAAAATGTACTTTTTTATCGTAAATAAAAATTTACTAATGCAAAATTTGATATTTATTGTAATCATTTCAAATCTGTTTCAATACTTAGCCCGTCTGCACACGGAGCAACTCAAAAGAAACTGGTAACTGACTCAAATCACAAACCAGTCCGTGATGAGTCGCAACCTATGTAATTGAATGGAGCCACGCACACGGCGCAACTGGCCCAAATTGCGCCAGTTGCACCGTAACTGGTTACAAACCCACGGGTTTGTAACCAGTTGCGCCGTGTGCGTGGCTCCATTCAATTACATAGGTTGCGACTCATCACGGACTGGTTTGTGATTTGAGTCAGTTACCAGTTTCTTTTGAGTTGCTCCGTGTGCAGACGGTCTTAGAGATAAATATATATTTTAAACTCTTCTTGAGCCCTTTTAAATAGTATGTACATATTATCATCAGCGTAATTTAGTTACGTTACAGGAAAGAAATCAAGAAATTTCATATTTAGTTAATTTGTTTTCATGTTTAGTTAATTTTGTTAAAAATCCCCTAAACGCAATTAACTATTTTAACATTTTTCTATGAAATTTTACCACATTAACTCGCTTAGACATACGAAGTGTCAGGTTAAAATTGTTTAATGAAAAATAGAAGCAAGGAATCAATTCTAAAAAATCTACAATTAACCCTAACAAGCAGGTTAAGATCTAAGGGTTTACCTAGTACGTACCTAGGGCACTATCGTCTCTTATCTCACTTCAATTTTATTTGTCCTTTGGATGTCGCAAAAACAGGGGAATTTTTTAACCTTTATCAACAGCGGGCAAAATACACAAAAATCTTAAAAAAATTTCAAAAGGATCTTCAAAATTTGCTCAAACTGTAATTTTGTTCAGATATTGCTAAATAGGAAATTTGAAAAGATACTTTTTCTCTATTTCACGTTAGTCTTACACGTATTTTTTTCACAAATTAGATATTTTCTGAAAAAGTATATAGTGCTCATAAATTTCGTAATAATACAAAATGTAATATTTGCGAAAAATATATTATTGAAAAGTTACTTGGGGATTTTGTGAGCTAGATAATCGTGCCATAAACACTTTATGTCATGTTCTTTTTCAACATCAGGAACGTGAAAATTGTCCTAAGCAACAGAAGAATATATTTATGCTCCGGTGAGAGGAATTTTCAGCATTCCTCTGAATTTAGAAAGAGTAAAAAATTCCAGCCAACAGCTAGCAAATTGTTTTTAAGACAAATAAACGGATTCAGTAGGAGCCACATATAATACAACGTAATTGTTTTTCCATTAAGATATAAAACATTTAATTGTATTACTAAAGTATACAGTTATTCAATAAAAAATATTTAATAATTTTCACACGATATCAGATTATATTAAGCTATTTCGGCTCCAGAAATGAATTTCACTTTTATTCCATCTAAAATTCTAGATTTTTCCCAAAATAAAAATCTGCAGAATTCATAATCATTTTCTTTCTATTTACCTCTCCTGAAAACTATCGGGCCTGCCTACGCCTTGGAATTTTATTGTAACTGTAGTATAAAAATTCATTATACGGATATTATTGCCAGTTTTACGGATACAGTACAAAATGCAATTCTTTCACCAGAATTTCGTCCCTCGTGTAAAAATATTCAATGAAATAATTCATATGTTTTAAAAGGCTCACTAAAAGCTGATGATTGAGACTGTCGAATTTGATCCTCTTGACAGCTCTTGTAAAGAATTAAGCCATAATTACTTGTGAGAATAAAACTAAAACTTCTGAGCCCATGACAACTAAGAATTCTTCCGGAATTCGGACTCTCTAAGGGAATTCGGGCATAAATAATCTGATATAGAAACGATTTGCTCGCATCGAGTTTGGTCTTGGTGAAAGGGTTTCCTGGAATTTTTGGCATGGAAGCTAATTCCACGTAGTTGGTCAATGACAATTTAAAAAATTATTTTAAATGGCCCAGGTTATGAGTCAAGGTCAGTTCATCTGGGGGATGGCAGAAATTTTCCTGCTTCTACTCGTGGATTTATTTTTCAGGAATGAGATATACAATGAATATTCTGTAAATATTTGAAAGCGGTGGGCTGAGTCATAAATAGCAAGTCTGTCGTCTTCTTAAAACACAAAGCACTTGGGTGAGTTGCCTAAACTCTTTAAGATATTCCTTTTATTCAGTTCCTTTTACTTTTCTAATTCTTTACAATTCCTTCTATTTTGTTTTCCCTTTTGTTGACTTTTTGACTATCATCTATCAGAGTAAGTCTTCAGATCTTGTGAACAGCCTTCTTCCCATCCCGTTAATGTTTGAGAGTTATTTAAAATCATTTCTCTTCCATATCCTTCCCTTTATTTTTTAGGCTAAGGACATTGAATAATTCAAAGATAGGCAGTTTAGTATCCTAAGTATTTTTCAAAGTAACTTTTTCATCGATGAATATTTGTCATCTACTTCTTAAAATTCAATGATTTTTCTATCAATTTCCTCTGCAATGACCACCTGGTGATCTCCTGGAACTCGAAATGGAAGATCTGCCATTTCCTACATCCCAGTGATGTGATAAAATGTAATATCCTTTCTTCACAAACTCTTCGGATTTGAGTTCTTTTTTCACGTTCTTCATTGTTTGATATTGTCTTTTCTTTAATTTCTCCACAGTTTCTTATCGATTCATTTCATTTAGCTTTCACCTGCCGATCTAGTGAAAGTGGTCTTTTAACCACCGAGTCTGTTTCGACCACGTTTCACCTCCGGCCAGTCATATGCATGCAAAGTTCGTTCAGGAGGTTTCCACTATTCCCCATCTGTTATTAACTCTCTAAGCATTTGAGACACATTTTTCGGTTACGTTCTTTCAACTTGAAAAGCCGTTTCAATGGATTATCCTCATCCTATAATATGGTGTTCGAAAATGTCCTAGAAAAAACATTTTTGAAGCTTTTAAATTCCTAACTCGGTGGCCAAATGGTTGGGGGTTTGAGTCCCACTGTCGGAATGGAAGTTTATAGTCATCCGGAATCGGCTTTAAACTGTAGGTACCGGTCTAATTTGCTCCTGTGTAGCAAAAGTTGACCGTAGCGCTCTCAACCAATCTAATCAAACCAGAGGATGAAATAAGTCGTCATTGACGCTTTTTCAAACTGAAAGAGTTTGACGGAAAACGGCATCTCAAACGTATTTTCACATTGTATGTATTCTATACGATATCATATGCAATGTACATAACCCCCTAAAGGTATCAAAATACTTCGATCATTAAAGGGTTGATTATTCTTTATAGTTGTGACTGGTACTGATCCTTAAAGAGACATTCAAATTTTGTGCCTCATCCTTACAGAAAATATTCAAATTTTGTGCTTTGCTGCTTGGTGAAGACCCCATTAGTTATAGGGTACTACGTAAATTTCTGAAAATCAAGGATTAAACTCTAACATGATGATTAATTTTATTTATTAAATTAATCTTAACGAGTAATTAAATAGGTAAACTCATTTCGGCTGTTTCCACAGCCGATTATTCTCTATAATTGTGATTGGTACTGATCCTTAAAAAGATATTCAAATTTTGTGCCTTATCCTTACAAAAAATATTCAAATTTTGTGCTTTGCTGCTTGGTGAAGACCCCATTAGTTATAGGGTACTACGTAAATTTCTGAAAATCAAGGATTAAACTCTAACATGATGATTAATTTTATTTTATTAAATTAATCTTAACGAGTAATTAAATAGGTAAACTCATTTCGGCTGTTTCCACAGCCGATTATTCTCTATAATTGTGATTGGTACTGATCCTTAAAGATACATTCAAATTTTGTGCCTCATCCTTACAGAAAATATTCAAATTTTGTGCTTTGCTGCTTAGTGAAGGACCCCATTAGTTAATGGTACTACGTAAATTTCTGAAAATCAAGGATTGAACTCTAACATGATGATTAATTTTATTTTATTAAATTAATCTTACCGAATAATTAAATAGGTAAACTCATTTCGGCTCTTTCCACAGCCATGCTGATCAATATTTAACATAATACAAGTGAGAAAAAAGAGAAATTCCATGTTCTACCTCATGAAGTCATCCAAAACGTTATCTTTACAATAAAATATTTAGGAAAATATCATTACTGGAAATCATTTTCCGGTTGGGGGTCTCTATTTTAACTTCGTGTTTCCATTTGCTGAAATTCTACTTCTTGTTCACTTTTCCGTAAGAAACGGCATGGAAATGTACGAATGAATTTTCAATTTTATGAATTTTTATCTGTAAAGGCTTCGATTAAAAATGCGTAATGGATTTTTAAAAGCTTTCATATTGATTTGACTGCCTAACAGAATTTTGCACTCCAAAGGTAAAACGCTGAAAAAAGTCATAAATATTGGTTTCAGTTTAAGCAGGATTGGATATACTAAATGAGGTTGTAAGTTCGTTCGACAAGTTTGGTGAAATAAAAAATTCCTAATCCAAAATTTATTAGAATATAATTAGATTTAACATGCATACGTATTTTCCGGTAATTTGTGGTATCCTGCTATGTAAGCAATCCCAGGATGGAAAGAAGATGCAATAACACAAAATTACATAACTGAAAAATATGAACTGTGAAAAAAGTTTCATTATTTCATCTAGCTTGTGCATTCTGATGAAATTTATTAATAATGAAATGATCTGAAACTTATTCCCATATAAGTTACAAGTCGAATATATCCCTGGGCATTTTGAACATTTCTATAAGAATATATGCATTTAAATCATTGACATTCAAAATCCTATCAGCTGAATTTAAACAGTTTACAGTATCCGCGAGTTCTCCATAAGGTTGAGCATTTCTAGATGTGTTTAAACAAACTGTTATATTGTAAGTTAATAAAACATGACACTTTACTATATATTACAGCGTTTTGTAAAACAAAATAATTTTACGTCCCTTTCAAAATTGGTGCAAGTACTCTGCAACACATTGTACATTCCGTCTCTCCGAATCGGAGCGTATGTGAGAAACATACTGTTTCAATTCAATACATTCTTTCACATTATGACATGTGTTTAAAACGTTAACATTATTAATATAATTGGAGGGAGGGGACTTGATATCTGTGATCGATTTTTGTACAACTAGTCAATTTTATATTGATAACTATAAGCGAAATATTATGTAAGACACGCTAAATTTCGATTATGGTACAGTCGAACCCCGTTATAACGAACTTCAAGGAACCAAAGTTTTTGTTCGCTTTATCCGGCGGTTCGCTATATCCGAACCGTTAAGAAAAATGTTAGAGTTCACAAAATGTATAACACATTAGTTGCAATGTGTTTTAAATATTGATGTATTAAAATATGATGAAATCTATTAAAAAGGATCCTTAATGAATTAAATCGACTAAAATCGATTACATTAAACTGACACAATACTAATTAAATTACGTACAATAGGAAAACGGCGGGACAAAAATTTCGTTCGTTATATCCCTGAATTCGTTATATACCGGGTTCGCTATAACAAGGTTCGACTGTAGTATAAATAAGTAACCTATTCTAGTATTTAATTTTATAATTCAGAATCCTCTGCACACAAAACTAATTAAATCTTTTATTAATGCAAAATATGAGTATAAAAATATCAGTTAATGTATTATTTCATTTCTTAATAAATATATAACTATCTGGGTTTCATAAAGGGAGGTTAGAGCAGAAGGTACATGTTACCATCCTGAAGAAGCCAAGTGTTTCATGTTCTTCCCGACATCTTAAAGGTGCTATGAATTTGTGGGGCCAAGCGCATGATATATTTTATAATCCAACCCTTTTGAATGATTTTAAATGGCAGAGTAGTTTATATACTGAAAACATACAGAAAGCGCTGCTCATCTACTAGCCTAAAAGGTCGTACTGTGCAGTTAGAAGCGTCCTCAAAAGTCCTCTTAGAAAGGAAATGCAGACCGTGCGATAGTTTCCATTGAAACAAATAACCAAATCCGAAATGCTGTTAAGTCATCCGAAATGCTGTTATTACATCAGGGGGAAAATATAAGCTTTTAAAAATAATTAATATAAATAATTAAAATTTTAAAAAAACTTTTCGGAAAAAATAAAAAACAAATCTGTAATAAGTAAATATTAATGATTTGTAAAAGTAAATATGAAGTAATAAGTAAATATTAATTAACATTATCTAAAACATCCAACTAATAAACTCTACAATTTTGCCGGCTTAATTCATATCTACACCAAGTTAAGATTTCTCTCTTTAAGGCTTAATATCATACAATTTTTTAATTTGATAAAAAAAAATTCTGAATTTTTTTTAAAGTTATGTTTGATTTTAAGAAAAAAAAAACAGAATTCAAATTTTTTTATCTAAAGTAATTTTGATTTATGTAAAAAGCGACTTATTCTACTAAAAGCATTCCTCTCTTTTTTACATGTTTTTTCGAAAAATTGAAAGCAAGCTCCTTCTTTGTGCATTAAAATATTCGGAAAGGTTTCAGGATAGTAAGCGAAATCAAATTGAAAAGAGCATTCGTCCAAAGGGAATTCATCAGACGCGTTATCAAACTAATGACGCCAACTTTGCAATCCAAGAACCATTAAATCTGCACATTCCTCAAGTTCAAAAGTAATTTTCGTGCACCACTGTCGCCTACCAGACTATAATATACCAAAGCTATTTCCTCAATGCAATCCTGTGCTAAAACATATAGTAGCCAACTTCCGAAATACACTTTAACTTCGATTAATTATTGAATATAGGAAAGGTAATCCAGTGCAAATTCTTTTTATTTCTCTTACAGTTTGATATTATGCTTACTTTTCACAAGTAGAAGTCTCAAATGATCAAAGATTGTTCTTGAAACTCGTTTACAACATTTACAGCTGACTAATTTTTTGAAGGAATATCATATCATATTTAAAATTTTTTTAAAAACCCTTTCCATTAAAATTTGGAATGAAAAGTATAATGTCATTTGCGCATAAAAGTTTTGCATATTCTCAAAAAGACAATTTAACAATTTCACATTCTTATTTTATAATATTACATGATTAAACTAATACATAGATTTAGAAAGTAAAATTCAAATAAAGTGTTTAGTTTCGGGGGAAGTTCTATTAGATCGTTTTGCTTAATTTACCTTATAAAAGATAATGTATTTGTTAAATGAAATATTTGCTCAATAAACTGAAATTGTAGACTTTTACGGGTGGACTTCAAAATATTCCATTTTTCTCCAATCACTCTAAACATCTTATGCAGCTTTTCTAACAATACCCGAATTAGAATATATATATATATATATATATATATATATATATATTCTAGCGAGAAATTAAGATCCGACGCCATGAAAGGAATAGGCGGTTTGGTCATAGTACAGTTTTTATTCTTGGAAATGTTGCTGGACATCTTTTAACAGGATACCTTATTCAGAACACAGTTTTTATTCTTGGAAATGTTGCTGGACATCTTTTAGCAGGATACCTCATTCAGAACAGTCCGGAGGCTACCGGAACAGCACAGGATAAAACAAAAGAATGTAGAGCTAAAAGTTGTGCATGTTTGTCCAACTCGAGCAGAACGCAAAAGACCCGCAAAAATCTTAGGTTCACGCCCTGAGTACGGGCGGGCTGGACTTGGTTAAAAATTGACACCTGACTTTAACGCGTCATATGGGGTGATGGTTCGTCATGGTTCTCGAACAATCTTCTTATATAAGCTTCCTGTCCTCACGTGGACTTCGGAGAAAATCTAATAGATTAATTTTGTATATCTAGATCAAAATCAAATTGAGGGATAATGCTGTTGCGGTAAGACAAAGTTAATGGAGGGAAACGTTATTGTTTCATATATATATATATATATATATATGTATATGTATATATATATATATATATATACATATATATATATATATATATATATATATATATATATATATATATATATATATATATATATATATATATATATATATATATATATATATCGAGCATTTCTATCCGTTTACAGTTGATAAGCCAATATCAGTGACTTTTTCCACCAAAGTACGTACAAATAGTCGCTGTCTGATAGTACTATTTAGATGACTGCAGTGACACATATGTCGCAATAAATATATTTGAATAGCATGTTTCTTTATTCTAGGGCTTTAATTGGTGTTTGAACCTTTATTTTCAAAGTGAGTTTCCTTGAATATGTAATGTAAGGCTAGATTTGGAAAAGAAGAATTTATTGGCAATAAGATGTAATTTTTGCACTTTCATAACAACCGTACAATGCTGACTTCTCTCTGCGGGCTACTGAAAGCTATGAGACTACATTAATTCAAAATTCCGTAAAATCTCGTTATAGTCTAAGGTAATCCTGAAGCTCATTGTTTGAAATCACTTTCAGACATACATTGTGGAGGGCTGCCACAAAAGTTTTTAAATAAATGATTTCAAACTGACATTCACGTAACTATCATGTAAATGACTATCCTTAAGTTAGTCTCAGATACTGCGGGATTCTTTCAGTTGCAACCTATGTAGAACAGCTTAATTATCTGGACAATGTTAAGAAAATGTCTTTCAAAAATACAATTAAAGACTTTATTTCTATTCGAAAACAAATTTATTACCTTAATTCTAAATTTTGCGAATAATCTAACAAGCATAAACGATAGAAAGAAAGTTCTGTATTTTACTGTTCTTAAGTTTTATTTTTCTTATGATTTTGACTTATTTTAAAACTGTTACCACACAGCTTGTGATGCTTCAATGCAATATCTTTTGTAATGAATCGCCACCAAATTCTATGATTTTTTCCTATTTTTCTATGCTGCCGTTTATATCAGTACATTATTGACAAAAATGTTCGTCGCTTTTATTTTACTTTAATCTCGTGATCATTTTTTTCTTTCTCAGAAAGAGAAATTAGTTATAATCTTTTCACAATTATTTAGCCGATGTTGAATTTTGGAAAAGAAAGAAGATTTGAGATATAGATTAGACAGTTAATTGTAGATTATTTGTCGTCTTAAAGCAAAGTTAAAACGTATAGAGGTATCTGCTTCAAAACTGTAATATTTACACTTAAATTTTTATTGAGATAGAAATCCCTCCATAAATAGTGTGTCTATGTTTGTCCAAAAATGAAACGAAGAAAATTGCTACCATTATTTTCTTGCTTAAAACACTAAAGTATTACTATGTTTTTTTTATTTCAAATTCAAGACAAGCGCAATTATTTTAAGAAATAATTCAATGTTAGTTACGTATTTTTTAGGAGCTATTATTAAATATATCCAAAAGCAGAGAATAAATTAACCAAATTACTTTAATCTCTTCCGTGAAAAGCTTTACTTATCTTTGAAAATTGCTTCACATCTTTTATTTATTATATCTGGTTAATTCAGTTCATATGATAGAGATCAACGATTGCAAAGTTCAGAGACAAATTATTCATCATCATATTTCTGAAACGGAGTCTTATCTTATTCATGTTGTTAAATTATTTTACCTGGCGCTATATTTAGTTCCAAAGAAAGGAATAATAGCCAGTTAACATACCTTGTAAAAAAATATAAAACATAACTGCACTTTCAACTTCTTCATGTGCGACGACCAACGTTAGCTATAAAGTTGAAAATTCTGAGTATACTACTTCTACTCAGGCCCAACATAGCAAGAAAATTGTTTAAAAATCTGTCTGTTTTCTTTCATTTCATGTAATCTTCTTTTTTTTTAATCATCGCTGAATATGTATGCGTCCTTTATTTCAAAGAATCGGAGATTCCAGAAGGAGAATTTTTCCATCCAATGAACCGCTAATTAATTTTTAAAATTAAAAAATATATATAAAGTGAAAATGAAGCATACTTTTAAATAATATATCAAAAAGTAAAACGTCGAGGAGCATTTTTTTTCACTCAACTTCTTTCTCAGCTCTTGTTTGATTAAAATAAAAAAGCGAATATATTTTTAGAAACAGTAAAGCTATTTTCTTGTTTTTGCGTCTGTGTTAAGAAATCAAATGATTTTCCCAATTCCAGAATATTTTAAATATCACACGACACCCCACTGATGCTTAAAATAGAAGCACTTGAAAGGAAAAAAATGTATATTGGACGCAATTTTATTTATTCAAGTATGATTTTTCCCTTTCAATGAATGACACTTAATCTTATTATACAGGAATTTTATAATTTCTGTCTCCCTGCCATAAAATATCGATAGAAAGATGCAGTTAAGAAATAAGTAGTAATCAAAAAGGAGAAAAAACTAAGTCCAATACGTTCCAGTTTTAGTATATTGTCAAAGAACTGTTTTCTATGACTGAAACTTAGTAACTCAAACTAGAGTCTATATAAACTGGAATTTTTCAATTGAAAGCACAAGACCTTTTATAGGATATTGTCGGTTTTATTTGGAGTATTTTAGCGATACAGTCGTGTTGCTTAGACACGACAGTTTACACCTTTTTCTTTAGACTTTTTTCCTTTTTCAAACACCAGAAATTTTCAAGAGAAAATAATTACATAATGCAAACGCTTTTCACTTCTAGACAGTGGGACAATAACCAGAGCATGCGCGCTATTTAAGTGAAGGGAAGTGTTAAAATAATGTATAGTTCGTTCAAACAGATCATGTCCTGGCTTGATGCTCAAAGGGTTATCACACTAACGTGTAAAGCAGGAGGTTTAGTATTCATTCCCAATTTAGCCACGTTGTTTTAAAGTGAATGATAAAATGCGGTGGAAAATGTGTTGTAGAATCAACATGACTATAACCACACACGAAATCATTTGAACAGGGCCAGCTATGTTATCCACTAGTTTTAGGGAGCTAATCTGTAGTTCAGAGAAACAGACGACTGTGTCAGATAATTAGCACCTACTAGATTTCAATACTTTTCATTCTATCGATTCATAAAGTTGGATTTAAATATATTGGGTTGTCGGAAAAGTCAAGACACGTTTTTGCAACAAATGGAAGTAGTGCATTGTTTGAAGCACTGAGGCATGTGCATCTTTGTTTTTGCTTTATCATTGGGCAGCTGACAGTTTTAGCAACATTCTGAAAAAAAATTAAGCGATTTGATAGCGTTTTGGAGATTTTACAACACATTGAAGACGGAAGACCATTCTGTGCTTTTTCTCCATATTATACTCTTCCGTAAAGGGAAAAACACGCGTCAAGTTTGTGAAAATCTGCGTAAAGTTTAGTGTGACAATGCTCTATAGGAACGTTAGTCCTAAAGATGGCTCAGAAAATTCCGTACAGGTGATTTTGATCTCAATGACGAGGTTGATGACGACCATAAGGCATTAATCGAGTCCAACTAACGTTACACGGCACGAGATATTGCAGAAACATTGAACATCCATCCAGTGCCGTAACTAGCCATTCCTGTGCCCTGGGCAAGAATTTGGATTTCAGCCCTTTAAATTAATTAGGTTTGGGAAAATAACAAAACAATTACAGCATTTGGGCCCCCATCCAAGCGGGCCCTGGGCGGGTGCCCCTGTTGCCCCTTCCTAGTTACGGCACTGCATCCATCATTCAAGCATTCAAGAACACCTGAAGAAGCTGGAATACGTAAGCAATCTCGACATTTGGGTTCCCTGACGGCGTTTGGGTTCAGTTGACGGCGGGGATGAACATCTGCAATATGCTCCTTAAACTTAAGGAAAACTATCCTTTTTTGAAACGACTGATAACTGGGGATGACCAGTGGATTGTTTACAACGATGTGGTGTGCAAATGGTTTTGATCTCGACGTAGTGATTCACTTCAAACGATTTCGAAAGCACACATTCATCAGCGGAATTTTATGCTCTCAGTGTGGTGGGATTTAAAGGTGTCGTGTGTTTCGAGCTCCTACCAAGGAACCAAACAGTCAGTTCGGATATGTATTGCCGGTAATTAGACACTTTGAATGAATTCATCATCCAGAAACGTCCAGAGCTCGTTAATCGTAAAGAAGTTGCGTTCCATCATGACAATGTGCGACCACACACAAGTTGAATCACCCGTCAGAAATTACTGGAGCTCGAATGGGATGTGTTGCCACGCCCAACATACTCGCCTAACCTTGCAACGTCAGACTTCCACTTGTTTCGCTCTCTTCAAAATTCCTTGCGGGATATAATGTTTAACTGAGATTAGGTTGTAAATCAGCATGTTGTTATCGGCGAAAAACTGAACAACAGGTCCTTCTTTAAGCGAGGAATTGTGCAGGTTCGTGGAAGATGGCAAAAGGTTATCGTGTAAAATGGGCAATATACCGTCGATTGAACTTTGTTCTTTATATAATAAAGGACCTTTGAAAAACATAGAAAAAATGCATCATGACATTTTACAACCCAATATATAAATAGGTTTTGAGACCTAGAGAGGATCCTAACATGGATGAATAGGGCAATGATCAGCGTATTTGTTTGCAAAGCAGAGGCTTGGGTATAGATTCCCGGGTAACCAAAAATAACTTAAATGGACGAATAATTTATAAATTTCAAAATATAAAAATAAGTGTTAGTTATAACGTCAGTGATGTATGTGAAAGTATAAGATTCTAAATATCTAGCCTATCAATCTGAAAAAAAAAGATTTTTTTAAAAGCAGGTCTTTTAAATGGATATAAGAAAACATAAAAAAAGGAAGTAACACTTAAACATTATTTATAGGACCCCAATCACCAACATTGAGAGATGCCGAAACTCTGTAAATTCTCTTAACCTTTAGCTTACGCTGACTATTTCTCCGATTCCCTCTTTAGTACGGGAAATTTCACACGCACTTTGTAATGACGGCCATTAAGGGGGTTATATATATATATATATATATATATATATATATATATATATATATATATGTCGGACTTGACTCTCACGCCCGATATATTAACGTAATTTCGACCTCTTTGGAATCGTAATGCAGTCAGGTAGTGGTCCGGTGGCGAGGACATATCAAACCTTAAAACTCCATCAAGCCTTCAAGATGTTGACACAGTATCCATAGAACAGTCCAATTGATTTTACAAACATCTTTTATTAACTTCCAATTAATTACTCAGCTCCAAATCATTATTATTACGCCCCATTCCCCTTTAGAATCTGTGCGCCTAATGGCACACGTCTTTACCCGTTGCTATCTCTCCATGGCTCTGAAAATCTTCTTTGTTTCCAACCTTAAAACCAACGCTTAGTGGCGCTCATTAATTATTCATTTCGTCATATCGAATGTTCTTTTCGCTGAACTCAGCATTTCCTTTCTTAGCGCCAGCTTCAAGGCTATGTCTACCTAAAATCCTCTCTGTGGTTCTTCGAAATTGAATCAAGCCGACCCATTAATTCTATTTTCACTGTAATACATTACGCCGCTTATTTGAACTCCCAGACTTTTTAATTGTTAAATCCTATATTTTAATAACTAAAATCCCGTTTTAAAGTCACGCGATCACCCCCCATATTTAATAGCCTTACTTTATATATATATATATATATATATATATATATATATATATATATTGGACCCGTATTCTTGGATTACATGCTATCCAACCCCGTAAGAAAAAGGTTAATAGAATTCCCTTCAAAAGAAGATTCAATAGAAAAATTGTTTCTGACAGACACTGTAATGGGGAATTATGTAACTGCAAGGAATGAAATGTTTCTTTTTGTTAGTTTTAAGGAAAAATCCGTAGGAAATTTGCTGGAAGTAAAACTGACATCCCTATTGTGCCTATTCTTCGAAGAATAAACATAAATCATTTAGAAAAAATTTTAGTTGTATAAATGCACCATTTGAACAAAGATAATTTTCATCTGGTTAAGTAAAATTATTTATTATTATTATTATTCTAAAGAGTCAAATAATATTATCTTCTGTTTTCTAACTGGTATCCAAGTCAAATTTACTTCTTTGTTATCAAATTTTCTCAGTCCAAATTTTTCAGCACACTCTAAACCACACCGTCCGTCAGAAAAGAAAAAGCTATATTCAAATTGAAATATATCTTTTAAATAGCTTTTTATGGAAGACACTGGGGAGTGGAGCGGTGTGAGTTCATTTTCCCCCTCAAGCAGGGAAAAGCAATGAAAATCAAGATTGGTTTACGAAACTTACTGCCTTCTGATCATGTCTACGAAGAGTAATAAAGGAGTTAAAAACTATTTAGCAGGAAGCCTGTTTTTTGTGCAGCGGAATAAGCAAGTTACCGCATTGGATGAGAAATCTTAATGAACGTTAGGTGCATTTAGGGGGATGAGCTCTGAGTAGAAGCATTCTATAAACCCCGTGCACATTGGCGTATCCTCCCCTCACACACACCCACATACAGTCAGCATAAACTTCGGTTTCTTATTTAAATTATCGTTCTAACTTTATTTCCATTGGATCTTGGACTTAAGAAGTCAGAAAGTTGTTAGTTTTAAGAGATAGAATATTTCCTGCTCTAGAATATTTCCTGCTCTAATTCTTAAGAACTTCGATAACTTTTTACCCATGTACGATTATTAGGAAGGCCTGTGCCAAACATGCTACATAAAAGACTATTCTTCGATATGGGTAAAAGATAATTTGTAAATGTGACAAAAATACATTTATATAACAATGCATGCTAAAGTGATTCATCTTAATATAAGTCGCGGGTATTCTGAATCTACTCGTATGAATTTACAACCAAAGAATAATAGAATTCGTTTAATTTCTATGTATCCATGTTAAGGCCACTGAAAAGGGTTTTTTAACTACGAGAAAATAATTGCTCTTGAGTCTTCTAAGGACAAGACCTGATGCATAAGTTTGTACTCTACATTTAAATTCATATGACATAAAATTACTTGAAAGTACATGAATATAATCATACGCTTAACATTAATATTGTTAAAACTAGTCGTCTTCTGTTACTTTTCAAAAGTATAGACTAGTTAGTACGAAAATCAAATATTTTTTTCTCATGGTAAAATCCCTTGTCAGTTGCTCTAAAAATAATCTCGATTAGATTGTTTGACTATTTTTCATTACTTCCTCATTTTCGAAAAGAACATATTGTACTACGATTGACCTGCTTTTTGTATTATAAAAAGGATTTGAAATGAAGTAAGATGATTTTTCGAGAAAGTACATGATTTTTCGAGAAAGTACATGTTTATAACAGATTTACTTGTGAATGATGATTATATGCTATGAAAGTTTGAAAATTATTCAGTATTCAGTAAACCTATGTGTTATTACTTTTATCAAATTTTTTAAAATGAATGTGTAAATTAAGTCTCATGGTATTCACGGATATATAATATTCCTTGTTATGTCTCGAAATTAAAATACTTGTGCATAGGCTTTGATTCAAGAGTTAGAATAAGAATCGCATTTAGAGCATTCAGAGCTCGCCATTCAGAGTTTAAAACGGCAGCGCAGATATATTTTGTGAATTTAGCCATCTTAAGTCACAACCGTCTATATCTTAGTGGAGGCACGGATATTTTCCCCTCAATTCTGTGTTAAGATAATTACGTGAACAGTAATTTAAAAAAAAATTAAGGATTTATTTGCTAAATATTAAGCATTCAATTTAGGGATCACAAATAATATTATCTATCATGCATCTTTAAAAAATGCACTGAAAATTTCAAAACTTTATCTAAAAAAACTTTTTACAAATGAATCCCATTTGTAATCTTGAGCGATCGATAGGATTTTCAAAACAGTTTAAGAAGTAAAATATCTACAGAATCTTTTTATCGAAAGACATTTTTAGCGCTTAATATTGTGAACGTCAGTATAATTCCCCGAGTAAGAAATTTTGATTCATAAAAATTTTATATACTTTTAGACACACACACACACACACACACATATATATATATATATATATATATATATATATATATATATATATATATATATATATATATATATATATATATATATATATATATATATATATATTTATATCGTTAAAGTTTAAATAATTATTTAACTATCACAACCTGATTCGAAACGAAGGACAACAAAGAAATGTTTCATTATTATTTTCTAATAAAATAAACTATGAATGATATACAGTTAAGATTTATGACTAGCACCGAACAGGAATTTTTTCTATATTTGCTGAGTATTTCATATATTACAAATGACAACTACTGGAAGTATATTTCAAACAATAAATATTATTACAGTCGAACCCCGTTATACCGAATCCGGTATATAACGAACTCACGGATATAACGAAAGAAAATTTTGGTCCCGCTGTTTTCCTATTGTATGTAATTTAATTAGTATTGTGTAAGTTTAATGTAATCGATTTTAGTCGATTTAATTCATTAATGATCATTTTTAATAGATTTTATCATTTTTTATTACATTATTATTGAATACACATTGCAACTAATGAGTTATACATTTTGTGAACTCTAGCATTTTTCTTAAAGGTTCGGATAAAGCGAACAAAATCTTTGGTCCCTTGAATTCGTTATAACGGGGTTCGACTGTACCAGTAAATAGTATTTCAAGTGAATAATTTATTGAGTTTTTTATAACTTCTAATATTTTACTCGCTAAATTTCTACATAGAAATATCTACCTCTGGGAAGGTGAATGTGTCAAAAATAAATATCTCAAACATAACCCCAGAAAAATAATTTGTTAGCGCAAAACAAATAGCAAATCGAACTCTGTTTTGCTTAAGCGCAAAACGTTGGTGAATCGTAAAAAATACTGTTTTCACGGAAATTGCATGTAACAACACTCAAAGCAACTTTGCGTGTCCATACTTAAGTAGAAAATTTTTACGTTAAATTAAAACTCAAGCTTGGGGAAGAGAAGAATGGGGTATTTTTCTGCGCACGTGTACTTTTTATCAAAATTTAGGATAGAAGAACGATGAAGAAAAGTTTGAAGTGCTGAGATAATTTCTTTATTTTTGCGCACATGTAGGAAATAATGGAGACTTGCTTGTATGATACACATACAAGCATGTAAACATGACTATTTACGTATATGTTCCTGCTTCAATATTTACAAATGATTTCTCCTACTAATTATGCTATATGTTTCCCACATAAAACGTCCAAAAGATGCTAAAAGCTACCCCAGCCATAAATAATAGTTTTAAATGCGGAAAAAAAGCTTGAATGATTACAGTGTTAGAGATGTGACCCTCGCATGGTAATGAATACCTTTTCAGTATACTATGTGGTCATTCTGAGGGCATAGTTAATTACACTAACTGCGAGAAATATTATTCAGCAAATTTAGAGACTTTCTGTACCTTATCTGTATTTAAGTGAAAAATACCATTTTTGAGCTATGTTTCGTATAGCATTCTATTAAGAAATAAAGAGATTATTTTAATTTGCATAGAATGTGTTAGATTTTAATAAATTGTTTGACCAACATTCAAGTGTTATCGTCGTAAACCTCTAAACTTTCTAATACGAGATCTAACGTTTCACTTGTCGCTTCGTTTTGGGTAAATACTGACTCATGAAGAATCAGTTTGAAAGCCATTGTTTATACCAATAAATCAATATCTCGGCGTCTGGTATCTGTTAAGGAAAATCATAAAAGGAAGACTCTCACTGTCTGCTTTTAAACTTTTGAAATGAAATGACTCAATAATGTCTATTAAATTTCTATTGATATTAAAATTTTATTTATTGGAGACAGGTTACTCCTAATTTTAAGTCACGGTGTTTAAAACTAAAAAATCACTCAAGCCTCAAAGGGCAAACTGAAGTAAGGTAAGTAAATATTTGATTGAAAGTTCGAAATATTTACTTAAGTTTACTTGTAATTAAATTATTTACTAGAAATTTAATATGCATTTTTTAACTTTCAATATTCAAGATAACGGAAACTAACTTCATATTTTGACTCTGAAATAGAAGCCGAAGAGATCAAAATAAACAAATTTAACCATTTCAGAATTATTTGTTGATTTCTGGGTCATCTGCAAAACTACATATGTCCAGGAGCTGAAACAGGAAACTCCAGAGAAACTTCCTTACAAAATCCCAATGAATCATTCTTAAAAAATTTGGATATAGCGTTTTCTTAAATGCCAACATGGTAATTTATTGGCATTTCTCAGCATTAATATCCTCAAATTTTTACAGCAATATTTTTTTTTGTAGATAAAAGATAATTTTATAATTTTGCTTGCTTTTAGCCGACTGTGAAAAATTTCTAATTGCCGAATAATATAATTAACTAGTTTGGAAATATTTAGCATTTTTTCATCAACTCTCTACTCTTATAGCATATTAAATTATGCAAAAATACTTTCATTTCATCAAACACTTTTAAAAATTGCAAGAATTGTAGGTTGCATTTATAATTAAAATTTGTTTCATGAAATTTCAAAGTAATCTGTCCAATTTTAATATTCATATAGATTTTCAAATCTTAAATGAAAAAAAAATTCCTATTTTTTTTAATGTTTCACGGTGAAATTAGAGGAAATATTGAAAAATAAGTAAATCAAAGCATCAAATGCAATATGTAAACCATGCCATTAACTGCAACTTTGATGTGTCAACTTTGTAAATACAGAATTTTTTTTCAAATTGGATCCCATCAGTCTTCACTGTTGAGAGGTATGTGCCAGAATTAATGCAGGCCAATTTCATTATTCGGTTTGTGTCTTGTATGTAAAATCAAGAATGCTAGGACACCATTCTCAAATATTCTTCCATTTATGTGAAATAATTTAATTTTAAATAATGGCAATCTGAAATATTCCTGCATGAAGGTGTACAGTTGTCTTATAACTCCAATACTTTAATCCCCTCATTGTCCATATTGAGTGAATAAACATTTTGAAAGGCTTTTAGACCTATCTGCCTAAAGTAAACATCTTATATGTACACCATATAAAGGGAGATAAGCTGATTTTTAAATCCTACATCCACGGTAAAGTAATTGCAGCTTTTAAATTGTTTTCTTTTCAAAGGCCTTACATGTGTGCGCTAAACCATCGAAATATACATTTTATTGTTTATTTATAAAATACCGAAAAAGCTATACATTCTCACACACACATATACATACATGTATAATATAGGGGCAATAACGAATCGTTGTCAAAGTACGCTAATAGTCCATATCATCTACATAATGGATGAAGGAATGCACAATTAAAATAATTCCCTGTTAACATTTTCGCTATATTACCATTTAATGCACTTAAATCCATATGAGGGAAACACTTAATTAGCTATTTAATATTTCCGCTATTAACCCTTTGACACACATCTCAAAGCGGAATTTAAATATTTATTTCTTTGCACGCAATTGGATTCATTAACATCGTAATGTTCCTCTTTTATTAATGAAAGGTCTACGTCGTAACAGACTACCTACTGCTTTTACGTGTATGCATAAATTAAGTCTCTATCGCTTCCTACACTGTTTCATGTAGCCTTACATCACGATGAAAACGAAAGTAATGTCTCTGAGCGTTGTTAACTTGCTTTATCGCAGTTTGATTTAGTATAATAATGAATGATCAACCTTATTTACTATTAATGTGCTCTGGCGTAATAACTTTTGTTGGTGGAGATTTTCTCCACAACAATTAATTTGATTCTTGCTAGTTGGTTGGTTGTTTTGGGTTTTATGGCGCAAGGTTCAGATAGGACAAGCTGCACCAAACACTCATCAAGAGGAAAACCAATGCGCATAAAGTAGACAAAAAGAGCAACGGAGGTAAAAATGGTGACAAGAAGGTAAAATCAGTGATATGTAGACGGTGATAAAAACAGTCATACACAAGAGGTAATAAAAACTGTCATATAAAATGATGATGATGAAGTAACAGTAATATAAAACAATAAAGTGTAAATAATGGTAAGAACAATTAAATACAAAAGTGATAAAAAGTCAAGAGTGAAGGTGATAAAAGCTAAACCTTCTGGGTGTAGAAACTCCCATCCAGATTACAGTCATGTGCAAGAATACAAAAGAAACGTAAAGAAGACAGAAATTCTTTTTTAAAAAGTGAAAGGCCAGAACATTTTTAAAAAAGAGTTAGAGACTCCTTTAAAACATCATTGTCCAAGTCCTCGGACTCATACAATTTTAATTTAGTCTTCGAGGTGAGCCTGCGGATGAATTGATGATTTTTTAAAATATATTTCGGATCTTTCATTTTCCTAGAGACGGCTAACGCACTTTCTAGGAATAGCTACCATTTTTTTTCTCTTTCGGTTTGGAAGACTGGTGAATTTACGTTTATGTGATAACTGTTTGGATTCGACAACATTTTTTTTCGGAAGGTGGCGAAGATGGATTATTGTCGGACTTCGTACTTGTAGAAGATGTCGAAGATTGTCTGGCACTTGTCGAGAGCACCGAAGAGGAAGTGATACCTGAACAATGAACTGATTTCTTATTTAATGAAGAGCCGGATCGAGATGGCTTCGGCTGAGACTGTGTTGCGGATGACGAGCAAGCTAGAGATTTCTTATTTGTTGGAATGGAGTCGGTTTGTATACCATCTGATGTCATTCTTTTTTTTTGGGGGGGGGACGCCGCTGCAGCAAAAGACAGCCCAACAGTCGGAGTTCGCGAGTCAATAATACGCCATGCTTCGGGATAAGACAATTCGTTTGTGACCTTCATTGTTTGTATCTCCTTTCGCTTAGCCATTTGGAATACGACCTGGAGTAGGCCGGATGTCTGCCACTACAGTAAATCACTTCGCAGCTGTCGTGCGCACAATGATCATATGTGAGGATACCACGGCAGGAATCTTGGGAATGTCTAAACCGTTGGCATTTAACAGAACGGAGCGGGGTTGGTACATACGGCCTCACTGGACAGCGCAGATAGGCAACTGAGAAGTGTTGGACGGTCAGGACTACTGAATGTCAAAATAATGTGCTTGGTGGGCAGCACTTTACCCTCACGGCGAATAGTTATTCCGCGGACGTTTATTATATTTTGGTCTTTTAAGTTCTCTAATAGCTCGGGCTCAGTAACTTAGAATAGCCCTGATTCAGAAATCCTTCCTCTTCTGTGAATAGGATCTTATGTGGAATGGTTGTTGCAGGAAAAGTACCAAAAGAGGTATATTTAGACAATGTTAAAGATTGTTGTATTGGCGAGACCTCTATCATAAGATCTCCGGATTACGATTTACGTACTGAAATAACGTCTCCTATAACCGATTTAACTGGGGTTTTTCTATTAAAAATAGTGATACAGAAGCAAAATAATGATCAGTGAGTTTTACGATTGTGAAGAATAGGAAATTCTTCAAGCAGTCAGTCGTGTGAATATTTTATGTGTTTTTGTCACCCCTGTCCTTGACAACAGAGGGGGGCGTGAACAGGGTTGAACTCTGGTGTCAAGCTAACTGACTGATGGTCATCGCCGGGCTGAGGGCGGTATTCCTCTCCTTGTCCACTGGCAAGGGGGTGTCAGCTGGCGACAAAGGCCACACACCGAGAGTCGTACATTCTTAATGCACAAAGGGGCTGTTCATTACGCTAAAACCCTCTGCGTGGGAAATTTCTCGAATGTTGGAAATAGCTGATGTCACTAATTTCAACAAATCAGCGTCTAAGCACAAAAACCAACGCATGATAGGACGAAATATGTTCCAGGGAGGTGCTTAGAGTTTTCGTGGAGAACCTCGGACCGAAAAAGAATCAGATAGACTTGAGATCTACTCTCAGAAGGTGATTGATACCTGCGGCCTTGGGCCAGATTACATTTTTGGGAACTTGAATCCCGGGCTTAGTGCCGTTTTACGTAGTCAGTGGACTCTGACTGTTTGGGGACATATTGCAAGAATTTTAACTCCCCGGTGCCTTAGGGCGGTTATGTCTGTAAAATTTGAAGTGATTGAAGTGTGTAAATATTGTATATAATTAAATACATAATTTTAAATCCTAAACTCCGTATCTTGAATTAATCTATGCCCAGCTATCTGGGAGAAAGTGTTCATATCGTCACACGATAAAAAATTTCGTAAATATTTTAGACTTGCACATTTGTTGATCTATCGGAGAGGGAGAAGATAAAATGGATTGATTTTCCATGATTCAAAAAGTTAATAATTCAGAGCCCGGCCGCACTACCCACCATGGAGCCCAACAAGGAGATGCGGGATCCTGCGTCAGTGCTATCCGGGTTTATACGCGCACAAAACGACCCTTAAGTAGCCTCCACTCTTAACGAGATGTCCAGTATCCGAAACGATTGCTTGTTTCCATGTCGACGACAAAGTCAGCAATCGGCCGATTGATACAATAGGTAACCACTATGTACCTAAAGCAGTGTATTCGGATACCAAAATTGTCCCTCGACTACCAGGATTCCCTTTTTAAGGGACACGGGTCTCCACGCACGGCCAACACGTGGGTGATATGCACGCCATTAGAAGCTAGAAGCAACAACTGCTAATGAGGAGTCCTCACCTCCGAAGAGGAACTACAACGAGGGAGAAAAGAAAGGGGAAAGTATAAGGAGACCAGAGATAGTTTGCTAGGGTACCATGGGATAGCCCGTGTTTACCTAAAGAAGATAAACTCCCTGAAGGTTGATTGTCACTATTGTTTGTTTAAGGATATACACTTAAATAAAATTGCTCATCTTTTTAGACGATGAGTCTAATACAAAAAATAACTGTATAAAAATACTCCTGTGTTTATAAAGAGTCCCTATTTTGAACTTTCTTATTTTTAAAATTTTGTTTCTCCCGAACACCTCAAAATGAATGTGTGGTTTTTCTGACAAGAAAATAAATCTAGTTAAAAACTTTCAAAAGAAAACATCTAAATTTTCCAGTTTGGGGATATTTAGGAGTAATTAATTATATAATACAGAATCAGAAGCAATTTTTAATCTGAGATCTCTTTTCAAGCAAATGAAAATTTGTTCACCCGCACACAGTTTTCAAAGTTAAAGAATATCAAGCCCTTATGGTACAGCTGGTTACAATTTTTTCGAAATTCTCATCACTTGACGGACGCAAGAAGTCTTCTCAAAAACATCCTCCCCAAATTAGGTATGAGCATAAAAGTGACACAAGCTATAGAGTGTTTTATAAAGGTATTTTTCATGAGATTATTTTCACTACATTTAAAAATTTATTAAGGCTATCGATCCAAAATTATTCAGTGTGTATATACGTCAAGCTGTACGGATTCTCAAAGATTCAACGGAAACTGATAATACGGGTACTGAACATAAAAAAGTTAAAAAGACAACAATCTATTGTCCATCTGTTAAATCAGTATTTTGTGATACATGAAAGAATTTCTGAAAAGAAAAAACACTGTGGTTTCTTTATAGCAAACAAATTCTTTATAGCAAATGAATTAACAAAAATGCTTATTTAATAGTTTAATCCAATCAAATGTTTAGTATTTAATTCGATGAAATTTTCCTTTTATGTGAAACAAATTAATTCCGTCTTAGGAATCCGTAATAAAATAGACAAGATGTTTATTTGGGGATAGTTTTTTGTGCGCATATTTTGCAACACGGGAGTTCAGTACATAGAACCGATTTTGAACGGCAAGTAACACCCATGTTTTCCTCGGTGAAAACTCTACAATTTCGCCATTGACTGGACGAGAGTTGTTAGGAAGAGGTTCAATTTGAAGTCAAACTTGCACTTTTAATTACATCGAAGGATTTTGTTTTATGAAAATGCTTAACGTAGTGTTCTTTTATTGAAATTCAGAGCTGTAATCACATTTTGCTGATTCGTTGGCAAGAATAAAAATCAAAGAGATAGTAAACGCTTATTGCATTTTAACAGTGTCTCGTGAAATTATTAGTCAGCCATTCCTAATTAATAATGCCTAAGTTCCGTTGTATTTTATGAATTTCTTTATCAGAAATGTTTATCAACCTTCGTCTGTTAGATATACGGAATGGGGCGTCCAATATTTTCGACTTGCACCGTTTAATAATCGTGTGTGCATATCTTTATCATATTAACTCCATAGGAAAAAATATACTTTTTAGAAATTTACATAAGAAGTAGAATGCCGTTTCATGAAATGAACTTTTCTCTTCATAACTTGAAAATATCAGTTTGAACCAAAATTGCTTTGCTATAAAGACATTAACAGGATAAATCCAGCACCTTTTTTCGCAAAACTAAAACTAATAATCAAAAGTTTAAGCCGGTAAATTTTAGAAAAATGTCTTAGTTTGAAGAGAGTCTGATTTTTTTTCCTTAGATTTTGTTTACAGGAGAGGGAAATGCATAAATAAATGTTACTCGTTAAAATTATCTTCATAATCATCTTGGAAAAAATATAAAGTAAATTACTATCTTCTGAGGGCTGGAATACCCATAGACATTATACCTCCTCCTAAAAATATGCAATCTACCGAATGACTACCCTTTCATCAATAACAGATTTAGCACAGTAAAATAGCTGTAGATGTGTCAAAAAGAAAGATTAATGCGAAGATCTAAAGAAATCATTACATTAATTTAGAAATAAGTTAATTTATGGAATCTTAAATTTCTTTTTTTGCACGGAATGAAAAAATATGTAAAACATAATCGACGTTTTATGAACGTTAACGAATTTTGATATTAACAGTAATAATTCATGCATATTTTACTTTATGAGGGAATGTCGTAGTTAGAAATGAAGAAAAAGAACTTCAGTTTAACAGAAACAATCATTTTAAAAAGAGGGGTAAAGAAGATGAGTATTAATGACAGAATGGAATGAGAAATGATCAAATATTTTCAGGCTCTTTTCAATAGAGATTTGGTTTTATTTTCAAGCTTTTACAACATATGTTTGTGAGATTTCTTTTCCGATTATCCTACAAATGGATACCCCATTTTCTTTTTTTCTTTTCATCAATTAAGAAAAGTTTAAAAGAACTAAATTGCTCAACATTTAAAGTATATATTTTTCTTTTATTATAAATTTGCTATGATACTTCATGCAAATGAGACTTGAATGCTTTTTGAAAATAAATTAATATTATTTTGTAACAGACCTTTTTTATTGTTTCCTATTAGGTATTTTTATCCTGCAGCACTCATTAATTTGCATGTTATTTATATATTTTTGAATAAAATTTTAAAAATATACTGTTTTAAAAACACATTCTCATTATTTATGAAGTACTTATAATTTACAAACTTGGTTTCACTCCCTTAAAACTATGTTCATATATTTCTTTCTAATCCTTTATAATTGATAGTTCTAATTCAGCCTCTTCGCTTTTTAGAGAAATCATGAATACTTTTAGAATTTTTTCTCGAACTCAAGAGCAGAAATGTATATACATTTTTACCTCTCTTTAAGCCACATTCCAATTTCTTGCCATAATTAATTCAGGATATACTTAATGGATATTTTTACTGACAAGTATTGTATTCTCGGTCTTTAAATAACGTAATTTATATCCCCCTCTGCTATCAGTCTCTGCTAACTTTGGTTGAAGACAGCACTTGCATTTATGAGTCCTCAATATGAATATATATGAATACATTGACATGTAATTTTAGTTTTTAACCTTACATTGTATTAGGATATATTTGATAATTTTTCCCTCATAATTGTGGGAAAGAACTCAAATTGTGATTCCTACTTCGAAGTCCCTGATGGTAAACTATGTAACGATGTATGACAGCTACATTTTTTCGTTAATCTAAGAATCCAAAACGTAAAATATTAAAGCTGAAAAGTAACTTTGAAAAAACAACTTTGTAAAATTTATTCAAAGTTTCGGATGAGAGTAAATTAAATGTATTTTATATGCTTGAAAATAATTGTAAGCATTTACTATATACCTCTTAAAAACGAATATACTTTAAATTAGAAATAAAAGTTGTACACTATAATTAATGTTAAACAAAATTAAGCAATTTTAAGAATATAACACTTACAAAATCAACTACCGTAGTTGTAAAAGAACTAAGCTTTAAGAAATTATTTATATGATATATATTAACAAAATTTGACATCATATCAGAGAATACATAATTTCCTTTGCCGGAAAAGGTTTCAAACAGGATTTCGACTGGTTGTTTTGTGCATTATATAACGCATTAGAATGGATTTGAAATATCGGATTCTAATTACTCGAGTGTTCTACATTAACATAGCTTAAGATTAGTCAATATTTTTGTGGATATTTATACACAGAATGTGATGTAATTTAATTCGTGAAAATATTTTTCCTTGAAGAATTCACTGTAACCGTTGCAAAGAGAAATTCATATACAGCTTTGATTTTACTTTTGCGTGTCGCCTAGGCCAGGGCTTCTCAATAAGGGGGGGGGGGGGGGCGGAATCACTATTCTGAAAAGTGGGATGTCTTGTAGATCTAAAAGTGTAGTTTACTGAATATCGCCGATTAACTTCAAAGCAAGTCACCGATCAAAACCAGTTACTGAACATGCAGCATTGTTTTGAGCCTGTTGTCTTTCACTTTAGTCTCGAATTAATTAGCTCTGAATGTAAAAATTCTAATTCTGATTCAAGTTTTGAAATCTATCAACATTTTCTATTGCTATGAAATTTATAAAATCCTACTATGAAAATAATCTAAATAAATTTATATGTACTAATATAGGGGGGAAAAGTTTTCGTTATATGAATATTATTTGAAAAGGGTGGAATAATATTCTGAACTTTGGTCAAAGGAGGGAATGAAGCAAAAAATGGTTCAGAATCACTGGCCAAGACCCATTTAGAGCATCTCATAAAATTGTAACATAATGCTGAAACTTGATAAATTGGGTTGAAGAGAGGAAAATATTACCCAGAAATCGTGAGCTTATCAGTCTCGGGCAAGACTCAATATAGAAACTGGGCATATGACTTATAGTCCAGTCAATGAGTAATCAAAAGAGGTTTGTAGAGTGCATGGAATATGCGAGAATTTTTGACTTCAGGACTTTGTTAGGAGTAGTTAGTAGGTAAACATACTGAAAGTCCCCGCCCCTGGGGATGAGCTAAAGGGGGGAGGGGGTGGAAAGGTCCAGGTTTTTGGTTTTTCACTTATATCTCGGAAACGGTGCACTGTAGAAAAAAATGTCAAATATAAAAATGAAAGCTAATTAAATTTCCTATAAAATTGTTATAAACATATTTGTCGAATTCCGAACGGTTTTCGAGTTATACGTTATTGAAAATCGATAATTTTCGAAAAAAATCATTTTTACCTCATTCTTTTAGTCAAACATTTGCTTCTAGTGCCTCCCACGATCGTTTCTCAGAAAAATTGTCACACACGAAGTTGTAGAGCATTAAATTTCCTTCAATTTGATATAGACTTTTGCCACTTTATCTTCAACCAATCAAAAGTTATAGTATTTCTAACATGTACGCTCAATTTCGATGTTCCTCTAGAAATGAGTATGTTAAGAGGCTGTTGCGTTTAAACTGCTGTAACTTGCTATCATGATGAATAACAACACTTTAACAATGGAAATAAGGTAACTGCAATTGAAACACAATACTTTTTATAATTATAGATTTTATTATTGTAATGTTTTTATTAGGTGAAGCTGATTGATAACAACTAATAGTAGTAGGACGAGAAAGTTTGAGAATATTCTTGGCTTCCCCCTCGATATCAAAAGGGCGCCGACAGGCTAGAATGTTCCACCCTTCTTCTGTTATGTTCTTATTTTCTTTGAAAGCACAAGCCACCTGTTCCATACCCTTTTATTTCCAGTTATTTTTTTGACAATTATTTTCACTATTTCGTTTTTGCAACATTTAAATTATAAAATTAATACATTTAAATTAATTTTAAAAATACAATTCTTGAAATTCAATGAATCAAAATTATTATTTAAAAACAATTAATAAAAATTTAATTTAATATTATCAAAAATATAATTCTTGAAAATTAATGAATGGGTACGCCTTTGACAGAGTAGTGCGGGGTCATTTTCTTGTTGGAATTACCTTGTCAAACATGATATTAGACGAAGTCGAACTCTCGGAGGAAGAGTAGACATGCATCAGCACCCTTACTTCATATTTCGTCTCCGAGCCTCCCTCATTGAATTCTTTGAACCAAAACAAATTACTCAAATTAGTGGCTATCAAATTTGGAGAAGCGATGGACAGGATCAGCAACAATGGACCCACTGAAATGCTATGGATCCAGTACTTCAAAATGGGGACTTTGATAAAGGAGTACATCCATGCAGAGAGGTCTGGCGATTTCCTTGCTCACCTGAACTTCTGTAAGCGAATGATACCCTATTTTCATGCTGCTGGACACTTCCCGTATGTCAAGTCTTGCCACTTATATGTACAGGATATGGAAAGCCTCTCTACTCTATTGACACCAGAGGACTACGAAAAGTTCGTGAATAAATTCTACTTCACTATGAGAAGAAATGACCGGTTCTGGTGCGGCATGCGGTCAGACAAGACCATCAAGACAACCTTGATGTGGTTATTCTCAAGCCAAGATGGCATGACCCGTGGTAGAGGTATGACAGATAGTGCTCTCAGTAAATGGGTGGGAAATTGGGATTACTTAAACTCAAGACATATGTGCTTCACTCGAAGAATATTGTGGTGTTTTGTTTTCATCAAGAGAGCAGCACAAGGATTTTGGAGAAGCTCTCCAAAGTCAAGACGCAAGTGACATTGGCAAGCTTACACAATGGTTTGATAATTACCCTCCTTTTCTGAGGACCGAGAAAATCATGTCAATATCGACAGTAGTCGTGGGAGATGATACAAGCTGTCATGATGCAGTTAAAATTGGCAAACGAGAAATGGCAAAAATGGAAAACTTGCCATTCACAAATATCAAACTGTCACGGAAAGATCGCTCACTTCCTCTTTCCTCAATGAATTCGACAATCAAGTTTGACAATGAAAAGTTGTTGTGGATCCATTCTTGCTTTTTCATCGAATCTCCATTACCAAGAAATCGGACGAGGATTTGAAGAATTATATGCAATATGAACTGACTCCCTATCCCCAGGCATTCTTCAACGAAAGTGGATTGAGGAAGTGCAGAAAGTCAGCACTATACACACTGTTTAAGCAAATTGATAAGGATGCTGATTTAACTACCTTTGAATTTGTTGTTGATGGGGATTCTTAGTCCCCAAAGTTGTTTGGCAAAAAGAGAGAACTGTATCAACTATTTGTGATGGTTATGTTAGATTTCTGAAGACCCATTATCATGGGAGAGGTTGTACTGTGGTTTTTGATGGGTACACTGACACATCAGAGAGCACAAATGCAGCTGAACTTAATCGACGATATCGACTCAGGAGATGTGTGGACGTCGGCAGTTTGGAAATTGAAATTAAAGTCAAGCAAGAGGATTTCCTTTTTAACTTTCATAATAAGAGTCAGCTGATAAACCTGCTGATAATGCAGCTGCAGAAAAATGGGATAAATACGCTCCAAGCTTCAGGTGATGCTGACGTTGATATTGTGAGGACAGATATCAACAAATCGAAAAATTCCTCGATTGCTGTTATTGGAGTGGACGTCGACTTGGCTGTTTTCTTGGTAGCCAAAACTCCAACTGATCGCAACATTCTGCTGGTAAAACCTGGAAGAGGAAAGATCAAGACGAGTATATATTCCTCACAGCAGCTGCAACAGGAGTTGAAAATGAAGGACAATGCCCATTTGTTATTCCTACATGCATTCACAGGCTGTGACACAACATTCGCAGCGTATCGCAAGAGTAAAGTGGGTTTTGTCAAAATCTACCAGAAGTCCAAAATCATACAACGTGCAGCTGAGGTATTTGCCAGCGGTTCTTCTTCCCCTGACTCCATTCAGACAGCTGGGGTCATGAGTACTCTATCATGGTATGGCGCTCTTACCACAGAAAAATCCCTCAACGAGTTCCGCTACAAATCATTTATCAAAGCAGCTGCAAACATGTAGCCTGATCTTTCAATTCTCCCTCCAACTGAAGGAGCTGTTAAGCAGCATGCATTTCGGACGTACCACCAAGTACACCTGTTGTTAGGTGAGGAACCTAAAGGTGGGGCGCCGAATTGGATCAGGGAGAGGAAAAATGACCAACTAGTTCCGAAACTCTCAGAGTTGGATGCTGCCTCTGACGAAATCTTGAAGATGATTTTTTGTCGATGCACGGAAAGTTTAGCTTGGAGAGCTACGGTCAACTTTTTGCTACACGAGGGCTAATTAGACTGAGACCTACATTTTAAAGCCGATTCCGAACGGTTACAAACATCCATGCGAACAATGGTACTCGAACCCACAGGATCTGAACCGAATGCCAGTGCCCTAGTCATTCGGCCATCACCTGTGACAGTGACAGGTGTGGTTGTAGAAAAGCATCATTAAACTGATCTGTCACATGCCTGAATTTCAAGGGCAATTGCAGCAACGGAGTCGCAATATTAATTCAGGAAGAAGGTGAAGACGGCGACATCCATACTTTACCAATATCTTTGGACGACGTCTCCACTGCTGACGAAAATGAATGAGCCTCGACACTTCAGTCTCAGAAAAACCAAGATGTTGTCCTGAATGCACTTTTTTTTCATTTTAGAATTACTATCAGTCCATGTAAATACTTTCATTATATGATTCGTAATAATATAATAAAAGATATAATAATAAAAATGTTTTGTGTTTCAATTACAATTACCTTTTTTCCATTGTTAAAGTGTTGTTATTTATCGTAGTAGCAAGTTACAGCAGTTGAAACGCAACAGGCTCTCAACATACTCATTTCTAGAGGAGCATCGAAATTGAGCGTGCATGTTAGAAATACTATAACTTTTGATTGGTTGAAGATAAAGTGGCAAAAGTCTATATCAAATTGAAGGAAATTTAATGCTCTACAACTTTGTGTGTGAGAATTTTTCTGAGAAACGATCGTGGGAGGCACTAGAAGCAAATGTTTGACAAAAAGAGTGAGGTAAAAAAGATTTTTTTCGAAAATTATCGATTTTCAATAACGTATATTTTGAAAACCGTTCGGAATTCGACAAATATGTTTATAACAATTTTATAGGAAATTTAATTAGCTTTCATTTTTATATTTAACATTTTTTCTACAGTGCACCGTTTCCGAGATATAAGTGAAAAATAAAAAATGGGACCTTTCAACCCCCCCTCCCCCATTAGCTCACCCCCCAGGGGCGGGGACTTTTAGTATATTTACCTACTAACTACTCCTAAAATAGTCCTGAAGTCAAAAATTCTCGCATATTCCATGCACTCTACAATGCATTCATTGACTGGACTATTAGGAACTGGTAAAAAATTTTCCCTGCGTAAGCTATCAGTGACCTTCGTCGGGTTTCGAGCGATGCAGTCGATTTTTGCTACTCGGGGGATCATTAGACCAGAACTTACTGCTTGAAGCCAATTCCGAACGACTTCAAACGTCCATGCAAAGAGCGGGACACGAACCCACAGACTCGGATACCGAATGCCCGAACCCTAGCCATTCGGCCATCCTCGGTGACCTTGATTATGGTTAATAAATACGTTACATGTTCGTTTCCTGAGGAAGTTATACAAAACAGGGAATTATCTCGTATATACGTTAAACCATATATTTGGAAAGGTCTAAAAGTGCATAGATGCGTTTAGAAACCTTAGTCCAAAGCGATATTAGTAGAGCAACAGGTAGGAGATATTAAAGACCGTGAACAGAAGGAAGTTATACAGTGCAGCTTTACGAAAAATTCTATCTGTTCATGTGATTTCATGCATTTTCTAACTAGCCCAATCCGCTAGACGTAATATCCTTTGAAAGTGAAAAATTGTAAGAACTATAACCATACGATTCTTAGAGGTACACTGCACTTACAAACACAGAAAGTTACCACTGAAATGGGTAATTTCAGAAAATCAATTGTGCTTGCTAAAGCAATCCAAACAGACTTTTCAAGCACGTCAGGATGTCACGTTAGCTAAACAGCTGTTTGTCGTGAAAAAAGAACATGGGTCTTCATGTGCGAGTAGCCGCCCACAAGCCAAACATCACCACGATCAGATACATAATTGAATAACAGTGGTGTAAAGCTCGTCGTGCTGAGCAATAGTGAATTGTTTAATGGTGTGACACCAACTGGAGGTCTGACAAAAAAGTTTTGGTCAGAAAAATGATACATTAGCCCAAATGCATTGTACAACAGTCAAGTTTTGTGGATGGGATAAAATAATAGTAGCATCGTAGTGTTCTACTTATATCCCTCAGTTGCCATAACAAAAAACTTGAAAAGTAGAGCATTTAGTGCTGTTTACTCTTTCAGCGCTGTGGAAATGGTTAGGCAAGCACTCATTTATATTTTAGAATGATCAAATCGGGGGATAGAGCAGTGCTAGTTTGAAACCAGGTTGTCCAGGAATAAGACGGGCTTTTTTTTAGTTCTGATCACACCCGATCTAAAACATGTGGGACAAAATGGAACGGTGACTTTAACTAGGTCGTCCCAACATCCAACATTAGTGCATAAAATCGCGAATATTCAGTTGGCAGTAAAAAAAAAATCCCTCAGTAGTGACTCAAAACTTAAAGGATAGCATTTTCAACACAGAAGATATCACAGCACCAAAAGATTGACCTAAGCAAGATTAATTTCTTCTAAATTTGAGAATGAATTATAAATGAAGATGAGTATATGCTTCTACAATTGAATTTATCTCGACCTATTTTAACAAAACTAAAAGTCGGTGTAATCAATTTAATTCAAATAGAAGATGGTACGCTTCTGAAACGATTATATCAGTCTGGTATCACCTATGGCATTTTTTTCGAATACCTTCGTCCTTTTCATCCCAGTATTATACTTTGTTCATAATCTTTCAAGTGCGGCAGAGGAATATAATTAAAACTATTAAATGATACTGATGCATGGAAATAGATAAAGCGCTTAAAGGAACAATAAATAGTGCAAGATTAATAAGAAATTTCTCGCGTTATCAGCCTGATAAATAGCTATCAAATACTCAAAATTAATATACAAGTTCTTTGAAATTAATGTCAAATAGAAAATTTTTCTTCCATTTTTAGAATCAGTAAAAATTACAAGATGTAGTTTTGACCAAGTAGGATACTCTATCCTACTGAGTTGGGAAAACAAAACGTAGACAAAAGAGATCCCTAGCTCCAGACTGAAAAACATGAGCAAGACATAAACTCGTCTTTATTACAAAATTATCTCTTAAAAGGATGTCTAATTATTTGATATAAAAAAACTTATTCCAAACTTTCGAAACTCTGTAGAAACAAACTTTCATTACATTAATAGCTCTATTGATCAAATCACACTTGCAACCTTACAACGTGGTAGAAAATGTTCATTCATTTTATTTACTTCTTAAGTTATGTAGTAAGTTTTACCTTAATATATATATATATATATATATATATATATATATATATATATATATATATATATATATATATATAACTGTTATTTAAGCTTATTCGTTAAGTAATTATTCTTTTAGACGTTTTCATTCCACTCCATTTTTTAACACATTTAAGCCTCAGCGACTATTAATTCCAAATTCCAAACAGAATTTGAGTAATTGGATAAATGAGTAAAGCAAAGCATTACTTTCAAACATTTTTACACGCTTAAACATAATTTAGAATTTACCATATATTATTCCTTACTTTATAATATTGTGAAAGATCATTTGAATTCTGTAACCAACACAGTAATTGAATTTTAATATTGTTTCTGATCCTGTCAGTTCAAAAAAATCTTCAACACGTGAAAAAAGGCACCGATGTAACTCAAAATTACATATCAAAATGTACAAACTTAGAATAAATTTAAACCCTTTAAGCTGTCCAAGTTAGTTAAACTCTCTAATACTTGTTTGTACATATGCTCAAATAAAACCGTACAAACTATAAAATCTGAATAAACTAAAATTTTAGTTTATATTGAATACAAGAGCAAATGTTTTTCCACTTGAATTTCTGTGAACGAAAATGCATTAATGGCTAAAAGATTTAAGCTTTGAAATGGAAATAATGCATGCATGTCGAATATAGTGTTATTCCATGAAGAAATAAGTATAATAATAACGTTGATATTTGACCCAAAAGAGTGTATGCTTATTTCAGATATACAGGCTTTCATATTATGTGATTGAGAATTTTCTTCCTACTTGAACATATATTACTTTGTTTGGAAGTTTTGACATATTTTTATTATGCTTATTTCAACTTTAGTATGGATGAAAGATGTCGTAAAATGATTTTGAACTGTTATCAAACTACAGAAGAATGTTTCATTCATGAGCTGTCTCCCTGAACATGTGGCTATCTTACCAGGCCATATGTCGTTCAGACAATGAGGTGGCATGCAAGTTAAAAGACGTTCAATGAATAGCAAACAACTTTTTCATTACGGGTGACACTTACAAAATCTGAAAATCGAGAAAACACGCATTATTGCCTACTGTTTTATATTCCATTCGCACAAATTCAGGACAGTAAAGCTCAAATGTGTTCATCATGTTGATACATAATGTATTATATCTTATTCGGTTGCTAGGGGATACTTGATATGAGGGAATGACTGACAGCTGGATACCGAAACCAATAATTTTAATTACAGATTCATTTCATAATACAAAAGAGAAACTCTTTCTATTTTTCGAATAATTCCTTTTCATTCAGCGTAACAAATATTGTAAGGAATCCATAAATACAAGATCATATAAAGTTTCGATAATAGTAAGCGTATTTTTAAAAAACAGTCATAATCTCAATTTATACGATTGTCTCATAAAATATTTGTTAAACTTTAAAAGTAGCTGAAATTATCTATATCCTCACAAGCATTTTATGACGTTACCATATAATTATGCTTTATTACGTTTTTAATCCTGTTTTATCTCTCAATACGAATAAAAATATTTTTATACGAAAATATTTTTTTATCTGGGGGAACAATAATGTTTTGTCTCTTATTTAACGTAAGTTTTTAAGAAATTCTTTATTTTTCATACATATATTATTTTTGTTATGCTTTTTAACCATTTTCTAATCATTTATTTCAATTAGCAGAATATTTCTTACAGTTTCGTTCAAAATTTTTAACGACTCAATAATGTTTAAATATTAGCTTTCTGAAGTAAATGGTTAAAATTTGATCATTAGCACTTTATTCGCTTTATTTGCTCACATAAGAACTAGAGAGACGATATCAAACAACGTAATACCAAATTAAAATTACAAAAACATTTTGTATCCATAATGCATATAAAAATTTTCTAAATAAAACATCTAGAAAAGGATTCTTCCGCAAAGTCTATACGCGATGAAGATTTATTTAAATCTACATCGAACAATTTTTCTTTTCATTTTTTTCATCTCAAATAGTTTTATCATGGTAGTTACCATTTATAATTTAACTGTCTGTGTTCCTGGCAGTTGTTATCAGTGACATTTCTGTTTTTTTTTAGAATGACAAATTCTTAAGGAACTGCATTATATAAGAATAGTGATACTTCCCGTGCATAAGCTAGATATTGCATTAAACGGGGTGTCAGGCATGTTAGAAATATCTATATATTTTTGCTCTTTGGCATATGGAATGGAACTTGAATGAACAGATTTTTTTCGTTTCTCTGTCTCACCCTTTTCCTGTCCACTCCGAACTGCCATGCCGTTTCATTTCTTCCCCAAACTGCTTGTATATCAAAGAATCATTTTTTAAGGTTGCTAATGGCAACCTCACGAGCAACAAAGCGTTCTAGCTCACCTGCCAAGGGAACGCCGGAGAAGTATCACGTTTCGGCTGTTCCCACTAGGAAGTAATTGTAGGATATCGACCAATGGACCTTGACATCAGCTGTGTTTGTAAAGTCGTCGTGATCTTCATGGGAATTATAGACAGCTGTAATTGGCGCGTCGTTTGTATCTGCTGACATTTGCGATGGATGTGCGAGATGTTTCAAATGAGGGACAGTGAGAAATTTGGATTCATTTTTCCCAAGTTACTTGCATCCTAACAAAATTCCATCACCACTTATGAGATATCCAAGATTTTTGCAACCCATAACTATGTTGCTTAACGTTTAAGCTCTAAAGAGTAAACAACGAAAATTTCCAATTTGGACGCAACGTATCAAATGAAAATAGAAAAACTTAGATTATAAAAAAGTTTAATGAATTTTTTTTAATATCGCAATATTTGGAAGTAAAAATTGGAAATATATTTTCAATTAGCGGCAAAGTCATCTACCTCTTTAAAAAAAGATATTTTATATCGCGTGAAATTTAGTTTTGAAATTGTTAAAACTATTAAAAAAATATTCCTCTCCATAATTGCTTTTGTTTTGTGTCTCATTTGATGCAACATTCAAAATAATAGTTATTTATATATAAAGTTTAATTAAATAGTTTCGTGGTTACGGAAAATAAGTAAATAAAAATATTTCTTTAGCACTACATGTACAGATACTGAGTACTCCATGCAATGTAGCTTACAGTAGTTGTTATTTTATCGTGGCTAGACTGTGCAAAACACATCCACAATTAGATGTATGAGATTCGCAGCTACCTAAGTGTAGAAATACACATGTAGTTCCAAATACACGGTTGTATTGCACGGAGCTATTTCCAGGAGAACAAAACTTACCAGTATCTTCGGCATGCAATTTTCGATTCCAACAGTAAACTTTTCTCTTAATTTTGTGTTAGAATTTCTCAACGAAGATTGTTTTGTCAATGTCAAATTTTAAAAGATTTTTAGAATTGATAGTTTTATCGTCTACTTTTTACATTAATAAATATCATCGATAATTCGCCATCACATAATTCGATACTTTGCATGATACGGAATTCCGTCTATGTGAAATATATGTGTGTGTGTGTTTGTTTGTTTCTTTCTAGTTTAGGACTGACCGTAAAAAAGTAATTATCCATTTTGAAAGCTCAAAATATCTGGAAACGTGTGAATACATTTGTTTTTAAAAAGTTTAACATACTCGGAGGCACTAAGCGTCCGGAAGCATTCTCCAGAGAAGCAGCATCATGTACCTTCGAACGTGACATTCAACTTTTGATCTCCTTAACACAATATTACTTAACGGTAACGAAAATTCTCAGAGAAGAGACTGTGTACTAATTACATTAGTACTGTGTACTAATTGCATTAGTACTGTGTACTAATTGCATACACAATAAATTCAGAGGGTTTGTTGCTATAAAATTTTGGACAGTCAATTCAAATTTTTTCCCCAATGAACAAGATATGAGGAGACTACAGCATGAACTAATCTACGTTTGTTGCGTTCATGGTTTGCAATGTGTTGTTAATTAGACAGCATAGGAGAATTCTGTCGGAAGAAGAAAAGGATAAATACTATAAACAGACACAAAAAGTTCATATTATATAATGATAAATATTTACTCATATAAAATAAAACTAAAATAAAAAAATTCTTTAGTAGATGCCAACCTTTTTAAATTCAAATTCTTAAAGCCTAAACATTGTTTAAACTTATATCAGTCTTTTCCTACCCCAAAAAGGGGAAAAATTCCTCCTTTTTTCAATTTATTTCATATACTAGTGTATATATACATTCACACACACATTGAAACTTGTGTATCACGGTCAGTCATAGACCGAAAAAAAATGGCCGTGGAAACGGGAGTAAAATAACATTGCCTCTGTTCAGTCGGTTCTGAACAATATCTCGCCGTTTTGCGGCAGTGGAACTTCTCCAGTCGGCCAAACCGCAAAGCGGCCACATTTTCTCGGAACCATGATTGCCCGCCATAGGGAACTTTCACCACCCACACACACACACACACATATTTATACATACATACATACTCCTTTGATTGAGTAGGGATAAAATAAATTAAAAATTATCTCGGATGTTAGTAGCCTGTAATTTAGGTTATGTCTAAAAGTTGTCTCTGGATAAATTTCAAATTCTTTCTGATCTAATCCCAAAGTACTTTTTATAAACAAAAAATACGATAAACCCAGACACTTAAAATAGTCTGCAAAGGAACGTCCGTTTCTCCAGAAATCCTTCGTTAACGTACCGAATATTCTTCCTTTTTCTGAGGAAAGAAGTTTTAGGTTTCAACTCGCTGAAATAGTTGTTTATTACTTTGTCTCAAAAGTTGATTTGCGTAACATTTGCATCATAAAGAATGCTTATAAGTAAGGTTGCTAGAATATCTCTTTTAACATGTCCTCTTTTTGTGTCCCAATGTTTTTGTTCTTTTTTTTTTGGGGGGGGGAGGTTCTGATTTTTTTTCGTCTGGCTATTTTTTTACAACAGCGTCCTCTTTTGTCAAAAGAAAAATATTTCTATTACTTCTTGCCTATTGAAATTCAATTTTGAAGGAACCCATTTGAAGCTTTGCTCGCAGGTTGGTGGGTAGGCTTAGTGGAAATCGGCCTTAATAGCCACGAAATATTTTTCGATGGATGTCACTTCTTAATAGATCAGAATGGAAATAAATTGCCAATGTAATAATGCATATTAATTCAAAAGATGAAAGTTATATTGATAATGGGAAATGCTTCAATATGATAACCTAATATTATGTATTGAAAAAAAATATTCGTATTGAGGAATTTGAAAAATGTCACCGAATTTAAAATGGATTACATATTTCAAACAATGAAATAATTTAGAATTTCATTTTGAAAATTTGTCAGGATTATTTTTCAATACCAGGACAAAATAGAAAAATGATTTCCGATGACTGGATAAAGGAGAGAAATCATCTCAACATAGATAGTATTAAACCAGCGTTATGAATGACATAGAATTGTAAAAATACAACATGGAAGCAACTTAATAATGAAATCAACTGTTATCAGAAGTTATTAGCTCAAACAAAAAAAAATGAGATTGAGAGACCTGTGACTGAGGAAACCTGGTAATTTTTCTAAAAATGATATGTAATTGTTACTATTAGCTATTAGTGTTATCTTGGTTCACAGGGCTTCTGCATTAGGAAAAAACATTACTCCCTTGGTGCCACCTCAATATTGATCGAGCACCCATAGAGGCGACATCTGGAGGACTCGCACCTTCCGAGTTCTCACTGTTACAAGTATGTTGTTGTTAATGTCCCCTGGCTGGAGGTTCCATTCACCAGGTCCTAATAGGTTATTGGGCTGAAAGGGGCAGCTCCTGTTTTGAATTAGAACCACAAGGTTCGGATTCCCACTTGGGTAAATGACCGGTCCCGTAATTTTGAACCGAGTCAAGTGACGAGACCGGAACACTTGACCCCGCACCTCCAGAGGTAAATTTGAGAACTTAGAGGACATCCACGACCTATTTTACTTGCCCCGGCCACCATTAGTGAACACGACGGTGGATTTGCATTTACGAGCACCGAACGAGAGACGTTCAGATCACTTGCCCGCTGTTCTTGCCAACTGGGCCACAACGCCCTTGTTACAAGTATAAAATGAGCAAACTGAAATGTAAAGAAATAGTAAATGGATACAGGTATTCTTCGACTTAGGGACCAAGACATTGGCCGTAAGTTGATTTGGTCGGAAGTCGAATTTGAAACTTTTATTTTTATGTATGTACATACATACATAAAAATACATACATACCGAGCAATGTTGACTCACTGGTAGAGTACTCCCAGATAAAAAGTAATCAACAATTTCTACGGTGTACAGTGCGAATGTCTCAGGACAAGTGTTTCCGAATTCACAAAAAAAAAATACTTGTAACATTCAGTAGAATAAGTTTCTATTCCATTTTGCTGAAAGCTGACTCTCCATTAAACCTTCAGCAACATGGATAACGACACAAACAGTTGCTCATGAATGAAGGCATATGTCTTCATTCATGATCAGCCATTTGTGTCTAAATATCGACTAGTCTTTTTAAATGAGAAATCAGTAACTAACTGAAGTGTATAGATTACGTAAATAATATTAGATGATTATTTCCTATTTTTTAAATAATTATGTACCACGAAAATCTCCACATTTTTTGTTAGTTTCAGTACCGAGTACGAAAGGAATTTAATTTCTCCGATGTTCCAAAAAACATTTAATTTTTTTTTCACTATTTCTAATGAATATCAACAAGAATTCCTTACTAAGAATCGAACAATATGACTAATAAATAAGAAACACTGAGAAAGAAATTAATAAATGAATACGAAATTAATAAGTCGACAAAACGACACGAACAAAACGAAAACGACACGACAACACGAAATTAATAAGTAAGACATAAATAGAAAATTGAATAATTCAGATTTTTTTTAAGCCTGCATACCATTATCGTAAAAAAAATATTTGGAATACAGAATTGGTTAAATTGTTGATGTTTAGTCTCTATCTTAAAATGCAAAAAGGAAATTTATAGAAGATGAATGAGGAAGGGGTTATACGGAATTTTCTCAGATGTAGAGCACTGAGGACGAAAATTAGGATGAGTTGCCGTCCCCTCTACACATACACACAATATTCACAACAACAACCGTCTAATGCCTGGGGTGTCCACGGCTTCATAAATAATAAATGGGGGAGGAGATAATAAATTACCCCCTTCCCCAACATCCTAAACTGTTCATCGGAGCACATGAGAGAATCTAGACATCGAGGGAAAAAACTGAATCAGTGAACTTAGGACTGAAACTACAGAACTTCAAAGGACATTTTTGATGATTTTTCTGAGTAGAACGTAAGTGTGTCTTTAGAGATATGGTTTTGTTATTCATCAATGCACCACACTTGTGTACCAAAAACATTTCTTTAATTTACCTTCACCACCCTATCAATGGATATCATGCCCCTCTAAATGAACAGATTTATGTGAAAGTTTTTTGTGTCTATTGCAGTCTCTGGACAGGAGAAGTTCACGGCTATCTTTGAGCTTTCGAACTTACGAAAAAATCTATATATACATTGAAAATTGAAGTTTCTGAAATTCTGTTTGTTTTCTGTTTCTTTTCATACTGGAACATAAAATTGTCTGTATTATTTTTGAATTTTAAATTTTCGCTTAGATTGTAGGTCATTTTGAAGTTAACTGTCATATGTATCATGTGTGAGAAGTAAATTAAAATAGTAACATTATAATTTTGTGCAGAGTGATAGGTGTTTTAGCTAAATTTCATAAAAAATTACTTCAAATTGACCAATTTATAAAAAAGTATGGTATTTACAGATAAGTTTTTGTTCCTTTTTATAAATTTTAAGTGCTCTATTGCCATAAGAGACCAAAAAATCCTTAAAAAATTGATTTTTTTTTTTAAATTGGCTTCGAACGTAGGCAGTCACCTTAATGTTTAAAATTTTGTAGTATAAAAACTCTTTTAAATTGTCTTCCCAAGAAAACAATAAACATGTACGTACCTCATTTTGTTCTTTTTGTTTTTTCAAACATGAGATGCGTTCAATAATTTTGGATCAACCTGTATATGCTGTTTGCTCCAGAATGAGAAGATATTTTCCCCACGAAACAGAAAACGAAAAATACCGTTCATCACACAAAGCATTATCCATGCTCCAATAAATACTATATGAATATCTGAACTAAAAACCACCCAATATGAATTTAACAATTATGTATCCCTATAAATTTATTTCAATATACCGTTGATTTACATTCACAATTCCTGTTATTGTATATTGATGTCTGCGTAAGGCTATGTAGCTATTCTCCATAAAGGACTAGCATGATTGAACTTAATAATATCCTAAAGAAAAGGCGTTGCTGTTAAAGGAAGTATTTGTGATGCTGATGCTCATTTCCTACTTATTCCATATAAACTCTTTGCATGAATTTGGACACACATCATACTTTATTTGACATGCTTATTTTAGTTAACTCTCTACACATATTTCGATGTTATTTCATTCTAAAGGTGTAATCACTTAGCCACGAAATGGTAAAAAATTCAATCATAATCTGAATAATAATTATTGTGACTGCTAAGTCCTCTCTGAAGAAATATATGCTCTGTAAATAGAATTGCATTTTATTATGCATCTAGAAATAAATTAGCATTATTCTGAAATCGTACACATAAGAAATTAGTCTTACGGTATACTCATCTGGTATAACGATATCCAATACACGAGCTGTACCATTCTGATCATTAAATCAGACGTTTTACTTCTTCAAAAATATACAATTTTTATTAAATATTGTTTCTATTACTTACTACATTGATATTCTTATTAAGGCTTAACATTCCTTACGATCGAAAAAAATTAACTTCTTGTGGGGGTATATTGCAAGTCCAGTTAGGAAAAATTCCTTTCACCAACCGATCACTAGGCTGAGAAGTCAACACTTAACACCGGAAGTTGGGAATTAAGTTTTAGACCATAGGTGTCCAACAATGAAGCTTTAGCTTCATGTATCTAACCTTTCAGCACTCCTGGGCCGCATCATCCAACCAAAAACTTGTCAAGGCCGCATACAGTTTTTATCTAAGACTACAATGTAGCTCATTACCAATGAGTATAATAAAAAATTAATAATATAATAAATTACAATAATAAAAAGTAATGATTTATAATAACAAAATATTTAATCTTTAAACAAAAACAAAAAATAAGAACATTGCAATTTGAATTTGAACACTGAGCTTAGCGATTGTTTGGTGTAATAAACTTATTTTACAAAAATAAGAATTTTTTAAGGAGAAATTATGTCTGCTATGCTCTCAAGACATTCTGTAATAAAATCACCGTCAGTAAACGGCTTTTATTTGTTACCATATAACTTGCCTTGACCAATGAATCAGTTTAAGAAGTCATTATTCGAAACAGTTGTTGTTGAGACTTAAGATTTTTTTTTAGATCCAATATTTTTTGTTTACGGCATACTCCTTGCAATTGACTAAATTTTGAATATATTTGAACCTTTTAAAATGCCTTTTAAATAAACTTCTCTGCATATCAAAACAGCGCTTTATTATTAACTTCAACTAAAAAATAATCATCATTCTATTTTTCGTGAAACGCTCTATTTTCGTCTACTAATTTTCTTTTTCTTTTAGCTGTCTCATTTTCAGACACTTAGGAATAAATGAAGAATTTTAAATTATAGATTCCTGGTTACTTATTACTTACTTAATCCGATATATTTACTTAATTATTTTTTTTAGTTTAAAATTATAACTAACAAAGGGAATTACGAATACAGAAATAGATTTTGAATAGTGAAATGAAAGATAAGAAACCAAATATCTCATAATGTAGATATGTTAAAGTATAATACCAATCAATAAACACAGTAGTTATATATATATATATATAAATATTTTAATTTTTAAACATATTTTTAAAACATGTGTAATGATAAGCAGCCAGTGGAAAAGTGGTGCATAGCCAAAGTGGTCCGTGTAATTATTTACGTTGACAAGGCCTACGCTCGAAAGAAACGCCCACTAGGGCAGCCACTTCTAAATTTTTGAGCCCGCACGAACCAATTTATTAACTATTATTACTATCTATAATTTATTTCTCCTTACTATCATGAATCTATAATCATCACTCCTAACTTTAAGTTTTTGGAGTTTTCACAAGAAACCTAATCAGTACAGTCTAAAGAACACATTCATTTCCACAGAATTAGACATTTCTTCATACCAATATTTAGATTATTATACATCTTCTTACGTTGAAACCGAAAGCCTTAATTATATAGAGAAGTAACTCCTCTTACTGCAACATAACACCAGTTGAAATGAAAGGAAACATTGTCATAAGGCGACTTAAGGGGGGAATAATTATTTATGTCCATTTATATTTTTCGACTGTGCATTCATGCAATCTACGCTTAAATTATCAGTTTCTATTCCTGTATAATTCCCCCAATCGTGGGTGTTCATCTAAAATAACCCTGACACTGTCACCCATTACAAATTTCAGAGCAGCAGTAACATGACATGTGTACTCAAAGATTCATCGTATGAGTCTCTTTCAGTCTTTTCAACCATTAATTCACTTGTTACATGTACGGCCTTTCCCATTCAGCTGTAGCGTCCCGAGTTATTCAACACTCCCTTTCAATAATGACTCGAACACTGTTCAAGGTTTGCATTTCTGGTGTTTAATTGTTACCTTGCAGCACATTTATTCAGCCGCTCTATTGTATGGACACAAGAGAATGATAATAAAAGAAATACTTACATAGTGTTTCTCAAACCATCTATCATGTTTAAAAGCAGGTACGTTTTTTTAACCGTAATGGAGAGGTCAGTATGGGCAACTTTGCACTTCAGTTGAAAACTTATTTTTAATGTCACCAATTTAAATGAAATTCGAGTTAAAAATTTTGAGTTTCAGAAAAGAATAGAATTTATATTTTTATGTAAATAATCACGTAGTAAAAGTTATGCAAATTTTAAATGTTTAAATCACAAAAATGTAGTTATACCGATAAATGTGGACGATTTGGCAATTCAGATAGACTATTACTCATAACTTGTATCGTATTTTTAACATAAAATGATTGACTTATTTAGATATTTTTTTAATGAATCAATTGCGTCTATAAGAAAGTAAATCTTGCTTTAATAACGTTCATTAATATGACAATGTGAGTAAATTTATAGTACAGAGATGGCAATTTTTTAAACAGACTTTTTTAAAAAAATTAAACAATTTAAATGAATTTTTTCAAAAATATTTATTCGAATTATGGCTAAAATAAAATAAGATATACGAATTTTATGGAATAACCAAGTAGTTTTCAAACAGTTGGGTTACTTAAAAGTACGAACTATGTTTAATGCGGTTAGCAATTGTGAATGGTTTATTTGGTTATTTAACGGGCATATTTCAATTTTTAGTTTGTTTAATACATTTTATTAATCCTTTCATTTGTAGAAATGTCAAATAAAAAGAGATTTTTTTTTCTCTAGCTATTGTAAAATTTCAAACATGTCCCGAAATTTGTGTTTAATCACTGAGTGATTTTTTACCAGAATTTTTAAAAGCTTAATGTGACGGAAGATTTGAATTCATACATTCATATTTTCTGTAAAATAAACAAGCGGTTTTGAAATAGTTATATACTTAGATAAATGTTCTAATTATAGGAACTCGCAGTCAAATTTGTCATCACTGATTTTAATATATAAATTAAAAAAAATTTACACATTTTTATAAACCTATCTGTAATAATATCTAGTGGTAGATTTTCTTTCCTCACATATTTTACCTATTTTGTGTTACAATGAACAGGAAATAAGCATAGTCTTATCAGATTTTATGCTTCATTAACTCAGAGTTTTTATAGAAAAGCTGCTTCAAAATCTAGTAGCTAATCAAATTCAATTTGGTCTGGGAATCCTATGGAATATAAAAGCAATCATCAATTCAAATACACCTTTGCACATAAAGCATAATAAAAGCCTAGCAAGGAAAGCTCTCATAGTTCTAGATTAAAATTCATTCAATGTATCTCTCAAAAATTGAAGGAAACACCTGTTAATTACAGGTTAATTAGTTTACAAAATATTTCAACAGTTATTCAGAAGCAGTTTCTATGCTTTCAGATGTGTATCCTCACAATGAAAAATTTACGGTTAGTGAAGAAATTATTCTGCGATGGGTTATGTAGAATAGTTATTAAGAAGACACCAGTCATCATTTCAAGAAGTTTATAATTATATATGCACTTAAAACGTTCTTTTCACTAGATGCGAAATAGCTTTCATTGGGTTTTGCCCCAATGTAACATTTTAAAGCCTTCAGTATTTATGTTCCATCAAATTATCTCATGAGAATATGATAAAAGTGATAAAAAGTTTAACGGTGTTATCCTTTAAATGTTTCCGTTATTTTTTAACTAGACAATAAATGTTTTGAATAACTTCAGAGATCAGCTCGTAGAGTAACAGTTTTAATTTGCTGAGTTCCGTTTTTAAACTCCAGTGATTCCAATCGTGTTAATAGGTTTTGTAAGAAACTTTGCTTACCTAACAATCCAGTATTTTTTACCCGATTTAGGTCACTACTATAATTTTAAACTTAAAAATTTTTGCTGTTAAAGTTGGAGATTATTGTAACTGTATTTTTATAACTTCTGACGTGTTAAATATATTAAATAAAACCTTCTGTTACGCTTGTTTTATAATAGTTTGCAGAGGTTAGCTATAGGCTAGCTTTCTTTATTCCCAACTTTTTACTTCAAGAAATACTCGCCGAAAAGTTTAAATAAAATAGTGAAAATTAATTTATTGTCATTAATACGATGTATTGTTTTATAAAGAGAATACCAGAACTACTCATATGAAAGTTGCGGAGTTTTACATTCCACTCTGCTAATTGATAACTATTTTTCAAAATTTTCTTTCAAAAATTTCACTGTTTTATGCAACTCTCTCTGTTTTTTCTAATTTTCCGAGACTGAGGTTTGTTAAGTTTTATCTGGATACTGCATTCAAATAAAAATGGAGTAAAGATTATATTGTGAGTCATATGCATTTTTCAAGCATTAGCTTTCCACATGACTTCTAAGAAATGTAAAAACGCAATAAAATAAAATAATTCAGAGAATGTCAATAACTGAAAACTGATTGATTGATCATAGTGATACCTCACTAACGAAGATAATTCGTTCCGGAACCACATTCGTTATCCGAAATCTTTGTTAGGCGAAACGTGGTTTCCCGCAGGTTTCTATGAAAAAATCATTTAATTAGTTCTGTATTTTGTCCACTATTCAAAGATAAGTTTCATAAAATAAGAAAAGGCACACTATAGTAGGGCAAAAACTCAACAAAGGCTGAGATGAACAGCTACTCAACAGGATGAAAGAGAATGGAAAGTAGAATGAATAACTGACGATCGTTACACTATTAAACTGAAATACATTATACACTTGACACTATTAAACTGAAAATATGTACACAACGTTTTTACTATTCTTGTTCCAAATTTTCAAAGTTTATTCAAAGTAAGTCTCCACTTGTTCAGTCCCCTGTCTTTTTACTGGAGGAGAAGCGAAATATCTATCCAAAGTTGATTGAAGCTCCCTTTTTTACAGGATGTTTTTAAAGTGATTCAGACACTTGTCTTCAAGCAGGGCACAAAGTATGTTTATTTCAGCTTTGTTGCCTGAAGATAAAACTGAAATTCTTCCCAATAGTGCAGCATTTTTGGAATGTCATCTGTTGGTATTCTCCCATTTTAATTGCTGCCCTCCTCCTTTTCTGGCCCGACCATTCATGTTTGCTACTTTATGTTAGCACGTGCATCCACTAAAACAGCGGTTCTCAACCTGGGGGGCGTAGAAGAATTTAAAGGGAGGCGTGAGTTTTTTTTTTTTACAAGATTGAACGACCTCCTCGGTGATATAAAAAATGTCCCATTGCAACAGATAAATGAATTGAAGGACCTTATATGAGGGCATTTGGTAGCATTGCAAAATGAATTTGCAGACTATTTTCCAGATATTAGTTCAGAGAACTAGGAGTTTAAGTTGACAAGAGATCCTTTATTATCAACGTGGATGTATTTCCTGATCATATTCAGGAACAGGCAATCGACCTACAATGTGATTCTCAAGCAAACGCGGAATTCGAAAACATGGATGTTGAAAATTTTTGGTTACGCTATTTTCCTGTTTACCCAGAAGTTGCTTTGGAAGCTTTGAGGTTGTTAAGGCAGTTTTCATCCACATATCTCCGTGAAATTCCTTGAATCTGGATTTTCAGCATCAATATATATGAAGTCAAAATATCGAGCAAAGCTGGACGTTGAAAGTGACCTGAGGTCTGCTTTGTCACAGTTACAACCTAATATTCAAAAACTTGTCAAGGTGCCAGCCCTCTCATTAATGTTGTGAAAGTGACTGGTGTTACATGCCAACCTCACCTAGATCCTTGATTACCTTAAACATATTTGACCTGCATTTAATTCTTTGATTTCATATGCTCTAATAATAATATGCTCCAAATTAAGATATGTGTAATAATATTAATTTTTGTGTATGAAATATCTATTCTATATTTTCATTTAATAACCATCTTCAGTTTCAAATTCCAATTGTGCCAGTGGCGTAGCGAAGGGTGGACAAGGGGGTCTATCATGCCCCGTACGCCACTCTCACAGGGGTGCCAAATGGTCCTTTTCACTAATTCAATATATTATATTACTTTATGTTTTTCGGAAAGGAGGGCGCCAAAAAAGTATCGTGCCCCGGGCGCCAGTTATGCTCGCTACGTCACTGAATTGTGCTACTTGTATTGACCACATATGGCGGTGGTGGTGGGGGAGGCGTGACCTCACATCAGTTTTCAAAGGGGGCACAGAGCCTGAAAGGTTGAGAACCCCTGCACTAAAACGTTCGTTAGCGAAATCCACATTCGTTACCAGAGTCCGAAAAACAGCGGGGGGAAAAATTTTATTAACAGGGTGACTCGCTTGTCAAGGTATCACTGTGTGTGTGTGTGTGTGTGTGTATATATATATATATATATATATATATATATATATATATATATATATATATATATAACACATTTGTTTAATTTATTAAACAACTTGTAACTTAATTTTTCAAGAAAGGAAAATTTTTAATTCACAGTTATAATGCTATGCGTATTTGTTTGACTCTCTAGAGAAAACTTTTACAAATTATTAATATAAAAGAGAGTATTAAATAGTTTTCAAGTTGTAGGATTAATTTCTGTATAATATTTCATGATATTCTGGGGTATTACGTTTAAATTATGATTCGCATTTTTTGTTACGTATGCATACGAAATGATACTCCTAAATATATATGCATCAGAAACTAACAGGTAGATTTTAACTACATAATTTATCAAGTTTAGATTATTCCTCTATTTTAACTGCATCATTCACGAAGGGTTTACATTTATGAGCCCCAACTGCAGTGTTACTGATTGTCCAGTACTTTGCACCTGGTCGAGATTCGTAACACTTAACAAAAAACTACATGAGTAACAGATATGGAAACGGAAATAATATTTCAGTTAAAAACGAAAGGTAATCTCTTTTTCGTTTGAAAAGCAAGCGAAAGATACAAATTTCAAAGCACTTTAAACGCTTAATCGAAAAATAAAGGAATAAAGGATCATCTAAGAAATAAAAGATACATTAAAAGCTGTACGTTGTACACCACTTTTGTCCTCAGTTTTCAAGAATCACCCTTTTAGTCGATCTTCCTTCATTACTGGCAGAACATGTGCTTTACAGGATCGTGATCACATGTTATTTATCAATCACTTTCCTCGGACAGCTAGGCACGGCAATCTTTTCTTACTTAAAACCAACTTCGATTAATTTAAATTTTGGCACGTTTTGTTCAAGCTCAATAGAAAAAAGAACGTCAACTTTTTAGAATAAAGACTCAAACTTTACATGAATTCTTTGTGATTAATTGATTGAGACTGCGAAATAAAGTGCCTCCATAAATGCTGCAGGATAAATTTTTGAGACATTTAATTCCGTAGTTCTTTAACAATCTCTATATATAAAACAGTTCCGTAACTGACTGACTCACTGACTGACTGACATACAATGCACGGACCAAACCGCTGGACCTAAAGAGCTGAAATTTTGCATGGCGATACTTCTTATAGTGTAGGGATGCACTAAGAAAGATTTTTGAAAAATTCGTCTTAGATTTTTTAAAATGTAAATTTTTAAACTGTTTTTGTAACTTTTTTTAAGTTTGCATTTAAAATAATAATTTGAGGTTTATAAAATTTATATCACCAGAAAGATTATAACAATTCTTTTAAAATGAAATCTTTTTCGAATCTTTCCCTCCATATTCTGAGTTTTGGTGAATGTTTAAAGATTAATTTTTAGAATTTAATTTATTAAATACTGATCACGGGATTTCTTTTTCTGGTACTTTAAATAAATTTATCGTTCACATGCATAACAACGAAATAGATAAAAGAATATTTTTTTCTTGCTAATGCGGCAGACGATTGGACATTATCCAAAAACATATTAAATTACAGTAAAGTTCCTCAAACTGTACTATATTAACTGTACTATATTCTTTAGTATGTCCAATTAAATTTAATGTGAATATTTTCTTCTACATTATTTTTCTATAAAAATATCTCTTACGATTTTTTTATAAATATATTTTTTTGTTTCTTTTACATCAATTGCATGATATTCATAAACTTCAACTATGTTTACGTAACAATAATATAATGCTGTTAATTAGTTGTTTTAAATGAAGTACGCCTACTTTATACATAAATGAATTCTCCTACAATATTAATCTTTTATTATATGGGGAAAGATTTATTCGAACAAAAAAAGGATTTACGTAGGTTTATTTGCATAGGAAAGCTATGTAAGGTTGATTGGCTTTCAATTTGAGAAATCCGTTTAATATTAATAAAAAAAAACTATCATGTTCACTTCAGAAACTATTCCATTTTCGAAGAATATTCATTTTTTCGAATGCTGGTTCGTTTGTTGGTTGGTACTAAAGAGAACTACAGTCTGTTTCTAGAAGTAATTCTAGCGTATCTCAAAAAATTCTCAGATGGTAATCAAATTTAACGGCCCTCTAAGCTTCTACGAAAGATACCCTATTTCTAGCAGCGAATTTAATATTTCGATGATCAATGTGTTAACACACCGGCTGCTTGAAATTTTACAGAATGAAACTATGTTTTTGCAATTTTTGCCCCCAAATAAATGTATCTGAAAAAAGAAAACAGAATTTCAGGCTTTGTTGTCATTATAAAATTCATACCTACAAATATCTATGCGGTATTCCAGTTCCTGCCACACTCGTGATAGAATTTCCTTTGTTAATGATTCGAGCACTTCAGATGTCTGCTGCTTCCGTTTCTGTAAGTCTTTGGGAAATAGAGGCACGAAAACTTTGTCTTTAATATTAATTACAAAACCCCATTATAAAAGATTACAAGGGCTTAGATCTGGTGATGTCGGTGGCCAACAAATCAATGGCATGTCGTGTGTCCCAGCACGGCCAATCCAGGAATGAGGTAGACTATCGTTGAGGTACTGACGTACTTTTTTATGCCAATGTAGTAGAGCACCATCTTGCTGCAGAATGAAGCCAGGAACCGTTTCCTCCAACTGAGGGAACGATAAACGAAGATGTTTTGGCGTATTCCAAAACACAGTACGCTTTCTCCTGCATGGATGGCACCATTTTGATTAACAGTGTCTCTAGCGGCGATTTCGTAACTGGAAGATTTTTCGCTGTTGCCAGATAAAACTTGAATGACTTACTGATAAAACTTGTAGTTTCAGAATTAATTTGCTTCGGCTAAATAAATCAATTACAGGATTTCTACTATGCTATTCTTTTTGTCCCATTCAATATGAAACACCCTGTATAATGATTTTCAACATTTGGCAATGATGTGTTGAATATAATTTGTGTATTAGTACAATTATTTACTATCCAGCCGTCATGCTTTGACGAGTACCAACTAGTTTATTATTATTTCAATTCCAAAATGGTTAAAATTAGAATAAAATAATACTTTCTATCACCTTCCTTTATACAGTTTTAAAATAATAACCTATTCATATTCACGTTGATAAAAATTAAAAGTTGACAAAATACACAAAATAAAGTAAAACAAGATTTTTGCAATTATTGAGAAATATTCAATACAAATATAACAATTCTGATGATTGGGGCTAAAATTTTATTGCATCCACATGTGCTTTATTCATTTTATCTTGAATATTTTTTAACTTACGGAACTAATTTGAAATCCTGAACCATATACTAATGTGAAAGACTCCTACTTATATGATACAACAATTTAGTGAAAACTAAATTGCTTATCAGGGAAGGTATTCACTGTTAGATCATATTTTAACTATAATTATATTAAGTACAAACAAATATAACTGGACAAGCCGAACCTAGCATACAGGCGGTTTCTTCAATTACCAATTTTAAATAGTGAAAGCGTTCAATACGAAACTTTGAAAAAAAATTTATCCCAGTCTCATTCTTATTTTACGCATGTTAAATGTTCAGAATAAATCTTTGATAAGTCAAATCAAACAGTCCACTCATAGTGAACAGAGATTAAATGTATAATATTTAACTTCAGTTCTCTTCCTAACCATTGTCAGTATACTTGAATAATGGGTAATTTTCACGAAGTACCATGTAATGTAGGTGAGGTTAAAAATCGATATTCCTTGCTCCGGATACTTGTGGACTTGATAGCGAGATATATTTTTCTAGTAAACTTCAAATTTTGCAATGTGTTAAAAGTACTTACCCATGTCTCTCTTAATCAGAGTTCAAAGCCATTTTTAAATTAAAAAAATGCTTTCAAAAACTACAGAATTCGTTATCGTTCAAAAGGTGAAATGCTTTGATAAGGAAGTCATTATATTATACTCTAATACTCAAAGAATAGTACGTTGATATTTGACTCAAAATATGATTACTTTGTGAAATATATATCAATTAAATTTAAACGCATGCTGTCGTAAAAAGATAAATATTCCTTAAATGTCTCATTCAAATATTTGTTGTCAAATATCGCCTTCAAGAAAACACAAATAATGGACTGAAACAGCTCTTAAACAGCATATGGAATCCACTAATTTCATTCTGAATGCCTAATTCATCATAAAATTATGTTTTGAAAAATATTTTAGAAATTTGATATTCATTTTAATTTGAGGAAATAAAAGATATTGTTCCAAATAACTTGAGAAATTTTCACAGTCCTAAAAAATAGACGCGCTAACTTTGAATTAGAATTGAGAGCAAGACATAGTTGTTCTCATAATATCCAAATCAAATCATTTAAGAATGAATTGAAACTAAAATCATATTGTTAATTCTTTGCCTAATATAACGTCAAAACTGTATTATATAAATTAACAAAAATTGTTTTCTTGCTTTCTGAAACGGGATATTTCTCTATTCAAGAAACGTTATATTGTCACTTGCTTTCATTTGGAAAATGATTTATTAAATGTCGTCATAATTTCGGAGTTTTTATCAAAAATTTCATTCTGTTGCATTATAGTAATTTTAAAAAATAATTATTATGTCCCATTTGACTTACACGTGACATGCAAGACAATTTTACTTTCTGAAGTTGGTAAAGAAAATGTTAAATTTCTTTCATGCAACCTTCTAAAAAATCATTATTGAAGTCTATAATAATCTTTTAAAACACTATTCAAATTATCTGTTTATCAGTTTTTATAACGTAACAACTTTTTAGAAAGCACATTATTTATAATTTTCATTCAGTGATTTAACATAAATTTTGTTCATAACCCTGTATGACTTTAAATATTCTTTATAAGAAAGATATTCTCTCCTAATAAGTATAAAAGATATATTCATTATATTACAGTTTAATTTTTAATTAAAGTTACAAAGATTTCCTTACAGAGGCCTCAGAGGAATATAAGGTGAATAAAAAAAGTGATTCCTTGTGAATTTATCGGTATTTTACTCGAATAAACACACTACAATATGATATTACATTAAAAATTTATTAGTTTATAAAACAATAATTCTTTATTTACTATTTTTTACTTGTGTATTTCTATGCACTAAATTATTTTTCAAATTATATATAGATATTTAGTAGAATAGAATATATCATTACTATGCATGATTGTCTGCTTAAGTTGATGGTGTGAGTCGAATTTGACACAATTTTAGATCATAAAAATAACAGAATTAGCGTATAGATATTAACAAGAATGATAATTTTTTTCATTTTCTTCCTATATTAATACGTTAATACGTAAAAAAGGAGGTTATTAGAAAACCTAATATATTAAAATACACTGCTGGCCACCCAAATTGCAACACCAAGAAAGACAAGAGATATCACAACAAAATTTATTTTGTAGATAACATGTTGACCAAGTATCAAATGATTAAATTTATAGACTTCTGTGAAGTGTGGTTCCTGCCAAAATCAGTAGCCAGAGTAGCCGCCATTGTTGGAGATCACCGCTGCCACACGCCTCGGCATTGATTCAAAGAGACTTTGGATGAGTTATTGGGGTACAGCAGACCAAGCAGCTTCCACACGTTGCCAAAGTTGATCTGCTGTGGCAGCTGGGGATGGAATCTGGGTCAATCGTAGAGCAACCATGGACCACATGTTTTCTATCGGCGAAATATTCGGAGAGCGAGGCGGCCAGGGAAGCAATTCAATCTGGTGATTGACGAAGAACCGTTGGACAATGCGTGCCACGTGTGTTCGCGCATTATCCTGTTGAAATATGGCTGTGGGCAAGCCCTGAAGGTAAGGAAGGACAACTGGCTCCAACACCTTGGAGATGTAGCGCTGGCTGTTTAAAGTACCGGCAATGCGTACTAGAGGTGTGCGAGAGTGATATCCAATATCGCCCCATACCATAATACCCGGTGCAGTACCAGTGTGGCGGTGCATAACGCAGCTGTTCAGCATCCTCTCTTCACGGTGTCTCCAGACTCGAATGCGACCATCGTGGTGTTGCAGACAGAAGCGTGACTCGTCAGTAAAGACAATTTCATTCCGTTCTGCCGTCCACATCCTTCTGTCATCGCACCATTGGCGGCGGAGACGTCTGTGGTTCTGCGTCAAGGGTAGACAAAGCAATGGACGTCTTGCGGACAGACCACTCTGCTGTAAACGGCGTCGAATGGTACGCGCAGACACTGGATGATGCGTTACAGACTGCATGTGCTGTGCTATGGTTCGTGATGTGACTGAGCGATCCGTCACTGCCATGCGCACAATTTGCCTGTCGTCACGTGAAGTGGTGCGCTGAGGTGGATGCGATCGAACACGCCGGTCCGTCGTACCCTCCTGCATCCAACGATCACATATCCGCATTACAGTTGTTTGGTTTCGTCCAACACGACTACCGATTTCCCTGAAAGATAATCCACAATCTCGGTAGGCCACTATCCTTCCTCTGTCGAACTCGGATACTTGATCAAAAGATGATCGCTGTTTTCGACGAGGCATAATTGATCGTTTTTTTTTTTTGAAAAAACCACAAGAAAAGCACAATTGCGGAACTTGAAATCGTCGAAATCTCCAAGCCTTAAATAGCGCTTTGAAGTGGCGCCACAGGCGCGCGTGATGTGCGTCTGCGCTGAAATTCTAATCATTTGCATATCTCACCTCCGCTAATGCATGGTGTAAATTTCATGTTATTTGCATGTTTCCTTCAGGGTGTTGCATTTACAGTGGCCAGCAGTGTATATTTATAGCATTCCCCCCCCCATTTATATATATATACCGGGTGCGTCATAAATTCGTCCATAGTTCAAAAATTCATAATAAAAGAAGCAATGCTGGGAAAAATTTTCCGTTTGCGCCAATAAGATCAGAGGGACATTGGATTCTTTTTCAATTTAAAAAAAAGTTTCTAAAAGTAACCGAAAGAGGGCGCTCACACGTCATACTGAGACGTTTTATGCAAATCAGGCAAACTCAAACATAAAATCAAACAGATCACAATAACATGAGACTGTGCATTTATTTTAAAGTAACAGATGTTCAACATTACTACCAGCACAAGGTAATAGGCCAGTGAGGCGCGTCACTAAGCCCATTACAGCGGATTGTGGCATCGATGGCAGAGACTGTCTGTCGAATGACATTTTTCAGTTCCACGAAAGTGGTTGGGGAGCCCCGGTACACATCAGACTTTAAGTATCCCCCCCCCCAACTAAAGATTTGCCGGGGTCAAATCTGGTGACCGTGAGGGCCACTGAATCTTACAACCGCGACTTAAAGAACTCGGTCTTCAGTGAAAGATTCCGACATGAACGTCTTGATATCGTGTGAAATGTGGGGCGGGACACCATCCTGCATGAAGGTGACAACAGGTAACGCATGTCTTTCCTGCAATGCAGACTTAATGTGGTCACGCAAAAGCACCCTCTTTCGGTTACTTTTGGAACCTTTTTTTATACATGGAAAAAAATCCAATGTCCCTCTGATCCTATTCGCGCAAACAGAAAATTTTTCAGAGCATTATTACTTTTATTAAAAATTTTTGAACTTTGCACGAATTTATGACGCACCCTATATATATATATATATATATATATACAGAGGCTGTTCGCACATTTTTTAGACGATTTTGGTAAGCGGTAATAAAAATTAGTTTGCTGCAAAAGAAATAATTGCAATTGTACTATGTTTTTAGAAGTCAAAATTATCGTCTACGGCTTGAAAGTTTTGTTTTTATTCAAAATGGCGTTTTTAACAAAGCAGTGGTTCGAAGGCTAGATTTATGCTCTTTCCGAAGAGAAATATGCATACTCCGTTATCCGAAAACGATGTGAGAGTCATGGTTTTGTGATATCTAAAGCGTCGATAGGTAATATCGTCAACAAGAAAGGAAAAAAAAACGTCAAATTGGAGCCTCAAGTGGGACAAAAATTCCAAACAAGTATCCAAGGAAAAAACGGACATCTTCGACTATTGCAAAGGTACGTTGTTTAATGTTAAAAGAAAATCCCCCTAGTCAAAGGACAGTTGCAAAATCATTAAAATGCTCGGTGTCCACTGTAAACAAAATGATAAACATTGATTTAAATCTGAAGAAAGCGAAAAAACGCACAGTGCATCGTCTTCTTCCAAATCATATCGCTGAACGCAGGACACGCTGCAGAATTCTATATGAGAAACACTTATCCAAAGAAAAATGGAAAACAATTGTCACAATAGATGAATCATGGGTGTATTTAAATCATTGCAACAAAAAAAGAGCCGTTTATTATCATAAAAGGGGAGAAAAAAATTTAAGTACATGGTTCAAAGAATCGAAAGAAAGTTTTTCTAAGGGATTCATGATTGTTGCTGGTATTTCTTATAATGGCAAGTTAAAAATAAAGAGAGTGGAAAAAAATGTCAAGATTAACTCCAAATACTATCAGGAACATATTTTATCGCCAATTTTTCTGAATGAAATACCATCGCTTTACCCACTGTGCCATCAATCTGTGAGACTCCATCAGGACAAAGCTAGCAGTCACACATCAAAATCCACTGTAAATTTCCTAAAAGAAATGGAACAAAAAACTGGTATCAAGGCCATACCCTTCACTGATATCCCTACTAAATCTCCCGATGTATCACCTATGGATTTTTGTGCTTTCGGACTTTTAAAATCTGCATTATCCAAACATCGTCCCAAAACCCTTACAGGACTCTGGAAAGCTGTTCAGGAGGAATGGGATAGAATACCTCTTCTGACACTTCAAAAGGCATTATTATCCTGGAAATTGCGGTGTCGAAAGATAGTTCAGAATAAGGGATGTCAAATAGAACATTTAAAACACAATAATTTTATGTAATTTAGTTTTGTGAATACAATATACATCGTCTAAAAAATGTGTGAACAGCCTTTGTATATGTGTGTGTGTGTGTTTGTTTGTGTCTGTGTGTGTGTATTACTGAACTTATTACCCGCTATGCACTTAACTGAATTCTCATGGTTAACTCCTTACTTTTGCTTTAATCTCAGTGAAATAAAAATTCCTCAATTAATTATTTGTATTTTTTTAAATATGTGGAGCTCCGTAAGTAGATAAAACAGCTTGTTCTTTCAAAGATAAATGATTTTAGGAATTAATGCAACTTCGTTTCGAAATTAAACTAAATAACCAATAACACTGTTAGTTTCGACTTCCATCTGTCGTATGGTATATCATTCAATTTCCTGGCTCATTCATCATTAGCTTATTTTAAATGAAGCAAGTGAACAAACTATATTTAAAAAAGGAAAGTAATTTCAGAAATTAAATAGGGAAAATCTGCATTTTATATATCTCTGCTTTCAGGGCATTTATTAACTTTTTAAAAGTAAGTTGTAGGCATTTCAAAAAAAATATCTCAGCTGAATTTAAATCATCAAAACATATTAGAACCTATAAAATTAATGTAAATACCATTGCACTACTCTTTTGTTTGTAACTGTGTATTGTTAAGAAGTGGAAAGTTTATAAATACCTGGTCTACATTTCATCTTTAAACAGATGTATTCTTTTACATATGAAATCTCTCGAAAAGTTTTGACATTGGGTTAAAGATAGTTTTACCTCTTTTTATTTGTTAATAATTATTGATATAACTGAGGTACTTAATGGGTAGGTAAGTATATTAAACAGAAGGTATATTCTTAAAATAAACTGAGATACTTGTACAAGATGGGTAAATTGCATATTTAAAAACTCGTCTCATGTTTTAAATGCAATATTGGGCTACATTAAAAGGACTCCAGACTTCTGGTTCAATAGACATGTAAATAACATTTGCTTAAATATAGAAAAAATTGTGTATAGATCAGAAATTCTGCCAAAGTACCAGCACAAAGAACTGTACTCTAATTAGATTCCTTCGTTGCTCACAGCATAAAAAGTTGTTTTAAAAGGTGTTTCAATAATCAGTTGAAACACCTTTACACCGAATAGCATTTTTCGTTTGTCGTTAATTTGGAGAAGGGCTTTTTATTACATAAAATATTCTAAACATGGCTAATATAAAATAAGGAAAAGTTATCCCTCTATATATGCAAGAGAACTTGAAATTTAAAAAACACTTGAAATTTAAAAAATAGCTAAAGTTATGATTCAATTCGCGATTGTTTCTAACTTTAATATCTTTCTAAACTCTGATAAACATGCTGTAATGATACAACATTGTGAATATGCATGAACATGTAAGGATGTATGCATACATACCTACACGTCGGTGTGCATCACAGTTGGAACATTTATGTGTTAGCGTTCACAAAGTATAACAATGCATAGCACCGATGAATTATCAATTACAGTTTTACCTGAAATCAATGTCAACTGCAGGACAATGAATGAACGTAGCTGTGTATAACTGTTCGTGTGGCCATTTCAAGAAGGAAAATCATTTTCATTAATACAGATAGGAATTTCAATGTATCAGTTCAGTATATAGCTGAAAATGTTCGTACTCCTCTAACATACCAAACTACTTAAATCGTTTCTAGCATACCATACTTATGGAGTTTGAGTTACCCTTTAGATGATAAATAGCAAATGAAAAAATCTTTATCCTTTTTTTAATTCCTCTTTTATATTTATTATATGCATTATTTATAATGTTGTAATTCTAAAAGAGAAGAACGAAGTTTAACTGAGATATATTAGCGGTACTGTAATACTAGATTTTATGAAAACATTTCTCAAATATTACGTCAATAATGCCCTTTTAAAAAAAAAAATATTTTTTACTAATTTAGTATTATATATTAGACAGTTTGAGAACTATATGTTTGAATTATGAAATGCTTAATTTTTCTACAAAACTTTCTAGATTAAATGTTAAATATCTATCTTGTATGATATCTGTACAATTGTATTCTACATTTTCTATGCATTACAATATCTAAATGAGCATCAGTATAATGGCAACTTAAATATAAGGGCTATCTTACTGCCTGCATCTAAAAAAAAACTCAATTGATCTTCAAGTTGTAGCTAATATAAATTATACGAAAGGACATGCAAATAATTTAAATCATTCTTACGGATTTTGTGCAGAAATTCGGTGTTTAAGACCATATCTGTATTTCAGTATCGTAAAGTTTCCATTGCAAACCTCTCCCATACTTAAAGGTAAATGAAATCTTTTATACTTAAAAGAGTTTTGTGTCACTATGTTTTTTCTCAAAATTTCATTCCACTAGTACCTTTTAAAAATCAATATTTACCTTTACGCACGCAAAGAGATTCGCGTACTTCCTTCAAAAATGCTAAAATATGTATGAATGTATACTTTCAATTACGTCATTAAAGACGATAGGTGCCGTAATTCAGTATAAAATGAAGAATTTATTATTCAAAAACTTGTATTGCATCGTATTTAAACCTTTGAGCATTTAATTTAGCGTTAAATTTTAATCTATCCTAAACAAGCCTAATGTAGGAAGATGTTTCCAAACTTCATATAAAAGAACAAGTTTCATCCTACCGAGTTTATATTCAATTTTAAATCGCAGAGAAGGGAGATCTATGGTGTTAAAGTGTATGAATCGTAGGGTAAACGTAGGATAAAACGTACGTTTACATTACGATTACAATGGAGTATTAAATAGCTATACTCTCAAGAATCTTCAAATAGAACAACAGATTCTTTTCACACATATACAAGAGACTACTGAAAGAAAATAGGTTTCTCAGAACAGATTTCGAGTTCAGAATGAAACTAAATTTAAAACGTGCAACAGAAATTATATACCATTGTTTTAAAAGTTTGATTAAATTTTCCCTACACATAAGAAAAAGTCGAGATCTTGTATATTTTGTAAAATCTAATATATAAAAATGAATGTTTGTATCTCTGTAATTGTATAGAAATCCACAGTTTAGGAGCAACGATCGTGAAATTTTAAATACAGGCGTCTTTAAAAACAGCCGAGGGTCTGAAGAACTTCAAAAATCGAAATTAATTACCGTTGATTTTTAATTAATAAAAAACCACAATTTTGAAACTAAATGTAAGCTGTTACACTTTGTGGCGTCATCCCTCTGAATATGGCGTCCACGTTAGGGTTAGCTGACAGCGAGCGAAAAGATAAAAATAAATAAAATCAAAAAGTTTCAAGTTATATATTAAACCAGAATAATAAATGAAAATAATAATCTTTCAAGTCAAATTTTATACTTTAAGACATTTCGATTAACGATCGTCGTTTATTTTCGTCGTGTTATTTTGTAAACAAACGTTCTCTGTTGCCATTTTCATTTCAGACATTTCTTATTGAAACGATGTAATGCGTAGTAAATGCGTTAAAATATTTCTTATCTAAAATTTATATTTTAAAACATTTCAGTGAAATTAACATCGTCTTCAGATTATAAACAGACGTTATTTGTTGCTATTTTCATTTTAGAAATTTCTTATTAAAATGATGGAATTCTCCGATATATTTCCATAGTGGAGATTTAGACACATTACAGAATTTAAAAAAAAAAAAACCTTTTGTGTAATTTATATATTTGTGTGTGTTTAATTATTTCAAGTGACTCTAAAGTGGGCGTGGCATTTTTTCCACTAGCGTGAAAAATCAGAATAATATTGAATTATTTAATTTTTTTTTTGCTCATCAGACGACAGTAGCAGCGAGTGGCAGTAGTTACACAAGTTTGAATTTGAAACATTGTTTTGTTGTTTCCTAAAAGAAGCAATAATCCGTTACTGTATTTTATATTGTTCTTAATTTTATAATTCACAATGTACTTTTAAAAGCATAAAAATTAGTATATCTTAACTAAAAAGAATCAGTCTAAACTTAAGCACAGTTTTGCGATTTATTTACGGTTAACTATGTTTGTGTTTAGCTATTCCATTTGTTCTTTTTAAAAAATGATTTTTTAAAGGTTTTTTTTTGGTGCTTTATGGTAAAATAGCACTTAAAAATTAAAAAAAAGAAACAAAACCTTAACTGTAAATAGCATACTTTTTCTATAAATTGGTCAATTTGAAGTAATTTTTATTGAAATTTAGCTAAAATGCCTATAACTGCATAAAAATCTTATTGCTACTATTTTAATTTCCCAAGCACAATTCTAAAAATGTTATAAAATACGCAGCCCTACTTTCCGATTTAGTACAAGAATTTAAAATTGATTTCAGGACTTCGGGGAAAATAAACAATTTTTGTTTTTGCATGTTTTCTATTCTATTTACAGTCGATATAGATATAATGCTAGCAAATTGTCAAATGGAATGCATAGAGTTGCAATCTGACATTTAACTTAAAGAGAAATTCAATCGAGTCTCTTTGTTGTACTCATAAATCATACCTGCCCAGATATAAATATCCTTCACTGCATAGTCAAGCGTTATTCTGGTCATCAACGTTTGGAAGCACGTTGTAAGGACTTTGCCTAAAACTAAGACTGACAGCCTTTAATATTTACAAAATGCTTTATTGGCATTCTTGACTATAAATCGGCTCTATACAATAATTACAAAGTAAACATGATTAAGGATAATGCGTGGGATCAGGATATCCCGAGAGGGTTACTGCAGGCTCTCCGTCTCTGGCACACGTCCGACGATGGAGGTTGTTCACACCTGTAAAAAAAGGGTCATCTCCCCATTTACGTCGAGGTGGCGACTATATACCCTCCCAAACGCCTGTGGGTGGTTGAAGCGGCTCTCTTTGTTTTCCTTTCGGTAAACTGTCTTCAAACTATTCCGCGTCTTCCGCTAAAGGCTAATCGATTTTCCTCCGGACAGGCTTTGTCTGCAAGGAGGGGGGGGGGATTTCTTACAGAAGACGGCTTCCTAATTTGAGGCCGAGTTGTGGCCGAGTTGTGGCAGACGCGGCGTCTGCCACAACTCGGTGACAAAACGACTGTCACCGATGAATACGGTAGGGGGATAATGGCCGTCTTGCCGCCAGGCCTTCTCAGAAATTCCGGGTGTGAAAAGAGGCACCAAGTCATTACAGACTAAATTCCTCCCCTCCCCAGATGTTTTTCTGCAGAGAGTTTCACCTGCAAAAAAACAGAACAAAAACATGGTCCTTCTCAGGACAATTTCAATTATAAAAACTTTTCCCGAAGGCAAATGCACACCCAATTGACATTACGAGTAGACCGTTAATTTTGATCAAACTCTGGCTTTACCTTCATGAAAGAAAATTTTTAACTGTACTTCAAAGTATTATTTTTAAAAGCACAACAAAAGGAATTTATACCTAAAATTTACGCACTTTAAAATCTCTAATAAGAGAACATGCCGTAGCAAAGAAATTATAAAATTACACAATAATATAACAAGTCATGGCAAAAATTTTAAATAAAATCGTATACTAATACATGTCAATCAAAAAAATTAAATTCATAGAACACTAGTACATACACATGACACTACATAAAAAACATTATAACTAGTAAATCACTCAACTGGGATCCCATAATTTACCTTAATTGTGATCACATGACACAAATAAATTCTCAAATTGATATTAAACACAGTTACAATGAAACAACTTTACACAAAATAAATTAAACACAAATCCCAAATGGATACCTAAACTTCATACAGAACATATCATCACGGTTACTAATACACATGAAAATTTTAAATTTTCTTACTTATCTTTTTAATACATTTAACACTTATAGCCATAAAAACAATTTAATACTCGGCATTCCGTAGATTCTGGATCAGGGAACTTAATTCGTTCACGATTACCTGTGATCCAATCTGCCGTTTCCATTTAAGTGGACAGTCATCAGTGACCTAAATTTAAATATTCATTTTATCCTACTATAGGATTCACAATCGATTTAGGGTCTAATTTTTCAGTACTGACTGACATAAAATTATAACAAAATAGCTCATTGGCTCATTCCTTATCAAAAAAACTCACAAACTTCACATTCCTGTTAATCACTTGGATTCTTTGACAACACTTACATTTATCTGTTGTCGTAACAACTCTTCAGACAAAACTTATCGATTTCACAATAAATCATCCAATTGCGGTATTCAAACACCGTACGGAGTGCATTTCGACTCCAATTACTACCTTCTTAGGTATACACAAAACATACACATTGGCATTTAAAAGTTAGCCAACACCTTTCTGAGGCATTCTACTGGCTTATGCAACAAACAAACAGAACATAAAATGTTACAATTGAACATTAATTAAAACCTATCTGAGGCATTCTAACACGGCATACATAAAACCGTCGTATGGCGTTTGCCACTACAAAACCGTTATATTATGATAACGTCAAAGGAATTTCACCTGAATTTTCCTTTAAAGCAAAACTCAACTTCTATGGTCGAGTCGTTCAAATTTACAAACAATTACATGTTACAATTCATAAAAAAACATTACTCAAACGAATACACATTAATTTCTGGTCACCTTTTTACAATGAAACTACAATTAATCAACATACTTATAATATACATTTTAAACTTTTACGACTAAACTTCGGCTTAGCCTGGTGTTCGGCGGGAATTAACAGTGTTAAGACGTTTCTTATTATTCTTAACATTAGGGCATTTCCCATTTTGACATTTGTCACAAGCCGACACGTAATCATTTATATCTAAGTGACAATATGGCCAGTAAAAATACTGAGTTAATGAGTCTTTCATCTTAGCAACGCCTAAATGAACATTAGTTTGTTCGTGGCAGAGTCTTTTTAATTTCTCTCGATACTTTCGAGGCACAATAAGCAGTTTTCTAGTGGTTCCATCGTTATTTTTTTTCTGGTAAAATAACATCTCGTTTACCACCACGTACTTATTTTCTTCGGGCGTCTTCTTTTTCGCCCTATCAAAAATTACTTTTAATTCTTCGTCCTCACTTTGTGCAACTCTAAATTCTTCGGGTGAAGTCTTTAATAAGTCGGGAGTAATTATTCGTTTCTCCTGGAGAGGCAAGATAGTCGCGCTCTCTTCCGAAGTGATTTCTTCTACCGCTTCTGATCCGGGGATCACTTGCTCTATTCTCGTTATTTCATCTCCCGTGTCTCGTCTTTCTCTATCAAATTTTAGTTTTTCGGCCCGAGTTTGCACAGTACTTTTCACCGGAACTTCAACATTCCTGTTGATCTTCTCAAGCAAGGCTGCCGTTTTATTTCCTAACAAATAGTGTTTCTGCTCGAATTCCGTATTGCTGACAGCTGCTCTAGTTCTGGTGTGGCCCCATTCACATTTTAAATCGACCTCTGCTATAGGTAAGCAAACGGATGAATCTAACACAGGTGCACTGACATAAACGTGCTCTCCTGTGTACATATGGGGTTGTACCAAATTTTTAGAAATCAGATCAATGCTCGCTCCTGTGTCTCTCAGAATAGACGTAGATTTTCCATTAACGACTCCCTGACTGATATATGGAGTCATCACGACACTCGAGTCTCCTCCACTAGTTTCTGTTGCCGCGATAATTTCCGTCTCTTTAAGTTTAGGACACTGTGGTCGCAGATGGTCATAAGAACCACACTCGTAGCAACGGAGCTGTTTTCTTTTCTCAAAAATTCTTTCCTTGTTTTGTCCACTAGAAGCTTCTTTTTCCACATCTTTTTTTTCTTTCTTCTCTTCCTTAAATTTATGATTATTTTTAAATGGCTTATTAATTTTATCTGTGGACTTCTGATCCTTTGGGAATTCTCTTGTTCGGAAACTGTCTTGCAAGCTTTCATACTTATCTATTTTTTCCGCTAATTCTAAAGGAGTATTAATCTGCATCCATTGCTCCAAAAAATGATCTTTTATATCGGCAGGTACCCGTCTCTTCATCTGTTCCGTTATGTGTAGGTCTCTCAGTTTCTTAAATGTAGTGATTTCTAAATCTGCTATCCATTCATCATAATAGCCACTAAGCTCATGGGCATAATTCCTCCATGACTTATCTGCGAGTTTAGGATGGCGATAAAACAGTTGTTTTAATTTTTCTGTATTCATCCTAAATCTCTGGAGAATCATCTCTTTGACGTAGTCATAATCTTTTGCCTGTTCTGGCGATTCTCTGGCCATCATGTTGGAAATTTCTGGGGTTAGTACCCCTAACAAATATGGCACCCAATCTTGTTTAGGGACTCCCGCCATCTCTGCTCTTCTCTCAAAATTAATTAGATACAGGCCCATTTCGTCCCGTTTCTCGTCAAATTTTTGCATGGTTTTAAGGAGCTGAATGTTCTGAGTTGCGTCTGCATCTCTGTCCCTCCCATTTCGGGCTCTATTGTCTCCATTAATTCCTAATTCCAGTCTCCTTATTTCGAGAGTAAGTTGGTCTTGACGAATTTTGTCTTCTCTTTCTCTCTCTCTCTCTTCTCGTTTCGCTTCTCTTTCTCTCTCTCTCTCTTCTCGTTTCGCTTCTTCTTGGCGAAGTCTCTCTTCACGTTCCTTTCTATCTTCAATAATACGCTCTAGTGCGAGTCTAGCGTCTTCTTCGACGTAATTTTCGTTTTCTGTAATGATCTTCTTAATTTCGAAAATCTTAAGCGTATCGTCAGCTAGTCCTCCTAACTCTTCTAAAAGTTCTAAAAGGTCCCCTTTCTTACCCTTATTTAAAAAGGACATTTTTCTAACTTTAGGGTAACTAACTGTATGATAACCAATAAAGTTTTCCTCAGCTACTAGCAATACCTTCCTACGGTATGTGTCCTAACCGGAACTAACAAGTTCAAAACTGATCAATTTTAGACCGAACTATAATTTTAGCCCTTATGAACACCAAACTAGCACCGCACAATATAAACATTCACAATTTACTCAATACCTATCAAATCAAAATACCGAACTCTTATACAGAATACACATAAACAGAATTCTCAAATTAATCAACGCTCTATATAGATTTCCAACACAGTAATACTCAAATACTAAATTATCACTGTTAATATCAAAGCATAAGAAACTTAAATATATCTGTTACTATTAAAAGAAAAAAATACTAAATAAACACTGTTATTATCAAAAGCGAAAAAAATTCACTTTCTTTAAAAATAGAGAAAAACATACAGTATTTGCAATTAACAAAACACAGAAATTGGCTAAACTTATTGCAATTCCTAACAAACAAAATATTGGTTCTTTACTTGAACACTAACTGGTTACTCATTCATATACCATAAAAACACACAGAAATTGGTTTTACTTATCACAATTCCTAAAACAATAGTTCCTACTTAGAACTTCAAATGGTTAACTCATACACCATTAAAACACAGAAATTGATTTAAATCATCCAAATTTCTAATATAAAATATCAGTTCTAAAATACGAACTCTAAATGGCTAACTTGTACATATACCATCTAAAAAACACAGAAATTGATTTAATTCATCCAAATTTCTAAAATATCAGTTCTTAATACGAACACTAAATGGTTAACTTGTACATATACCATTTAAAAAACCCACAGAAATTGATTTAATTCATCAAAATTTCTAAAATAAAATATCAGTTCTTAATACGAACTCTAAATGGCTAACTTGTACATATACCATTTAAAAAAACACAGAAATTGATTTAATTCATCAAAATTTCTAAAATATTAGTTCTTAATGCGAACTCTAAATGGCTACTTATAAATATACCATTTAAAAAAACAATAAAATAATTTTTACTTATTGCATTTATACAAAACCATTATTTAGTTTTTAAATCAAAGCCAGAATCTGATAAAAAGAATCGGCCTACCTGTAATCCTTTCGTTCATCACTGATATCCTACCGTAACTTCTGACACCATTTAATAACAGTCTGTAAGGACTTTGCCTAAAACTAAGACTGACAGCCTTTAATATTTACAAAATGCTTTATTGGCATTCTTGACTATAAATCGGCTCTATACAATAATTACAAAGTAAACATGATTAAGGATAATGCGTGGGATCAGGATATCCCGAGAGGGTTACTGCAGGCTCTCCGTCTCTGGCACACGTCCGACGATGGAGGTTGTTCACACCTGTAAAAAAAGGGTCATCTCCCCATTTACGTCGAGGTGGCGACTATATACCCTCCCAAACGCCTGTGGGTGGTTGAAGCGGCTCTCTTTGTTTTCCTTTCGGTAAACTGTCTTCAAACTATTCCGCGTCTTCCGCTAAAGGCTAATCGATTTTCCTCCGGACAGGCTTTGTCTGCAAGGAGGGGGGGGGATTTCTTACAGAAGACGGCTTCCTAATTGTCCGATGGCGACGCGGCGTCTGCCACAACTCGGTGACAAAACGACTGTCACCGATGAATACGGTAGGGGGATAATGGCCGTCTTGCCGCCAGGCCTTCTCAGAAATTCCGGGTGTGAAAAGAGGCACCAAGTCATTACAACGTACATCTGAGAACAACTATTTTCAAGAGTTTCAACTATTTTGAAGCACACTAAGAGTCAAATTCGAACCAAAATTTATTCGTTGTTTTTTAGTATTGATGTGTAGTATTGATGTGTAGTTAGTATTGATGTGTGTTTTAGTATTGATGTGTCCCATCCCTTTTTTATACTATGTTTAATTTTTCATGCAGAGTTCACAAGGCAAAAGGCAATTTGACAATTTTACTTTTCAGCTTTTAGTGATGAAAGGCTGAATCTATCTAAATTCTGAGATGTGTATAACATTTCACATGTTTTTTTCCTATGCTATTTATACTGTGTTTAGTTTTTAAGTTGACTTTGGTTAACAAACATTCATATTGAACCCCGAATCAAGAAACGAGAAAAATAGTTTATGAAGGTACTTCAGATGATATTTGGATCAGTTTAATTGAACAGAGATTTATATGGAGTTTAATAAGGACAGAATGTTTCTATTATTGCTACAGAATCTTGCATTTATGGTGCGTGTAGCCCAAACTGCAGATTTCTGTTAATTTTTTCATCAGTCAGTGCCTTTAACAAATACTTTAATACTTTATTTATATATTTTTTTGGCTACAGAATCCTGCATTTATGGAGGTATTTATATGGACAATTAGACATTTTTACTTTTAAGCTTTTAGTGATTTATTATAAATGTATATATTTTATGATATTTATACTGTTATTAAATCTATGTTATTTATACTGTGTTTAGTTTTTAAATTACTTTTTGTTAACAAACATTAGACAATTTGACATTTTTAATTTAAACTTGAAAAATGAAAGGCTGAATCTACTAAAATTCTGAGATGTGTATAACATTTCACATGTTTTTTTTTAAATGTTATTTATGCTGTGTTTACTTTTTTAATCAATTTTGTTTAACAAACATTCGACAAAATGACATTTTTACTTTTCAGCTTTACTTTTTAAAACTCTTAACTTTCCAAGAGACAATTTGACATTTTTTCCTTTTCAGCTTTTAATGGTTTATTATAAATGTATATATTTTATGTTTTACTTTTCAGCTTCTTTTGCTCCAAAGATGAAAGGTTAAATCTAGATGAATTCTGAGGAGTTAATTATAAATTTATATATTTTTATATTGGATTTTTTAAAAATTATTTGGGTGTATAACATTTCACATGCTTATTTTTCTATGTTATTTATACTGTGTTTAGTCTTTAAATTGATTTTGGTTAACAAACATTCGACAAATTGACATTTTTACTTTTCAGCTTTACTTTCCAAAAGACAATTTGACATTTTTCCTTTTCAGCTTTTAGTGGTTTATTATAAATGTATGTATATTTTATGTTTTACTTATCAGCTTCTTTTGCTCCAAACATAGAAGGTTAAATCTTGCTAAATTGTTTAGATTTTAAATTGACTTTGGATAACAAACATTCCACAATTTGACATTTTTACTTTACAGCTTTTAGTGGTACAATGATGAAAGACTGCATCTAACCAAAATACTGAGATATGTATAACATTTCACATGCTTTTTTTTTGGCTATGTAATTTATACTGTGTTAAGTTTTTAAATTGATTTTGGTTAACAAACATTCCACAATTTGACATTTTTACTTTACAGCTTTTAGTGGTACAATGATGAAAGACTGCATCTACCAAAATACTGAGATATGTATAACATTTCACATGCTTTTTTTTGGTTATGTAATTTATACTGTGTTAAGTTTTTTAATTGATTTTGGTTAACAAACATTCCACAATTTGACATTTTTACTTTACAGCTTTTAGTGGTACAATGATGAAAGACAGCATCTACCAAAATACTGAGATATGTATAACATTTCACATGCTTTTTTTTTTGGTTATGTAATTTATACTGTGTTAAGTTTTTAAATTGATTTTGGTTAACAAACATTCCACAATTTGACATTGTTACTTTATAGCTTTTAGTGATACAATGATGAAAGACTGCATCTACCAAAATACTGAGATATGTATAACATTTCACATGCTTTTTTTTGGCTAATTTATACTGTGTTAATTTTTTAAATTGATTTTGGTTAACAAACCTTCTTAAAATTCCGGGCAACGCCGGGTACTTCAGCTAGTATGAAATAAAGATTATCTTCCCTACAAACATTTCAGACTCCTCAACCCTATTTTCTTTCAGGAAAGGTTAATTCATTTTGAATTTCTGGTCTTTCTGAATGAAAACGTTTATTTCTTTTTCCGGTAAATATTTTCAAGAAGTTGCAATTTAGTCATTTTAGAGTTTGAATTCAAAAGTCATAGTACTCGTATTTGGTAAATTCTGTTACAAATATCGGGAAAGTTTCTCCCGATCTGCCACTTGATAAACAAAATCGCTTTCTTGGGACCATCTACTTTTGGGACCGGGCTGATTCTCACAATCCCGACTAATGGAAACGGATCAGATTTTATTAATTTCATTTGAAATGGTAAAAGGAGCTCAAATTTCACCCACATCGATAAATCAGTTAATATTTTTCGAATCACAGATTATAAAGTACAAATTGTTGAATTCTGTTTTACTAACTTGACCTGTGTTCTACACTTGGAAATAGATCTAAAAATGCATGGGTGCCATGTTTCAACTTTTTTTTTTTTTTAGTTGATTTTTTTCAAAAAAAGTGATAGACATCAGTTATTTAATGCCTTGACAAAAAAGAAAGTTTTTGAATTTTTTAAAACTACACGCTTTTATGACTACACGCTCTTCTTCTGATTTCATAAAGAAAATCCATCATTGAAAAATATGATTTGTTATAAGAAAAGAAGTGCGGGGGAAATTTCCTATAAGTGAATAAATATTGCATCTGAAGATCAAGTGTGCTGTGATTAGAAATGCCAGACTATATCTATCGATCTCAGTCGCCAAGTATATTTTTTGTTTCATGAATATCTTTGGCCTCGTCAAAAAAGGACTCCCCCTATCCGAGATATGAACGGTTTGTACCCATAGGGTAAATGCTATCATTTTTAGAACATTTTATTTGACAGACTAATTGATATATAAATGATGAAATCGAACGTTTCATTTTCTCAAAAAATGATTGTAAATGATTTGAGGTAAAATACGCTTTTTGAAAATTGTTATTGAAACTGAAGTGCAAGAATTTCAAGCTATATAAATCATACCTTATAATAAGGCCGAGCAGAAAGCAGGTGATTTGGATGGAAGTCTTTGGATGGAAGTCAAACTCGAATCACTATATCAAAGGGCACATATGTGTATGATATTGGAAATGATTATCACCCGAAAAAAGACTGTTCTCTTGAAGTAATAACGTTGCAGTTGAAATATTCAATACAGTTGATTTCTGAAAACAATATTTCTGGTTTGGAAAACAGGAAATACTTTCATTATACATGACGGTTTTAATCAATTACCAGAGATTCTTTTATTCTATACTAAATGAAATTTTTTCCCCATCAACTGTGAATTCATTTGACTTCCAAAGTGAAATAAACATCACTCTATAATTGTTATGTTAACCGGCAAAGTCATGGCGAAGATGATTTCAGATTAGTGTTAGAGTGCTGAGACAATAGCTATGTGTTTGATGCATTATTTGTATTTATGACAAAGTTGTGTTCATGTAGGAGTCCATAGCTTGAATGGTTTGTCTTTTTATGAGTTAATCCAGACGAGTAGATTTGTCCAGACTAGTTGATGTAGATGCATAAATCAAAGTTAGAATTTCTTTTAACCTACTTCCAGCCATTATGTACCCAATGCAGTCTAAGTATGACATTAAAAGATGGAACCCAACAAGCATCAGAATACAACCTGATAACAATGAATTGGATGTTGCTATCAAAGGATGATTGGATGCATTGGATGTTGCTCCTGTCAAAGTCAATTATCTTTGTTCGTGCTAGATTTGTGATAAAATGTAATAATGTTTTTGTACATAATTTAATGCTCTTCAATTTAGGGATACTATTGCTTGACATAAAATCAATATTTCCCAAGTTATTTGTAAAAACCAAAAATGTCTACACATTTTCCAAGATGGCTGCGAAAGCTCAAGTCTGATCGTTGAGGACTTTTAGTATGTTCATTACCACACCTAAACAAACATTTACACCAATTTTCAAAACTTTCATATTTTTTAGCCATTCGTCAAAATCGGATCTATTTTGATTGGGCTAAAGAACGCTGTCAGAAAATGCATTATTGATATGTATTTGGTTTTTATCTCTAGACAAACAAGCATTGGTTGTGTCGAACGCATGTATCCGTTAAATGTTCAAATTCTATGGTTGTGTAAGAACACTTAAATGGATAAATTGCCCATGGTGAACGAATTTTCGGAACGCACGTATAAGTTTGTTGTGAAGGATTTTCCATTGGGACATTTCAATTCCTTCCAACAGAATGTGATATCGTCTGTTGGAAGGAATTCATTTCAAGGTCGTAAAGCTGCCATATAGGAGGGGCCTGCCGCCCACGAATGGTAGGGATAGTACCCCACCTTCTTCTGGGAAACAACTCAACGAAAAATTTCTTAGGAATAGAGGAGGGATGCAACCCAGAAAATTCCAAAGAGACAAAGGGCCTCCAATTTCTGGGAAATGATATACCACGTGGGTCAACCGTGGGAAGATGTGGCACCAACCGGCCACGAATCAAACGAGAGAAAAGTGAATAAATTTGGGGGGAGACTGACCTGGAGGAGGGGCCAGAAAAAAGCCCCGAAAAAAAGAAAAAATGTCCCGAGTTTTTTTTTTTTTCGGCAGAACAAGAAAGTCAGAGAACGGAATGACGAAAGGAATGAAGAATACTCGATGAGCGAGCTGCGTCCAGAATCCTTGACTGCCTCTAAAATTACATGACACCGAGAGCTGCTGCAACCGCAGTGGTCAAATCTTCCGTAGGTTGCTCAAATCTCCTGCAAAATAATGCTCGTTAAGGAACTGGTACATTAGCAATTTGTAATTTATTTTATTTCGCTCGATCCGTAATGATTCTTCTACAGGGAGTGGATAGAACATGGTCTTTTTTTATATAAATATATAGCCAAGAACTCTTTCATAAAATGTTAATTACTGCAAAATAATGTAAATATTCTTTTTGTTTATTGGTAATATCGTGTCGACAGGTTAGTATCTGGTTGGGGTTCATCTCCCATTTTAGCACACAACGTAATGGGGCATCTCTCGTACCCCTCATAACAAGGTTCATAGCGTTTTAAGAATGAAGCGTTTAAAAAACCAAGTACGAAATCTCAGTGCCTAAAATTCTAATATTTCAATGAATATTTCATAAAATTGTTTTTTGAATTCTAAAAAGTTTAGCAAACACCCACATAGGCATTCTTAAGCATATTTGGACATTATTTGAGCCCATTTTTTATCCCTTTTTCCCGAATGGTTCATAAAAGAACTGATAAGCTGATCTCTTAGTCTACGAGTTATCTAAATCGTGATCTTCAATCATTCTCAATGCAGTCATCACGTAAAGATCATTAACTCTGCCTTCATTCAAAAGTTAATCATTTTTTGCCGAAATCATTTTGACTTTGTTCTTATTTTTCTTACATAACAAATTAATAGCCTTCCTAAATGTTTAATAAAACTTCATTTTCTGAAAGAATTTCAACCTGACTTTTGGAAAACGTCCAAAAAAGACTTAAATGTTTTGTGTATTGTCACTTTTTTTTAATGTGACAGCCAAAATCAAATCTTATAAAACTTTATCTACTCTTTTAATTAAACTTAAACATCTTTTTTGCGTCTGTCAAATATTAAAATTTTGTATCTTCATTATTCTTGATCAAATATAGAATCGTGTAATACTGATAAAGGTTTATAACGTTTTCTTACCTGTTTCTCTCAATATTTATAGTTCCACATTTGATATCTTCCTCATTTGCCAAAGAAATTTATTTGTAAACAATTTTTCGATGAATGAATATTGAAATAATCTTTAATTTTACTCACTGGTCGCAGATTATAATCTTAGTTCAACACCAGGTGATCCATTCGGAAATCAAAATTTTATGCGTTTCATGAAAATTATATTTCATATCGTATGTTCTTAACAACCGAAAAATTTAAAGTAATATACATACATATACAGGGTGGTCATAAAAAACTTTGTCGATATATGAACCTCTAGTGTCTGTTCCGTTCAACCGATCGAGATGAGATTTCAGATATAGTTATTCAGAGATATGAGCTCGGGGGGTCTGTGAACGGCAACAAAGTGGCGCTCACGGTTACGGTTATAGGTACAGAAACTTGAAATTTTCGAATGGCAACGCCCACTTTTTCCTGTCGCAAAATGCTCAGCTCATGCGAAAACCCTTAGTAGTTTTGGAACGGTACGTGTATAAAAATAAACGGACGCGTTATGCATGCACAAAAAACAGCTCTGCGAACTGCCAATAAAAACACGATCGGGGCGCACGGAGGAATTTTGCACATGACAGAGGCAAGGCACCAATCACTGATGACAACAGAGGTCGGACAAAAGCAACCTTTTATTTGGATTACATATTTTCCACATGGGTACCATCACAGGCTGTTCGCAGAGCTGTTTTTTGTACGGGCATACCGTGTCTGTTTTTTGTGATACACGTACCGTTCCAACGCTCATTAGGGTTTTCGGTATGCGCTGAGCATTTTGCGACGAGAAAAAGTGGGCGTTGTCATTCGAAAATTTCGAGTTTCTGTACCTATTACCATAACAGTGAGCGCTACTTGGTTGTCGTTCACAGAATCCCGAGCTCATACCTCTGAATAACTATATCTGAAATCACATCTCGATCGGTTGAACAGAACAGCCACTAGGAGTCCATATATCAGCAAAGTTTCTTTATGACCACCCTGTACATTAAAAATGTAAGTACAAATTAAATCTTTAGTATTAGAAGTCGTTAATAGATAATCTAAAATTCATTATCGACAAACGGCCTGTTCACATAGAAGTCCGGTAGCGGAAGCTTTAAAGTATTAGAATATATTTAACCAATGACTAGCCTCCAAACGATTAGCAACAAAATTTTTAACGCCTATGATTGGTTTATTTCCGTCTCAGCGCCATCTTTCCTTTTACGCTTCCGCTACCGGACTCCTATGTGAACAGGCCATAAGTGTTGATATAGAATTTTAAAAAGGATTGTATTGTACACAATCAAATTATGATCGTTGAAAAGTCTTGGATTGTCTTTGATGTCATCTTTAAAATATTTGTGTGTCAAATCAATGAGAAAAATGACGATTCAGAATAATTCAATTTCATTGAAAACATTATGCATGCAAGATAATTTAAAGAAAATGGTAAATTTTAATAGTTTTCTAAGATTTGATTCCATCTCACGTGCATTAGACAAAACACCTTTTTTTAAATGGGGGAGAAAAATTTATAACACTAGATGGTGATGTGCCGATTACTATATCAGAAATATGACAGAAAATGGCTCTGAATTTTAAAGGAGATTCTTTATACTTAAATCATAGAAATATGTATAATGTGTTAAAGCACTCATATATATATATATATATATATATATATATATATATATATATATATATATATATATATATGTGTGTGTGTGTGTGTGTGTGTGTGTGTGTGTGTGTAGGTGTAGGTAATAATAGCGCCCCACCAGTTTATATTCTAGTCCATTTATTCGCAGATTTTGATCTTGTCTTTCCCATTATATAATTAACTTCCGCGTTCCTTCTGTATGACGCCTGGACATATGGCACAACAGGGGGTCGCGTGGTAATACAAAAATAAATTTCATATATCCTGGTGTACCGCTCAAGTGTCGACCAAGAGAATTCATTGATTTTTTTAAAATTTTTTTTTGGGGGGAGGGGGGGTTGTGAGAGAGAGAAAGAGTTATGCCCAAATAAAATTCCTGATTCCCTAACTTAATTTGACCGATAAGTTTCTTATTTTATTAACCTTTGTTTCACTTCCCGTACATTTTATATCTACCCTCGGGAGCACTCTGGGCTAAACATGACCGTGAGAAAATAGCCACCTTGTAGTTTTAAGCTACAGGGCATTATCTAATTTAGGCATATAAGTAACATCGAAATCAGCTTACTCTGACAATCCTGACAACAAGGGAAGCTCCATGTCAAGAATTTGGGGGTTGAAAGGGATGTATAATTGTCTTTTACATTGACACTCTTCGGATAACTCGAAGATCCTTCTCGTTCAGGGAAGACCTCAGCTCTTTCTCTCTCAAAATATTTCAATAAATGTGTGTGTGTGTGTGTGTGTGTGTGTGTGTGTGTGTGTGTGTGTGTTTATTTTTATACGAAACTCTGAATTATTCTTGAGTTTTGACCACTCGTGTCGCCTACGACCACAAATTTAAGATGTGTTTCCAGTTTTAGTATTTTAGCTTAAAATATGCATTATATATATATATATATACAGGTGGTTATCACTTAGGAAAAACATTAAATTCTTTATTAATATGGCATAGGACCATCTATGGCCTTTAATACCAACTGGATTCACTAAGGAAGTTAATTATGCAAGTCATGAATAGTGGTTAAAGGAATATTATACCATTCTTTATGGATAAATCATCAATGTTCCTGTAGAGATGCTATTGCTGGATATTGATTCCTGACTCTGTTCCCTAAAACAGACCACAGCAGTTCCATGATATTGAGGTTTAGGGACTGTGCGGGACAGATAAGGTGTTTGACTTGGTCTTTATGTTCCTCAAACCACGACTTGACACGTCTAACTGTATGGATCCGAGCATTATCATCATGGAGAACGCCATCTCCCGCAGGAAACAATTTTTGCACCATAGGATGGATCTGGTCGGCTAAAAGTTCGACATAGTCCTTCCCAGTCAATATCCCTTTCGGGGTTACAATAGATCCCTTTTGAAAACCATGAGATGGCCTCCGAAGCCCTAAGAAAATTCCTCTCCATGTTTGACAGCTGGCATGAGACAAGCATGATAATATGCTTGTGTAGGTGTTCTTCAGACATACGCACGTCCATTGCAGGGAACAAAGTGAACAATGATTCGTCTAACCAAATGTCATATTTCAACGTATCACTCGACCAGGATTTATGCTCATGGCACCACTGTAGAGGACGGTTTGTTTTCACATCTGTTACAAGTGGCTTGGGAATTACTACTCTGCCGTAAATGTTTTGTTTTTAATGTTTTGCCGTAAATGTTTTGTTTGCAGCTCTCAGTCCCTCTCCCTATTTCTTCTAGTCTTCAACCTCCCCAGTCTAACAGTAAATAATAGAAAGCGCATTTTTCCTCCCCTAACATATTCCGTGTTTTTCTAGTAGCACTAATGTCATATCTCCAAGAATAATCGGAATTTAAAGCCTTGCGTGCCTTTTGCATCGTCTTCTGCATGCATAAGAATCAAGTCATGCCTGAAAACTCTTGTGCGGTCTAGGCTTAAAGCAGCCGCAGGATATTAATTTTCAAATATTTCTTCACAAATGGCATCGTATGTCAAACCTCAGAAAGAAAACAAACGCAATCTAATGGCCAGGGGTAATAATAAAAGTCACCTATATCACAGACCAATCCAATAATCTTTTCAATAATCTCAACAATAAAAAAATCCCCAGGAATCGAGGAAGATTTATGCTTAGCAATAAATCAAACGTTTCTGTTCCGTTTTTATGATCAGTTTTCAACTAAATTAAGAGATGAGAGATAAAGAATACTTTATATAGTTGACATTTCGTTCTAAAATTTTAGAGATAATGTTAAAAAATCTATTCTATTTCATGCTTTTTAAATACGCAAAAGTGGGGCTTGTGGCGGCCCTGTGGTACAGCGCGCTGGGTTACGGTGCTGAGGGTGCTCAGATCGAATCCCGGCGTGGCGCCACGAAAAATGCTTCCGTTCGTGTCGTCCCTTCATAGGGGGTAATGCTGTCCGCCTATATGGTGCCCCCATAATAAAATGGGCAGTAAAATTGCGGTGTAATATAGGCCAATGTTTCATTACAAGTGCCTCCGCATTTGGAAAACAAAAAAAATACGGAAAAGTACTATCATTCTTCAAACATTGTCAATACTAAGTCAAAAATTCAAATATTTTAAACAGACTTTTATTTTAATTTTTAGTAAAGTCTTTCTTATTAGATACAGAATTCCATTTTTACAATATTTAGCAGAATTTCCTTATACTGTTATGGGAATACAGTATAATGAATTATTACTGTATTACCATAACAGTATAATGAAATTCTGCTAAATATTGTACTAAATATACTGGAATGTATATTTAGAATCTAAATGTACTGGAATATATATTTAAGATTCCTTTCCATCCAAGTGTTGATTTAAACTACTTGTATACCCGAATTATGTGAACAGATAAAAATTAAAGCATGGAAGTAAAGATTTTTCATATACATTAAGTGTTAGTGATTTATGAATATCCTCATTGTTATTTCATGCAGATGAAAATAATTATAAATTTCCTAAGAAATAAAATTTGGATTATGTGTTTGTCTATATTCTTTAAATCTGTCCTACAATACATATTTTTACAATACAGGACAGTTTTAAAGAATATAGACAAACACATAATCCAAATTTTATTTCCTAGCAAATTTATAATTATTTTCATTTGAATGAAATAATAATGAGGATGGAAAACAATCTAAATATATTTACATTTTTACTTTAATATAATAAATCATGCAATATTACCATAACAGTATAATGAAATTCTGCTAAGTATTGTAAAAATGGAATGCGATTATTATATAAAGCGAAAGTGGGCATTCACACATTAACGTCATGATTTCCGACAAAAATCATGAGTTTAATGTAGGGGTGGGGTGGGGGGGACAAAATTCTAATTTAATGTATTTTACACATTGTGCTCTCTGTGGAAGGCTTGCCTTACCTGCAGATCTTAAAACACTACATTAAAGAGTAAGCTGTCATTTTTACACTCGATTTCAGATTTCAAGAAGCTACTATTGACAAATTTTCTCCTGTTTCTCAAATTTGTCCACCAAGCTCAGTTTTGCATCGCAATATACGAAATTTTGCCTTTTTGTTTTCCTGTGTCTAATAATTCCCTATTTATTTTATACAAAAGTTAGAAATCAATTTCATACACTGACGGATAAAAGCAGATGTCCGTGAAATTTTTGAGAAAAAAACTGCTTCACAGACGCGGATTTTGAACTGTGCATGTCTGCCAAATGCGTTAGCTGCAATGCTGTCTTTCAAAACTCGCGGGATCGTAGAAGGCTTGTATCACTGACCTAAAAATGTTAAATTATCTTATTTTTTCATTTTTTATTTTATTTCTTTATTTCTGTTTACCTTTTAACATTATATCATTTAAAACACTGAGTTGTTCGTAAACTCATGGCAGCTCCATTATGCTAAAATCATCTGCATATACGTAAAATGCAGAGAAATAAAGTGCTATTATAAATTCGATCCAGTTCCTTTCGAGAAGCTTTGTATTTTACAAAATTTCTTTATTGTGTACAAACCTATTTAACTGTATTTTTGTGTCTTCTACGCATTTAGTGGCAAGATTATTTGAACCTCATAAAATCTTTGATATACTGAAAGCATATATTAAGTGTTTATAGCTCTGTCCATTATTTTTCCTAGTGAAGAACTACATTTTGATTCTACATGACGAGGTAAAATCTGGGATTCAGTAGCTCAGATCAATCATTTGCCCGTGAATAACTAATGTAGTACAGAGAAGCAACTCTAATAATAAATTATTTCACATCACGTATTTTTTCATATTTGATCTTATTAAAATTCATTGAGTTCTACACTTCGTTTATAATACGCGAGAAATGTCTTTATCGACTGAATATATATATATATATATATACCACCTAGCAGTCAGTCGAGGTGAAATTTCCTCCATACGATGCAAACAGCTTTTACAGATTCCTACAATAGGTGCATCTTCCATTTATATGCAACTCAAGGAATTAGCTAAGTATGACAAGTTAGGTTTGACGGCAGAATCTATTCGTTCGGAGTAGTTTTCATCACGCAACTAAAGGAAGTATTCACTTATTGAGGAGCTGACGGTCTATGCTTCCTGGGTCCAGCTGTATAATACTGAAAGGAAAACAGCGCACGCACTTTTCACGATTAAGGCTAATGCTTTATATATATTTAGTATTTTTTACACATACAATAGATTTATCACATTGTTTTTACACACACATTTTATATATATAATATATACTGGGTGGTCATAAAGAAACTTTGTCGATATATGGACCTCTAGCGGCTGTTCCGTTCAATCGATCGAGATGAGATTTCAGATATAGTTATTCAGAGGTATGAGCTCGGGATTCTGTGAACGGCAACGAAGTGGCGCTCACGGTTACGGTTATAAGTACAGAAACTCAATATTTTCAAAAGGCAACACCCATTTTTTCCCATCGCAAAATACTCAGTGCATGCGAAAACCCTAAAGAGCGATGTAACGGTACGTGTATCACTAAAAACGAACGCGTTATGCACGCACAAAAAACAGCTCTGCGAATGGCCTACAAAAACGATATATGGACCTCTAGCGGCCGTTCCGTTCAAACTATCGAGATGAGATTTCAGATACAGTTATTCAGATGTATGAGCTCGGGATTATGAGAACAGCAACACAGTGACTCTCACGGTTGCGGTTATATAGAAACTAGAAATTTTCAAATGGCAATGCCCACTTTTTCCCGTCGCAAAATGCTCAGAGCATGCGAACACCCTAAAAAGCGTTGGAACGGTACGTGTATCACAAAAAACGGACGCGTTATGCACGCACAAAAAAACAGCTCTGCGAATGGCTAACAAAAACACGTTCAGAGAGCTTTTTATCGGTTTTCTGAATATCTGGCAAACGGCGTTCTGTGATTGGTTTCTAGCCTCTGTCATATGCAAATTTCCCCCGTGCGCCCCGATCGTGTCTTTAACCGTTTTGTGTGGTAACCAGGCTGGAGCCTCGAACGAGGAATTGGAACCGTTACTTGGTGTTGACTGATTATGTTGACTGATTTGGCGTGTACCTAATGGTCTCTATGCGATAAAATGAATGAATCGACCTTAATGGGTACTGAAATAATATCACCATTTTTTGCAAGCCGTAAATGCTCAGAAACATCCAGTGATGAACAACCCATTTACTAAGTACACCCAAATACGACTCGAAATATTTCTGTTTCTAACTATTAAAATAAAAGAATATTCTTTGTAAGTAAATTTCATATCTTTCCAAACATATTCCAACATCTTAGTAATATACGACTTCGTTCTCATAAATGTTGAATAGGCAGAGTTTACCAACAGAATATCTTGAAGTGAAAGCGTATATTACTTTCCGATATCAAAGTATAAAGTTGACATAAAAGGCATATCTTAGCAAGGTTCAAAAACAAAGACAGGCGTAATTTGTAAATGTTTGAACAGCTGCTCAAAAGATTTTTCTCATTTCTCCTCGAATAAATATCCAGTCTTTGCATATAAACTTTTAACATCTTAACAAACTCTTATATCTCTGATTCTTCAGCTTCCTTCAATTTGCATATCTTTAGAAACATTTTATAAAAAACATGCGGTACAAACATGACCATAATTCCCTCATGACGTCTTACGGTCCCAAAGCTTATTCTTATGGGAGACTGTATAATAGCAATGGAATTTAATAAATTTTCATTTTCTTTACAATAAAATTGAATTGGTCTCCTTTTCCATGCTCCTATTGTAACGTGCATTGGTTTACTATTTATAAACCAGTGCAAGTTACTATAGGAGACAGTTTTACACTTGCTAAACAAATTCATTACTTTATATAAAGATATTAAAAGTCTTTGTTTTCAGAACAAAAAAAGAAATGCTCAAAAGAAAATTATAATAATGCGCAGAAACAAATTTATGTGTTTAAGCGGCCTCGTGCTTAGTGATTATCTAAAGCCAGATTTAAAAATGTCACTGAGCATGCGCAGAAAGCAAATTTTTAATTGCAAATTATCACTAATTAAACAGCACGAAATAAGGTCCATCGGGTTAAATCTTATATTTCACAAACATAATTATCATAAAAATAAATATGGCAGAGAGAGATCTAGAGAGACTCCTTGGCATTGAAACATGTCACTGAGCATGCGCAGAAATGAAATTTTAATTGTAAATTATAGCTCATTAATAAAAATTGCAGTTACAAAAACCAAAATTGACAAATCTACAGATTACAATCTTTTGTTTAAGATCAAAATGAAGTCAATGGATGCAGTAGTTTTCTCTCACGGACTGCCCAAAAAGTCGACTTAGCAACTTAAATATATAGATATTTATTTATTTTTTAATAGTTAGAAATCAAACATGCAATAAATTGTTTTACTCTTTAATCGCACTTAAAAATAACACATTAAATATTTTTCAGAATTTAAATAAAATGGGAACAATAAAAGCAAAATTCAGAGTTGTATAATATGGCCTTATAAATATAATTATATCTGTAAACTATAATTTATACTTTTCAACCTCAAAAACCAGTTTTTATGGATTCTCGTGGTTTTTTCTTAAGCTTTTGAATACTTTACACTCACTTATATTCAGTCAGTTTTATTTACAATTGAGCCTCTTTTAAACGGCCGTCATTCGTATTAAATTTTGTAATTAAGAATTTTTATTATGTAAAATATTTTAAAATCTTAATCTTACTGAATTCGAACATACGAAAAAATTAACTACTGTGTATAGAATAATAAAATATTCATTATTCAAACAAATTCGTTCCACTTGAATTTACACACATTGAAAAAAATGTCAATTAAAATCTTACATGAACATTATATATATATATATATATATATATATATATATATACTGAAGTGCCATTGAATTAGGGATAGCAAAGCCTATGAAAATTGTGTAGCGTTGCGCATCATGTATGCGCAAGTGAGGGCGCTGTGGTAACTGCATATATAGCGCGTACTGTGGTTGTTCTGAATTAGTTGTTGGAATTGCCAGTATGGGTAAATTGCCTGATTTAGACGCCTTCAATCTCGGACAAATCGTAGGTGCGCGTCGCATGGGCCATTCAATTTCCGAAATCGTCAGACAGCTAGGATTTTCAAGGTCGACAGTGTCAAGAGTATACCAAGAATACATGGATGGTGGAAAAAACACTAGCGATCGGGCAAACTGCAAAGGACAATTAGCCTTGACAGTGCGTGGTGAGAGACGGTTCAGGCGTATTGTACGTAGCCAGCGAAGCCAAACATTAGCTCAAATTACCACCCAGTTTAATGACGGTGCCAGTCGTACAGTCAGTAAACGGACTGTGCAACGCTCGCTTCACCGTATGGGTTTCGGGAGCCGTCGACCTACGAGAGTACCATTGCTCTATACTCGCCATCGGGCTGCACGTCTTGCCTGGGCAAGAGAGCACAGAGACTGGAGTGTAGAGGACTGGAAACGAGTAGCATGGAGCGATGAGTCTCGATTCCGACTACTTAACGCCGACTGGAGGTTGAGAATATGGCGGCAGGCTCATGAAGCCATGGATCCTGCATGCCTGGCTGGAACTGTACAAGGGCATGGTGGATCAATCATGGTCTGGGGTGTTTTTTCGTGGCACAGTTTGGGATCTTTTGTGCGTGCACCAACCTCCCTCAATGCAATTCGGTACGTAGAGTTGCTGGGTGATCACCTCCATCCGTTTATGCTGTTCTGTTATCCGCACGGTAATGGAGTTTTCCAGCAAGACAGCTGTACCTCTCACAATCCCGGTTGGCTACTGGCTGGTTGGATGAGAATTCCTCTGACTTCTCTGTCATGAATTGGCCACCTAGAAGCCCAGACTTAAATCCTATTGAGCATCATTGGGATGTTTTGGAACAATGCGTGAAAAGCCATCACACAGCACCAAAGAATCTTACTGAATTATGGATAGCTTTAGCCAATATTTGGCAAGCCATTCCCGTGGAACGTCTCCAGAAACTTGTTGAATCTATGCCTCGTCGTGTGGCAGCCGTTATCAAGGCGCCAGAGGAGGCCCAGAGGAGGGATATATATATATATATATATATATATATATATATATATATATATATATATATATATATATATAATGTCGTGGGCGAATTGACAAATCCGGCTTACTGCAAAGAGTGACGTCATTTTACAATGTGCCAGTATAATTGCAAAATTATAGACAACTTTCTAATTATCTTGATATTTTTAGGCTTATTGTAATGAGTCCATACTCCTTTAGGCTAGTTAGAAAATTCGCAATAGTTTGATCCAACAGCTTGGTTTTATCCATGCTGCTTGCAATATACCCAAAGGGTTATAAAAAATAACAGATAAAGAGATTGTTACTTAAGTACTTCCTTTAGTAAAAATATTAATTTGTTAAGAGTTAGATAGCCTAAAAAATACCAGGCTTATTTGAAAATTGTCGATAATTTTCCAATTATTTTGGCGCATTGCATACTGACTGCGCTCTTTGCAATAAGCCGGATTCGTCAATTCGCGTACGACATAAGTCTGTGTGTTTGTCTGAGAGTGCATGTGGGCGCAATAACGCCACCAATATTAATTACCCTAAAATAAGATCGCGACGCCAGGTTTAATTAGATCCCACTGATTCTCTACTTTTAATATTGTCTTTCCCCTTTTATAAGTCTCCGTGTAGCGCTAGCTGTCTCTAAACAGATATTGCACGACATAACCACATGAAGAAGTGTGTAGGTGGGAGTTTTCGAATTGCGCTCTTCGGTATTGGATATGCATTGAGCTAATCGCCATCCATTCTTTCTGTAAATATGTAAACATCTTCTAGTCTTTTATATTTCTTATATGTTTAACTTTTAGAATAACCATAATGTGCAAAGTGAAAAAATGTATTATTTCATACAACTGTGTTGTTTGACAGAACTTCGTGTCTGACTACAAAATGTTAACCCACGTGTCACCGCAAGCCGAATACCTATTCAACTGTTCCCGTATATCTTCGAAGTTGTTGGCCAGGCAATTTCGGTATGTATGTATCGATCAATTAATCAAGGCAGGTTACAATAGCAGAATCCAAGAAAACAAAGAGAAAAATAAATCCAGCAGGGTACAAAATACAAAAATGAAAAGCTCTGTTTGGCAGAAAAGCTCTAAGCGCATAGTGCTTCAGTAACTTTTCTATACGAGAAAAACAGAAAGGTTTGGTTGAGTTTTGTTTGCTTTGAGAGCGTTACGGTGCTACACGAGGATCTACATCTTAAAGCCGATTCCGAACGGCTATAAACATTTATGCCGATAGTGGGACTCGAACCCACAAACTCTGGTACCGAAAACCAGCACCCTAGTCATTCAACAGGAAGAGTTGGGAAAGGGCAGAAGTGCGCGAACTGTGACTTGCGAAACACAGGGGGTTCGCGCATATTTGAATTAAATTGATATCATACTGCATTATTTAATTTTTTTTTAAATGTTCTCAATTTTCTATAATTACATACTTTTAGTATTTTTATTTATATTATTTTATATGTTAAAGAATATTTGATAAGATATTTATAAATAAGATGCCAAGCAATTTTACAATCAAAACTCCATCAGCAAAAGGCTATGTTTCCGTTGCTTCCACTTGTTATGAGAATAAGCGGAAGCAATGGAAACATAGCCTTTGCTGATTGAGTTCAAAATAAATAGCAATGAAAACCATGTAACGATCAAGACATCGTGGTTGTCCCGGAATAACATCCTCAAATATTTCATCAAATATTGAACAAATGTTATCCGAGGTTCAGGCTCAACCTTGTCATTCATTTTCTTTCTATTTTAGTTTTTTTTAAATAAATGACGTATATCATTTTCAATGTTTTAACAGGAGGCTTATAATATTGAAGTCATACTCTCTTATATTTTTGGTGTTTGTTAATTTTTACCTAAATGAAGTGCAAATACACGTTAAAATTTAAATATGAAGTTTTAATCACATGAGATTTGCCAAAAATAAGTGCAGTAGGTAAGCAAGGCATTTTTTAATTGCTATTATTCAAAGTAAATATACAGGTTGTCTGGGCTAAAGGTATCCAAAAGTCATGACTTATTTTTACGGAATTACCGATTAGAATTTAAAAAAAAAATTTATCTAAATAGAGAGAACATCTTACTAAGTTTTAATATCAGTCATTTAAGATTTCTATCATAGTATTATGGATTTCGATGTGTGCACCTTTTGTAGCACGACTAACGTTTAAATGGGAATTCAGTTCTCTCCAAGTGTTTCGTAGCATATCAAGCGTTATTAGATTTTTTGCATGGGGATTCATTAAATCCGTTGTGTATAAACAAAAAATTGAAATTGTGGATGAGTTGAAGAAGCGTATCATTCAGGCAATTCGTGTAATAACTCCTGATATGCTACGAAACACTTGGAGAGAACTGGATCACTATTTAGACGTTTGTCGTGCTACAAAAGGTGCACACATCGAAATCTATGATACTATGATCGAAGTCTATGATTGATATTAAAACTTGGTGAGAAGTTCTTTCTATTTAAGTATTTTTGGAACGAAGTTCTTTTACGCGGCTTACAGTAGAGTGAACTGGCAGGAATCGTTACGTAACGAAAAAGCGTTATGCCCCCTTCATAACAGCTTTTTCTCAAGGACTCTGTGGCTGAATGGTTATCGCATCGGACTATGGAATATCAGACTATCGCACTACGGATCGAGAGGTCCCTTGATCAAATTCCCGCACAAACGCTGGCCGCTTCTATTCCCACTCATTCTTGGAATAGCGCAGTATATATATATATATATATACATATATATACATAAATATGTATGTATATATATATATATATATATGTGTGTGTGTGTGTGTGTGTATGTGTATATATATATATGTGTGTGTGTGTGTGTATGTGTATATATATATGTGTGTGTGTGTGTGTATATATATACATATCTCTCTCTCTCTCTCTCTCTCTATATATATATATATATATATATATATACATATATATAATCAATAGAAATCTACATATTAAATCACGTTTAGAGTTGAAAAAATAACGTAAGGAACTTCGCTCCTGACGGGGGTCCCTCGACCGCACAATTTTTTTAAAATTCTAATGGGTAGTTCCGTAAAAATTATTCATGACTTTTGGATACCTTTAGCCCGGACATCCTGTATATCCAAAATTTATAGTTCATTGATTTTTAAAATAGTTTAAGAAAATTTGCTTTTTTTTACATTTCCCGAATAAAAAAAATTGCTATTACCAAAAAATGGTCAGTGGTGTCGAGTGATTGCGATACTGCGTAAGGGTGGCGCGATGCATGTTGAAAGCCAAGCAGTGATGTTCATCAAGCAGTGATGTTCATCAGTAAGACAGAGCGACTAGTATTTCTGTGTCCTTTATGGTTTTTGCAGAAGCTTCATTCACGATAAGCCAGATTAGTCTTCATAATAGTAAAAACATCAGCATCAGTTTGAAACATAGTCTCTATCCTTTGACATTCCACGATCAAATCAGGAAGTTGACGAATCCGCATTGCCAAATCGTACATCAATTAGCCGCCTCAAAATACACCATACAAACGCATGAGGAAAATTATATTTAAGAGAAACTTACAAAGACAAAACACGTTATAGAATTTCGAAACATGATAAATTGTTAAAATTCACATTTATAGAATTTAATAAATATTCCTAAACTGTCAAAACTCTGTAATTCTGCTCTGTTCAAGGTTTTCGCGAAAATTAACGAATCCACATCCACACACACTAAGATTGTGCAGCACACTTAAAAACTGTAAAGCAAAAAAAAGTTTAACTTCGAGGAGGTTATAATAAACTATATTTGATCTAAATGGTAAAAAATTTCGTTCTTTCAATATTCTTTCATAACACCGTGATTAATTCGATTGTGAATTTCGTTCACTGATTACAAGGTTTTGCAGTAACGTTCGTGAAATAGAAGATTTGGTAAAAAAAGAACGCGTCGTTTGGAGACAAATACAACAAGCGATATACCTCAGATAATCATACAGTTTTCAAATAATTCATTAACTTAATCTTTAATATTAACTTTGGGCTATTTATTGTTCAAATCTCCAATCTTGTTTTTCCTTTCAAGAAAAATTTTACTTTTATTTTCCTGTCTATAGCTGTATTGATTAGCGTTAAGTGAGTCTCTTAGTATGGAAGACCCTATAATCCAGCTGCCTGTTTACTCAGTGAAGAATAAGAAGTACCACCTTAAACTTGTGCAGAATATTTCATGGACCCCAATCTTCGACAGTTCTTCACGATCATTAAACACGCTAAACTGCTGAACTTTTAGTTGGATGCAGTTTAGGAAATTGCCGTGTCACCGTTATTTCAATCTTAACGATGTTACTTCATATCACGCTAAAATAACCCTCCGAAGAGAAAGCACTCAAATTTTATTCTTCCATAAATTTCCTCTATCTTTAGTAGAATCATAGCATACAAAATTGCAAATTATTGAGAGGAAATTCGTTTGAAATGTTGCAGTAAGATAAAAGCACTGGGTTCGTTTCAAAATATCTGCAAGAATGTGGTGCCCTCAATTAATTAAATTTTCCGCTTTTATTTCATTTCAAATACTTGACTGCACGCGAAAAAATATTCATATCATTAAAATTGACTTACATGGGACGTCAATTGTTGCTCTAGAGTTGGTATTTATTCAATCCCAAAAGCATGTATAAATAACCCCAGAGTGTCGTTAGATAATTACAAACATCCTTTGAGTCTCATTTGAAATAAGTCTCTATAATTCTGTTCCATGATCATAGTTCTTAGAACTACAGTCGAGAGGAAAGATTATTTCCTAAAATACAAAAACTATCAGGTCAGCATTCCCTTTAAATATTATTAGTTCTTTATGAACTTCTGTATTCATAAGAATATCTATGTTCATCCATTTTATATGTTTGCCCACATCATCAGCATTCTAATAATTAGCTCTGTTTTTAACTTTAAATTCATATAGCCATTTTTTCTCTTTTTGGGAATTTTCAAACACCCCGAAACAATAGAAGTTTTGTTAGTGGTAGCAATAACAACTTTGAAGAATGTTAATAGTTTGTTTCATTTGGCTCTGAATGAAATTTCTTTGAACTTATTGTCGTATATTCCGATAGAACATTTCATCTTTTTAGCCGCAAGAAAATTAGGAATTATACCTGTTAAAAGTCAACTGTTTTAGAATGCAAACACTATTTTAATAAATTGAGATGTTTGTGAAAATTATATAAGCATAAAGAAAAGAAATAGTTATGCAAATCAATTTTACGTTATCAGTTAACATTATGCTGGCGGTTGTGTATACACAAATGAAGGCCATGTTAATGTTTGGAAAAGAAAATATTCTGAGCAACGTTACTTTTAGTAGTTTTTTTCAAGGAGAGATCGTTGACAATTTCATGATATAAAAATATATGCAGGCTAAAAATTGGATTCCTATAAAAACAGTCTAAAGTATCAATATGCTTCTATTGAATTAGTATTTCTTTAAAGCTCCGTCAAATTGTATTGATCTGTTAGGGAATTTGAAGAGAATATAAAATTTCTACCTCAGAAATTTAATAATTTAAATAATATGTTAATAAAGCAGAATGCCTCCTTTAAAAACTTCCAGAAAAATGTATGTAAGTACTGCTGTGCGATTCTTTTATATATTAATAGCATATGTTTCAGGCGTTATCATATGACATTTTAAAACTATCTTTCAAAACTTAATTTTTATGCAAACTAGATTATCTAATTATCTGTGATTTCATTCATATTTTAGAAAAGATAAAGATAATTTTTCTGTACTAGAAATTTAATTACAAATTGAAATTTATAAATTTCGGAAAAGAATCTAGAAATCTTATCTTAAAGTTGAAATTGAATTGAAGTTGAAAAAATTGCATAATCATTGCTGCTGTCTGACTCTCTATGATTCTTATTTACCGAAAACTTCCCATTGTGGGAAATATTGTTTAGGTACTTACTTCATAAAATATTTTCTTCTGCTTTTTAAATTTGTCATCAGTATTAAAGAAAACATTCTGTCGTAAAGAATCCAAGATTGCGAAAAATGCTACAAAAAGTAATCATTCACAGAGATGATATCTGATATTTCCTACATGTCTCAAAAGAGAGGCAATTGATCCTTTAATAGCAATATCGCGTGTTTGTTGTAAGTGTGTTTCGTTTCATTTTGTCGAAGCAAATCTAGATGTGGTTGAACACAGAAATAAAAGCTCTTCAACAAGAGCAAGCTATTAAATCAAAGCCTTTAAAGAAGTAAATCTCGTTTCTCGAAGACGGATAGACTAGTCATTAAAGTTGAAAATTTTTGAGTTATTTAATGAGATACTTAAATCTCAAATATTCTTGCAATTATTGAAAAAATAAATAAATATATAAAACAAAACTGAACCATTAAGTAGTTCCTTTTTTATCAACATTGTATTCGTAACAAACTCCCAAAAGAATGTAATTCAAATTTGTAGTGGAATTTCTTTTTAAAAGCGTTTGTCCTCTGTTGGGCGGAATACTTTGAACGAAAGTATTAACACACGTGTAATAAATATTCTTTCATGTGACAACGTCGAAAAATAATCCATAAAAAGGAAAGTTACATTTCGAATTTCTAATGCATATACAGTTGGAGGGAATAGATTATGACTTGACAGCTTGGGGGGGGGGGCGGAATTCAGTCAAAGTTGTAGAGACTTCCACTCTAAGTGTCACAAATTCTTTTTTTGATTACTTTCCAAAATACTAGACTTAACCAGCTATGTTCATGTTTATTTATGCATGCCCATTTACACGGTTTTCTAACACATGATCGGGGTACTTTATTACTTGAACATAGGTTTTAAAGAGAACAAACACATCAGGTTAATTCTCTCCTTAATATTTTGAACATACTGCATTATCATAGAATTTCGATCTATTCTTTTTACTTTATGTATCGTAACAATTCTCAGGCCCCCATCGCATGCATGTTCAAGATAAGTAGATTACCTATATAGACAAATACTGTCAATGTTAGTTCATACTATACACTCTAGAACCAAACTGAAATGAGGGTTTTGTTTGACCAAATCATGCAGCATTTTGTAAAAATGGTTTTTATGAATCTGTATATACCCACTCATTTGTAATTAGTCCAATATATAATGCCAAATATTTTAAATAATCTTACATAACATATGTATTTTGTAATTACCTTACCGAAGATTAAATGGTATTCTAATATTGAGAACTGAATATTTTAATGGATCTAATAAACATAAAACAAGAAATAATTTACAATACTAATTTGTAGTTAACTTACTTTTCAATTATTAACATAAATAATTTATAACTAACTTTTTTGAATATTCTGTGATCAGTTTAACGATACAATCATAATTTGTGAGCGAAAGATGAGGGAAACTTTACAGTGATTATATGTAAAATGTCATTAATTGTTGTATCAGATGTAAATATTTAACGATTAATGCAGCAAATGGCTATGAAAAGCATGACTCTTAGCATACGTCAATTAATTTCGCATCCAATCGTTTAGTCTAATATCAGTGATTGACACTCTATCCCTGTGCTGTGCTATTTCACAAAACAAGCAGAGTGACAACATTTACTCACTCTTGGTGCTGTTATATATCCAATTCGATTTTTTTTTTGGAAACTTGCATGTAATCGAATGACGTTCGTTTTTCTACTTTACAGATTTCGGAGCATGCAGAGTTTTTCTACTTCCCGAAACTTTAAGAAATGGACCGTGTTACCTTTTCTACTATTTCTCGGTGTTATTTTCACAGGTAAGTATTCGACTTTTTAAAATGTCGCTGACTAGTTTAAACTTGCATAACAATGGCAGTTGTTAGGAGCGAAAAAATGGATTTTTCTTACTTCGTGTAGTTTTCTTTTTCTTTCATTTCTATGTTGTTTTGCTTTTAAGAACTCCGCTTATTTAATAAGACTATGAAATTATTTAAATAGCGGTGAAAAGTTTTATGTGAAGTATTGAATTGAAGAAGTTATCAATCGAAAGCTTTTTAATGTAGGACTGCGTTCCTCAATAACGGTTCTCCAGAAAGAAAAAAATTCAGAGTCCGTCCTGTGTCGCGAGCTACAATTTTGGCAGCGCGCCAAACCCAGTAGCAGTAAACAATTAAACAAAAAAGTACTAAAATGTGTCAAAAAATAGGTAAGCAACGATAAGTAATCCTACGTTAATAACCGTTTCGTTAGAAGAGACTACCTGAAATATTTTTTAATAAACTTTCGGAAGTCGTTTAGAGTTTGTCATAAACCGTGTTAAATAGTGGAGTTATTCCAGGAATAAAAAAGTCAAAATGCTAAATGATTTGAATTTTTTGAATCATCAAAATAGTAAGACGATTATAAATCACATTCACTTTTATTATTTGTTGCAGGAATGGATTTATTCAGATAGACGACTTTATATAACTGCTAAATAGACATGTATTGGAAGGTAATTTTAAATGTAGAAAGGATAATTTTTAAAGTACTTTTAAATTTTCGTTCGGGCCGTCTCTGAACGTATACAACCAACTGAACGACCCCATCGTTATGAAGAGTTATTGTTAGCAAAGGTCTTTCCTTGAGAATTTTCTTGAATGATATGTTCTCATTACAGCATTATGCTTGGCATGTTAGTGAATCCTTCTTTCCAAACTTGAATTTATTTATTCACTACACAACAATAGGACTAAACATTTTTAGGAAAGGTAATTACGTACTAATCCAATAGAAAAAACAACATAACAAGTATTAAACGTCTTTCAGTCGCAACGAGCACCTAATAAATGGAGAAACAAATTTCCCGAAAAGGAAATATTATGAACGTTCTCGTTGACCTCTGAATCTTTTAAAGAATACCTGGATCTTCATGAAAATGGAACATGCTTCCTATTTGTTGTGAAGTAAATTCAGCTAATGGATTTTGGCGTCACACTAAAAGGTGATTCACCAAGTTTTAATTGTTTGCAAGAATATGAACATAAAAAAATCATAAATGGGCCATTAGGTAATCACTTTCAACTGATGTGCTAAATATATCCTATGTACATGAGTTAGGAATGGTGGAGTTAAATACTTTTTTTAGAATCGAGGATAATTTCATCACAATTTTGCCCCGAGCTGTTAAGTTACCGGGATTTTTTTTTCTGGAAACATAATTGTTTTCTCCAAAAATGCTTTTTGCTCTTCGTACACAGAACAGAAATATTAGATTATTTTTGGTTTAATTATGTTTCTTGGAAATTCGTTAAAGAGTTTCGCTTAAAAATGCGTTAGGTTAGATTGCTTTTCAGTTTAATTGACTTTCAGTTCGCGGTTTTGATAAAAAAAATCTTTTTTTTTTTAATTAGTCTGCAATTTTAGATTATAAAATTTTCTAGAAAGAATTAAAAACTTACGGTGAAAAGAAAGAAAACAGAAATGAATATTTAATAGGATAAAGAAACGTAAAATTAAATTCCAAAATATCTTTTATTTTTTGACAGCTACTGTATCTACTTTTCCTTAATAATGTGCATTATGAGATTTACTTCATGAAAATTAGTCATCTTAATATTAATAGAGTTCGTAATAAGAGAAACCAATTTTTATACTAGTAAAATAATTTTATGAATATTCTGTTCTTTAACAAGAAAGAAAACTCAATATGGTGAATTAGTGTTACCATTTTTTAAACAAAAATATTATTTTATGCCGTAACATATGAGTTTTTCTAATATAGAGCAAACATATTGTTTATCTTAATCTTTGTTAATTCATAAGGCAATACTTCAATGATTGTAAAAAAATTCCTGAAGATACCAGATACTTCTTTTGAAATCTCATTGAAATCAAATTTTCAGTTTGAAATAGGTGGTTCAACTTGAAAGTAAAACAATAACCCAGTTCATTTCTGAATTAAAGGCAATAACATTTAAATATTACGAAATATCTCACTAATTCAAATATTTAAATTTAAAAATGTAAAGATCCCCTTAGAACGTTTCAATTTCAAGTATTTTTGAGAAATACTGTATATTTGAACGTAATTGTCTAAATAATAACTCAGCATTACGTGAATGTTCATTAATTAAAAAAATCGAATTTTTATTGCTGACTATTTATCTTTAGGTAGTTAATTTAATAATGAAAGAAAATCGTAAAATTATATAATTTTCTTTCAAATTTTTCAAATTGAAATGTATAGTAAGTTAATCTATAGTAAGTTAATGTATAGTAAGTATAGTAAGTTAATGTATAGTAAGTTTAAATGACAAAGATTATTTATACTATACTACCAGTTCAAAGTATTCATTTTTCTATAAAGGAATTAGTTTATAAAAGAAAAACTGGCAATAGGAAATTTTGTCATTTAAACACTTAATAGCGAAAGTAAAAAGTACTATATATTTATTACTTTGAAATTCAATAATTATAATTTTAATTAATGAGCTCCTAATAAATTTGATAAGTTTCCGAGGTAATTAAAAATAATCCTATGAAATATTTTTGTTTAACGACTATTTCGGCCTGTGCAAGTTGTGATAAATTTTGTAGTGAATCTTCTTTTCCTGCAGGATGCCAGAGTCTGGATTGCTTCAAATGTGTGTCCGTGGGCGGTAACTACCAGCCATGTGAAGATCCTTTCCATAATAATTACACGAAGGATATTCTGGAGGCGCCATGTTGGGCCGGAAGGAAACAGAGAGATGGCGTTTTCCCTGCTACAGCTTGCATTAAGCTATCTGGAGTTTATGGTATGATCGATAGTGTGCAGGAAAACCATGATTACGTTACAAATATTAACAGATTTTTATGAGCCATTAGCCTAGAACTAATAGCCTAAGTTATGTCGCCAAATCAATTGGCTTAAACAACTCTGAGAGCAATTTTCAAATACAAATCGGGCTGATCACATATTCTTATTATATAAAATTGAAAACTATAATATAGAAAGAGTTAAGGCCAATAAAAGACGCCAACCTTTCATGCAAGTATCATAATCGTAGTAATACAGTTTTATTATTGTACTCGATTTTTATGCTTCACAGCTGAGTGAATCCTACATTGGATGAATTTCTCACCATTTAAGGGGATGGTGGACATTACAAAGCAATTTTTTAAATTTTTACCTCAGAGATATGAAATTTTGCATAGATATTCATTAAAATATTTCTATATCAGACACCTTATAAAGTTTCATAAATATTTTTTCTAATTTATCTTTTAAAAATTGAAATTATTATAGTTATTTTAAAAATGCTCCTTGCGATCCTGTTTTTAACTTCCTCCCTTAATTTTGCCTTTATATTGTTTACAAATACATTTTGATCAGAGTTACGTATTACTTTGTGCTTTCGTTGAATAGTTAAAGTTTAGGAAATATTTTTATGCTTGTATTCTGAACTTTCGTGAAATTTTTGAATTTTTCTACACTTCAGTTAAGCTTTGATAATCTGAATGATATCGGAACCTGAAATGGATACATAACTAATAACTACATTTTAATGTATTAGAGGAATCTTTATTATAAATTTTATAAAATTTCGTCACAAATTATGAAGCAAAGAAACCTTTCAAAGACTTGCAAATCTGGAAATGACTCTTTTGAGAAAAAGCCATTTAAAAGATGTTTTTTACCTACCTTTAATATTTACTTTTCTAAATTCACCGAGTTTTCATTTTACTTTTCACTACATATTTTTAATTAATTTTATTCCAATATTTACCAATTATTCCAATATTCAAATTTTTACCAATTATTCCAATATTCAAATATTTTTAAAATATTAATACACCAAAAAAAATTTCAATTTTTGTTCGATTTTTGGTAATTTGAAAGTCCAGCATCCCCTTAATTGGATTCATTTAATCTTTATATTCACGTAATGTTTTCTTTAGATTGCGTATAAAGTTTGTGCACACTTTATCAGCTAAAGTACGAGAGATTAAAAATTAAACGTATTCGGAGGTTTATAAATAATCACTGTATTAAACCTAAACATCGGAGTATTTTAGGAATCATGCACATCTTATGAATATTTATTTTCCTGTTTTCCTCAAAGTGCATATTTTTTCTGTTAAATACCATGGCACGCATTTCTAAAACAAAGCAATAGATGTATTACAAATTGTTCAAGATAATGGGAGGGAAAAGTGCTTGCTAATGACACAATTTTGCTTATTAACATTGAGTTATAGGATAAAATATTTTGAGGTTCGATTGCCAGAATTTCAGCTTAGTTGAAATTACATTCTGAAGCAGCCGCCACAGTAATTTGTTCTTTCCCTAAAAATCCATCTAAACTAGTCTTAAAAATATTTTGAACCCGAATAATTAGTGTTACCTCTCACTGTGTAAAGATAGGTAGTTTTGAGGGGTGTCGAACCTTTCATAGAAACGCATACAGTACTGCTGTTCGTAGCGAAAATAAATGTTTGAAGTTCGAATTAATCATAAGAGCGGCCAGGTGATGGCCGAATGGCTAAGGCGCTGGCCCTAGCCTTTTTTATTTTTTTGCTAATTGTAAATGAGTACAATGTTTCGAATAACTTCTTAAAGTGATGGGGGGGGCGGAAGTTCGTCGAATTATTAACGTAAGAAGAGCTTGTTCTGAAGCAATTTCCTTTCAGCAAAATGTGCAGCATATTACTTTTTAAAGAACTATTTTAATCAACATTTGAATCATATTGGCATATTTTTGTAATAACGTGCAATATTAGCAACTAAGAGAAGTTCAGCTAATGGTTTGAAAATGTTTCACCACTTAAAATAATAAAATACTTTTTAATTTCAATCTGGCTTTAAAAATATACTAGCATTCTTCCTGAATATACTAGTATATACAGGTAGCCCTCCTACAGAACAGCATCGTACAACACGGTTTCGCTCTAACACGATAAGATAAATTGCGGGAACCCTCGTATAACACTGCAACCTGTAACACGGTTTCGCTCTAACACGATAAAAAAAATTGCGAAAACCTTTGTATAACACTGTATTTCTATAGCACTCGATAACATGATTTTTGTTTAACACATTTAAAAACTAAATTACCTTAAAATAATGACGGGAAGGAATAATGAAATATAGTAGCTTTACATGAAAATGTATAAACAAATTATAATTTATTCATTTATAACTCTATAAAATTACAAGAAGGCCTAAGCTTAGCTGAAAATCTTGAATCATTTTTCCTGATTGCAAACCCTTCCGCTGAAAGAAGCCGAAAATTCAAAAGGGAGCTGCAAAATTGTCTATCTCCATACCGTGAATCTACAATGACCTTGTAAGGACCAGCAAATAAACCCAAATTGCAGATTTTTTAAAGAGGATAGAAGGTGCAAAAAATCTAAATGAATAAAAAGGTTCTGAAAGTGAAGGCGATATCGTTCAATCGAATAAACGTTCTCGCTTGATTGTACTGAGCAGTGATGAGGAAGAAATTTATTAAATTAAGGTCGCATTAAATGAAAATAATATTTCTTTTGTTTCTTTTCGTTTTGTGTTATACATACATTTATATTTTTAATAAAAATTAAGTTGCTTATATAGAATTTTAAAAAAGTGATTGTTTTTAATAAGTTTTCAGAACGTAACCCCCTTTTTTGAACTGTCTCTGGGTCTCATATAACACGGTTCCACACAACGCGGCATTTCTAGGAACCTATCTACCGTGTTATAGGAGGGTTTACCTGTACTACAATGGGGATAGGAACTAATATAAATGCAATATCAAATTATTTTAGTATAAAATTGCTGTTTTCGTTTCCTTTCACAATAAGTAACACATAAAGCAATAAAACGCTTAGTAGGATTACAATTTATTGTAGCCTTAGATTTTCTTTCCAAATTACAGCGAGTTTTAATCGGAATTTTAAATATTTATCATCCTTCCCTTTAATTTGGAGCAAATATCCTTAGTAGCAACAATCTTAATTCAAATTTGCAATAATTATATTATAAAATAATGTATGTAATAAGGTGACCAGTTTTATCTATTTGCTAAATACTCTATGTTAAGTATTCTAAATGATATCCCTATTCACTCTTTCAAAAATAATTATATATATATATATATATAAAATCAAAATCCTCTTTGACTCTCTATGTATTATAAAATCCTCTAAAACTGTGTCCCTCGTTTAGTTGCAAAATTTTCGTTATTATCATAAGTACTCTTCCGCACTTTGATTCATTTAGATAGCAATGCCCATACAGAGATATACGTGTGCATAAAACTATATATTCATAGGTATTTTAGTTCTCTTCATAATACCCATACTGCTGAAAAGAATGACCATATAATCACGTTAAAATTTTTCCACATAAACCTACAAAGAAATCAGTTTATTTTGACTAGTATCCACTGGTCATGATAGCATGACAAACCCTTTTGATTTAATTGATGTGTAATCACAGCTATTACGGCAAACTCAGGAAAGAGATTCATATCGAGAACTTTCCACCAGTATTTGGGACAGATATTGGAGAGCTACATACCTAATGGACTGTAAGTTATCGTTCATCTTGTTGTGTTCTAGCTCTCTTTATAACCTTGTTTCTTTATGGAGATGAGGGGTGAGAATTAATCATCAAATGAAATTTGTATTTAGAAACACCATACCGTTCTCCTACAGTTAATACAAGTGATAATAGTTCATCGCGATAGACATTTGTAGACCCAAAATTGAGTTTATTATGGCTTATGTCAGCATATTACCTTAAAAAAGTATCCTATTTTTATCTCGCTTGCTCCTGTATCAAAAACTGAAAAAGGATACTTTTTGTTCTAACTTCTATTTTCTGATACTTTATTTTTCTCTCTTTCAGAGGATACAGGAGAGAAAATGGTTGTTCGAGGATGTGCTTTAGACAGTGGGACATTGACTATTGACACCGAAATTGTACGGATGAGCCACTGCGGAGGATTTTATTTCGAAAAAAGATATGTAAGCGGCTGCCTCCAGAGTTGTACGGAAGATGCCTGTAATTCTGTCAATCTAATAGAACCTTATAAACTAATGTATATATTAACCTTAATTTTCATTTGTATCTGGTTTAGTGACTGAACAGAATGACATTTGTTAAAGCATAGAGGTGTTATAACCTTTTCAAGTCGTAAATGACCAAGATATTTGCTGCAGAGTCTACGCTATGTACATAAACATTGGGAATATTTTCATATTTTCGTTTTACACTAAAGAATTTGCTTTTTGAATATAGTGTTTATAACATGTGTTCAATCATCTGTAAGGGAAATGATTTCTGTTCTGTTGAAGAGAAAATATATTGAACTCAGTTCGTATATTTATAAAACAAACTTCCTATTTCTATGTTTACATTTTGAGCATTCTAACTATTGCTAAAATATGAAAACGCATAAAGAAGTTTGAACAACAAAAAAGAACAAAACTGTGCATTATCAGAATGATGTTTGTTAGAATGGTGTTTGTACAATTTTAATCTCTGTAAGTATCAAGTTTCAAAGTGATGGTTTTGGAGACAGCAGAAGTATTTTAAGGGAAAACTTAGGATATCCAGTTATTTAAGAATAATAAGTATAGTGATTCAGTCGATTAATTTACGCTATTATGTGTGTTATTTTATGATATATAAATATCACAGCTATTCAAGGGATCAAACTCTATGCCTTTTTATATATTAATATCCACCATCGTACTTTGATATAGCTAAAAATGGCACCAACGTAACTAAACGTAGAATATAGTGCTAAATACTTTTTAAATATTTTCATACAGAACAGTAAGACATAGATAATATAATAGTTAGATGTTATTAAAATGTTTTGAATATAAATTACTTATATTTATTGCTCCATTTTCGTGAATAGGAGTCATTTTTAACAACTTCAAATTGTATTTAATTGTGTTCTAAAAATTCAAATAGAAAACACTTTACGTTAAACAAAAAGCTTTCATTTTATTTTTGAAACTATTTTTATAACTTTTAGCTACATATATTTTAGGTGATATTTGCTTTATTTTATAGGGATGTGGATTTCTAATGAATCTACTTTAGTGTAAAAATGATTTTCTTTAATTTTTGGTTAATTCAATTTCAGTACAAAAATGCATATATGTTTTAGCATATCTTTTATTTTTAGCATATATAATATCATATATTTCCTTCATATTTATACATAGTTTCATTAACAAATTTTCGTTAATATGCATAAATGTTTACACATGTTCAGGAAATTTTGAAAATTTATGTATGTGGACAAACATTACACTTCCAATTAATTTTCTGCAAGAGAGAATATACATCATAAATGAAAATAGATTTGACATTTTAATAGATTACATTACATGAAAAAAATATATTGGGGATTAATATGTTTAACATATTTTTAGTTTAGATCATTCAAATATAAATTTTATTTCAAATATTCAATTAAAAAAATACTTTAACAAAGTCTTTCTTTCGCTTAGTTTCCTGTTGTGACACAAAATTTTCATTTTATGGCTTTTCTAGTTTCCTTACAGAGGTATTCCAAAGATTAACTCAATTCTATGCGTTATTTTAATGTTTACAAAAAACTATTATTGAAAACGAACCACACCTACAATATGTATTGACTTTAGAACTGTTATATTATTCCAAGAGAAAAAGAAAGAAATTTTATCATTTTTGATATGGCATAAAATTTATACCTAAGAGTGATATGCACGTTTAATATTTCAACTTAAAGGAAATCTTACGGAATGCATTATTTAAGTTTATGAAAGAACTTAATAAGATTTTAAAGAGAAAGTACCATTGAGATGAAAGAGCTTGTTCATCACAATCTCCTTATTTTAGAGCTGATTACTGTATACCATAAATATGGACGTCAGTTTGTTAGGAATGGGTTAGTAGAATTAGTTCCTGCGTATCATTGAAATCTCAATTATCCAACATACAATGGATCACTTTAAAAACTGCGGATGAAATTGTTATTAATTTGCTCAATTAATTTGATTTTAGTATGTTACAAAGTCAAAAGGAGTGTTTAGTTGTATAGTCATTGTTATTGCTATTAGACGAAATCGTAAATTCTTGTAGTTTTGTTACTTAATTTCCTGTGTATATGAGAAAAACTCTCTCTCATAAAATTATTACATATATTGGTCTATTTTTTAATATTAATTCTCACTCATCATAAAAAATGTCAAATTCTTTTGTTATTCTTAAAACTCATGTACTATTTTATTATATTAGATTTTACTAAATTATGGAAGTTTCGTGCTGTTTATAACTGAAACTGTAGAAATGTTAGAATTTTACACATTTTACACAATAACATATGATAAAAATACTGTAAATAAATATATATATATATACATATATTATTAAACAAACACGACTATTCTATATAATAATAAAATCTTTTACCAAATTTCAAATATTGTAAATCATTTATTCTCATTGACAGCAAACATTTTGGTAGCTTTTGTTGAGGATTTCACTGAGCATTGGCTCTAAACACATAGACCGATGAACTCTGAGGAGTATGTCGAATAGTGATCAAGGCTACAAATTTTCAGAAAAAACATACAAATTGATAATGAAAAGCATAGCAATAACGTGAATTCATTTGCAAAACATTTTAAAGAGTTTATAAGAAAGTTTCAATCAGGATGTTAAAATTTCTGGATGAATCAAAGTTCCCTTGCGTATACATTAATGTGAGACAGTTTTCTCCATATCATTAAGCATTATTATTTGGAATGTCACTGAATGTTAAGCATAACTCGAGAATCAATAAGCTAAATATTGAACTTGACTTGAATCTCCCAGATAGAAATATCCTCCATTACATGGCAATCGAATACATATATAGTATATCTTTATAATGATATTGCTTTATACACAATCTTTGATTCTGTGAAATATTTGTAAGAATTATAAATACTTATATCAGTTTTAGTAAAAAAAGCAAATAATATTTTGAGAAGAAAAGTTGCTTATCACTGCAGCATATAAACTAGCAACATAAAACTAAGTTCAGTATAGGGGATCTGCCAGATTATTTCTTTTATAGAAGGAGCTCTAGTTTTTAACGTTTGGGAAGAAATGATAAAGTAAATAGAAAACTTGTTTAAAAAACTTGACAGCTCATGTAGATTAAAACTATTTTTGTCTTGCCACAACACTAGATTGATGACTAATTTCTAAAACAGACTCACTATTGAAACCTAAAAACTGAATACATATCAAATAATATTTTATCGTTATTTAATTGACCGGTTTTTTAATTTAACAATTTTTTACAAATATAAGAAACTTGACGTTTAAATGGGATTACAAAAATATTTATTAAAAAGGGAATTATTAATTTTTCTGCCTAATATATATTTTTTCTAATATCCCATGTTGAATGATATCACATAAAAAATACGAACCATTGTCGTGTTGCCTGTTTTAAATATTTATTTTGAGCGTGATTCGCAAATTATTTTGGTTAGTACAAATTATTTTATTTTTAGAAATTATTTGGGTGCGTTGTGTTTTTAAGATTTATTTGGTTGAATACAACCCAAAGCTCAAGACAATTTGGCAAACGAACAGATCAAACAAATTTTGCTTCTAAACCTTCCTTTAGATCAACTACAAAAAACAGAGATGACTTACTCCAAAGTAACAAAATAAAATTAATTTATTTACAACATTATCTATTTACAATTTAACTCAAAAACCGAATCACCAAATCTTAGTACACAGTTTACACATTTTACTAATATTTTAGCATTTCTCCTCAATTCATATCGAAGGACATGTATTTAATCAAACCTACACCTTTTGGAATCAGGGAGCATAAATTTATTTATTTTACCTAAGTCAAAGAACTACTCTCTCTCAAAATCTATATTTAAAAAAAAAACATTGATCCCGCACTAAATCATTCAAATTTTCGAGGTTGGGTCTGAACAAGACAAAAATGATTTGACACTCACTCGATTGGATGCTAACCGCACTGGAACACGGGTAATGATCTCATCATCGGGCTTGGGATCTCCTTTCTTTCTCGGGTAGCATGCACTCAAACTCTTTATACGGTTGTAGGCATCTATCGTCTGCTTCTTCCGCTCCTTTCATCTCCGGACGACTCAATCGGAACACCAACGGGAAATCGCCATTCTTTCCACCTCTATTCTCAAATTATTTATCGGTGAAGGCAGCAACCATATTTTAGTCTCAGGATCAGGAGGCTCTCGTCTCGGCACGCATCAACCGAATTTCTGCTCTGCTAAACGACATCTTTCTTTGGGAAACTCCCCAGGCAAGATCAAATTTTTCTCGATAGTTAAGATAACCACACTTCATCACCTGCGATGCTAAGCACCGGGAAAAGGGAACCCGGGCCTGCATGCAGAAGTGAAAAACCCCGAAAAAAACTCTAAGTCTTCTATTTATTTTATTTTTTCACAACAAACTCCACGCCTTCTCATGACTCCTAAACCATTCAGGAAAGCTTTCAAAAATCCACCACTTAGCATCAATTTTCATTTCTTTGATTGGATAATCTCATAACCCATGCACGCCTTCCTTGCGTCACAAAACAGACCACCCAAAGTCCAGTCCACGTGTTTTGCGGTCTACCTCCCAGACAGACCCAATAAATTTGTTTACAATATGGTATTTTACTTTAACGTCAAACTCTGGTGCCATCTCCTTATCTGCGTCTGCAATCAACCTACCCCCACCGCGCACCGCCGCTTTTAAATTGGCTAAGGCACAAAGCCAACTGTTCCGTCCTCTAATCAAAGGCGGCTTCTTAACTTTCTAACCAAAATGTGATGAAAACAGCCTTCGATAACTTTATCTCTCTAAAAAATTTAATTTTTCTTTAAAATCGAAAGCGCTTCATCACAACCATGTCCCTTCATTCCAGATGCATATAATTACAAAAAATGCTACCTTAAATTTATTTTTAACATGCATCAAAAGTATAAGAGACAGGCAATTCTGAGTACCTTAAGAAAAATGCGTTTAACAGACTTATAGTCAAATATACTCTAACAGTAAATTTTTCTTATGTCTTTCTATTTATAGAGGAAGTTGATAAAGGTAAAATGAAAGCAGACTGGCCTTGAATTGCATATATTTCTGAAAGGTGAAGTTCCACAATGTTAAATAATTTCATTCTTTATGAATGAAAAATATTATAGGTATTCTGCATTTATGCATAGGAGGGCTACATATGTACAAACCAATATATGTGAACAGATTCCCATATTTCTTTTCGAAGTTGGTAATCAACGGTTAATAAAAATCAGTTTTAATTACTTATAAGTGAGTAAATGGTGATCTTCTTCTACAGATTAGAAATAAAAGACATAAAAATATGTATGGTTAAAATCTATCCGATAATTAACGTAGCGTCATAAATGTGTACTTTACCAGTTGTCCTGATTTTGGAACTCATATATATTGTTGCCTTTATCTTGTTTGTACGTACTGAATAAAAAACAAAGAGCCATTCTAGAAAAATTTTCAAGCCTGATCTAATGAGGCTTATTGTTAAACTCTTTGATAGCTAATCAATTGACTTGCGGCGAATGCCTCTTGAACCCTCATACAGGGGTAGTACCTCGCTACATGTATATATTGGCTGAAATTCATTAAAACTTACAAAAAATATTTCAAAATTTTCGCTTGTCAACCTGAGTCTTCAGACGTCATTGAATTCGACAGAAGTGTAGTATACCTGACACTTTAATCTTGTTTATCAAAGTACAATAGATGTCTCCTAAACTAGTGAACATTTGTCCTATCTCCTTAAAGATTAAGTAAATAAATTATCTATTTATTTTCCATATTGTTTAATTTAATTCTTTATTATATTTCCATAAGGGGATCAATTTCTGGTACTGCTGCAAGTATCAAAGAGCCATATTCTCGCAGGATAATACTGACCCCGAACTGCTATGGTGCGTCAACAATGTACCCGCAACTTATCTACTATCCATGGACAACGTTTATTCCGCTTGTACTTGCATACATATTAGTGGTAATGGCTCAGCAAAATACAGCAATAACTCAAGGATTACACCGTCCCAACCTGAAGGTATATACGGCAAAACCAACTGATTGACCAATCATGCGATACCAAACCTACCCTCACACACCAAGAGCGGAGTACGAGTTCTAATACCAATTTAGTTCCTACCCCCCCCCCCGGGAATTTCTTTCCAAGCGGGCAACCACCATACCACCATCATTGATATGATAATGGATAATTTTTTCTCGAAAAAAATATCGGGTTTCCACTTCTGTAATAATCCCTGAAAACGATGACGTCATGGAGTCGAAACAACTGAGTTTTCTGATCGCGATCCGAAAAAAAAATTCAAGTATCAGGATGATTCGACATCCCCTTTCGTGTCTGGAGATCGGTGAGATCTGGTATACAGAATATTTCTCTATGAGTATAATACCTCTTGAAGTTGGGGGCGATGTTCTGATCGCAGTTTCCGCCCCCTAGCGGCTGAAATTCACGCCGGTATCACTTTTCAAAGTTTTTAAAGAGATCTCTTAGGCCCTAAGGTCCATAAATTGCGAATTTTTTCTTTAAATAAACATCGGGTTCCCGCTTCTGTAATAATCCGTGAAAACTACTGCGTTTACTGTTGTCTATCCGAAAAAAATGAAATGATCGGGATGATTGGACATCTCCTAGCGGAAATGGAGGTCACCGAGACCAGGTCTGCACAATATTTTGCTACGAATATAATATTCCTAGACTTAGGGGGGGGGGCGATGGGACACCTCCGCAAAGACAGCGATGTTGCGATCACATTTCACGCCACCTAGTGGCCAAAACTCACACCGGTGACGGCGTTAAAATGTTTCTTAAAGTTCACGTAGACCCTACGGACCTGTTCACATAGGAGTCCGTTGCGTTGCGTTAAGGAAAAGATGACGTTGAGACGAAAATAAACCAATCATAGGCGTTAAAAATTTCATTGCTAATCGTTTGGAGTCCTATTATTGGTTTATTTTCGTCTCAACGTCATCTTTTCCTTAACGCAACACAACGGACTCTATGTGAACAGGCTCTAAGGGCCTGTTCACATAAAGAGTCCGTTGCGGAGCGTTAAAGTATTGAAATATATTTAATCAATGACAAACCTCCAAACGATTAGCAATGAAATTTTTAACGCCTATGATTGGTTTATTTTCGTCTCAACGTCATTTTCCCTTAATGCTACGCAACGGACTCCTATGTGAACAGGCCCTAAGGTCGACGAACAGTCAAATTTTTCCAGCTTGAACTATCGGGTTCCCGGTTCAGAATTATCCGTCAAAACGGTGACGTCATAGAGCCCAAACTACCAAGTTTTCTGATCGCGATCCGAAAAAATATTATAGTTTCGGGATGATTCGTGCTCCCCTTGCGTGTCTGGAGATCGCTGATATCCGGTATAGAGAATATTTCACTAAGAATATAATACCCCTTGAAGTAGGGGTCGACATCTCCGCGAAGATACCGACGTTCCAATTGCTTTTTCCGCCACCTAGCGGCTAAAATCCATTCCGATATCGTCTTTGCGGAGGTCCGATCGCCCCCTACGTCTAGGGGTATTATATTTGTAGCGAAATATTCTATATACCGGATCTCAGTGATCTCCAGACACATAAGGAGATGTTGAATCATCCCGATTTTTCAATTTTTTTTTTCGGATCGCGATCGGAAAACTCGGTAGTTTCGGCTCTATGACGTCACCGTTTTCACGGATAATTACAGATCCGGGAACCCGAGAGTTCATGCAGGAAAAATTTAACTGTTCATCTGACTGATCGAGAAATCTCTTAGGATGCAGTATCCAACTTTATTTCATAGGTTTCGTTACAAATCTACATATTATAAGTCAGATACAAACCAAGTTTACAAAATATTTAGTATAAATTTTCAGCATCGACCAATTACTACGTAACATTTTATACATCTATATATACAAACAGTGTATTAACAATTCTAAAACTTCATATATACCAACGCAACGCTTTTGTACATTATGAATTTATAGCTTAATTCAAAACCATTTTTATTCAGAGCAATATATACAAGCAACTATGCAACTAGTTTAAAATACATGAATATCATGCAATGCTTATTATACAATAACTTTAATTACAGCTATAGCAAGCTCCAACAAGTCGCCCACATAAGAGGCGAAATTTTAAGCCCAGTGATTCAACCGATTTCACTGACACCCGCAAACGCGACAGCCGAAGACAGTCGTAACTCCGTCGTACAATCAAAACATAGAGGACACTGTCGCTGTCTACAGAAGCGAAAATGAAATACAGGAAAACATAAAGTTAGATAAGCACAAAAAGTCAAATATTGTGAAAAACAACCTAGCACCGCCATAGTCCGTACGAGAAATGATCCTTTCAAGTTCTGCATTATAGCAATAACAACTCAAGCTAGTTGGCAAGTGTTCAGTTTTATTATATCCGTATCGTTTCTTTCGTTGTATCTCCAGCATACTCTTTCATTCTTGCATTCCTCGTGATATTCCATAGTATAATCCTTGCACACCTTTTCATTATTGCAAAATATAACTATGTGGCCATAGCGCCGTAACATGACTTTGGATTAAAATACTCTTTAAAACCATATCTTTGCTTTCGATTTCCCCAGTTTCTCCATTTTTCTAAAAGTTACTCCCTTCATACTAATAATCCAGTTCTCGCCGAACTTTCCGTCAAAGTTAGTTATAATTTTCAAACTCGTATCCGTTAATTCTATATTTTGCCCGATCAACTTAGTTTTCATTTGCTGCTTCTCAAATTTCTCATTCACACCATATATGATTATCTGGGGGTCTTTCTTTTTTGGTTTGGCAGTTTATACCCTTCATTCAACTTGTTGATTACCTTCAATTTTTCTATTATTTTATCAACATCTTTTTATCAACTCCCAGTAAAAGTACTCCATTTCAAATCTTTTTACAAGTGTTGATGCCAATTTTCAATTTACCATAGTCGATCGAGTCTTGAATTTCTTGTTTTGTTGTATGTGTTTCCCGCTCCATCTTCGGATGAATCATCACAAAATGAACTCTACCCTCGCTTAATCTTGAGTGTGCTCCTGTTTTGCTTTCATAACCTCTCTTTACTACTTCCACATACGTTGACCCCTTCTTTCTTTCCAATACTGATATCTGATCTAACTGAAATCGTATCATTTCACCCTGCCTACTCGCAACTGCCGCCATATCCATGATGTACTTCTTCATTTTTTGTTTAGATGCATTGGATGCTTTATTTCCATAGCTAGCGTCTACAAATTGTTCAATCCCATCATTAACAATCGTTTAGTTACTACCTCAAACATCATGCATTTCAGCTATGTCATACTGGATGCCATTCGTGGCTCCCCTTCCCCCGGCGTTGCAGGGGCCACCACGTGGAGGTGCCGGCAGGAAATTTGAAATACAAAAAATAGCCAGTAAATTACACAACAAATCTCAATTATGAAGCACGATAAACTTTTAGCTATTGTCATGCGCTGAGCTTTAGCTATCAAATATCTTGACGATGTGGGGAGGGCCCTCCAAAGTACAGCACTAAGAGAAATTGTATCCAAACGCTCTTCATTAGGATTTTATTGATTTTCGTATTTCACTATTAAGCACATCTAGAAAAATAAAGTTTGTGACATTGCAACAATTTCCTCTCCAGGACATGAAAACCAGAATTCAAGTAACACGAATACTGAGTTTTAGGATCCTTTTAAACCTTCAGTCTACCTTGTTTAAAACGTCACCAATAAATTATTCGAGGTGAAAAAGGTGAAATAAACCGTATTTGTTTTGACTCGGATGTCCATGGTTCACCAGAGATACATAACAATTTCAGTGGGAACAGTGTAACAAACATTTATTCTATACATAATCATTAAAAAAGTAATCAACGAATCCAAACAGCAAAAAGCCAAATCTGTAAAAAATAAAATAATAAGTTTCAAAAAACATCAGGCTTCGGTGCATATAAGCCAGGCAAGAAGTTTGTCCAACACCCTCCAGTTTGCAAATAGAAAATCCCCCGACGTCACTGTCAACGGCCTAACACCTAAAAGTTATTGTATATTAAATCTGTTTCTGCATATCGCACCCCGGCATGAAGAGTGACACTGTCACTCTTCAAAGTCAAAAAATAGCAATTTTGAGGTTATGTCATAGAAAAATATGTATGAAGTGCCCCATCGTGCACGATAAGCGACACATCTCTCTCTCTCAATTTGTTCACCTTAGGGCAGGCGTATCAGTTTTATTGTAATGCTAGTTCAAACTGTATTGTATTCTTTAAGTTGATTTTTCTCAAATGCTGCATTTTTTAGTTGTGTCACTTTTCTTGCAGGGGTGCGATATATAAAGAGATCTTCAACCAATCAGTGACATTTGCAAATGTCTTTCACTCTCTCTCGTGTGAAATTAATTATGACCCTAGATCATTTAATCACTAAGTACTGCCACAAATCCTGAAGCAATTATTCCAGCATTATACTCCAAGCTTATAATAATTAATAAATCTTTTAACACTTAAATGGCCGATGACGCGACACTAGTGTCATTTGTACGTCGAATGTGAATAGCCGCTGTTAATTAGTATATGAGAAAATTTATAATTTTCTCATATACTAAGTAACAGTGTTGTGATAAAGAACCTATAACGAAAGGAAAAGTAATCCTCAACTACTACATGAATGGGTGACATACCCATATCATTTGACTGGGATAATATATCAAAACGAAATGGGACTCATCTCGCTACACACAATCAATTGAATACCATCCGACTACGAACTTCTATCTTCGACATTCAGTATCCAGATCAGTATCGTTTGGATCCCGATGTATGCAATGCTTATATTTTCGATTCTGTGTATACTTTTGAATATAGCATTTTTCTCTCATCAAGATAATAATAATCCTTTTACAGGACAATTTCATCAATGCTAAAGACTTTATGCGATTTCATATACATTTAGGATTAATGCGTAGCCATACAGTTAGAGTATTTATATCTTTTTATATACATTGTGCATACTTAAAGTGTATAATTACGTATATTTATTGAGCTGCTTTACAAAGCTCTTGAAATTCTGAAAATAAATAATTTGTAAATAAATAATAAGATGGCTTTTCCTACTTCGTTCGCTACAACCTATACAACATCTCATAAAATGTCTAAATTCTATCTCATTCCTTATGTATGTGCCTCATATTTACCGAGAGACTATTTTCTACTATGAATAATTCCATGTCCAGAATCACATTTGCCGAGGGAGCTTTTATAGCATTTGTCAATTAGCAGATTATACCACATACTGGAAAGCACTAGGATCAACGATAATAATAAATGACATGTTTTGTGGTTGCGATAGCAACAGAAATAAATCCTTGACAGAATTTCCATTCGTTTTATGCGTTTTGTGTTCACATAACAGCTTCTCTCTTTCTATTTATTGTTATAAAAATGAATTATAACGCCCTTTTCCCGGGTTCGCTTTCATTCCCACTGAGGAGAAAACAATGCTTTTTCCTCAATCCATTGGACAATGCATCCGAAGCTTAATGCTCAGTGAACTCATTTACATTTCAATGGGATCTTTAAAATACATTCCAAAATAAACAGTTCATATTAAGGCCACAAGAACTGAATATTAATTCAAAGATATAGAATAAAGATACCCCTTTGATTCAAATTAATCTCAACTCGATTAAACTAATTCATTTGATGAATAAAGGAATGCAAATACTATTATTTCACGAGTAAAGAAAGAGTCAATCGAAGTCTTTACCTATCTAATTTAGAAAATATAGCTCAAATGATAATGCTTCCAAATCATCCCATAAACTGAACTGAAGTGACCTTATCCAAGTAGCTACCAATATGAAGACATTGGTTTGCGGTCGGGTCTCTGTCCTAAGGGCACCAGGAACACACACATGGCTAATGTTCTTTTATGCTACACGAGGACCTAATAGAGCGGAACCTTCAGTTTACGGCCTATTCTGAATGGCCGCTCTATGCCAGCTGCTTTACTCGAATGCCAGGTTGATTGGATAGTTGGTTGAATGGAACAATACCTTTCACTTTTGCTTTAGTCATGTGATGACCGAATGGCTAGGGCACTGGCCTTTGGTTCAGATCCTGTGGGTTCGAGTCCCACTGTCGGCATGGATGTTTCTAGCCGTTCGGATTCGGCTTTAAACTGTAGGTCCCGGGCTAATTAGTCCTCGTGTAGCAAAAAAAGTTAACCGTAGCGTTCCAAACCAAATCAATCCACTTATGCTTAACAAGGGACCGGGATCGATAGTTAAAAGCCGATTCCAAATAGCTACAACCCCCCATGCTAACAGTAGGACTCGAACCTGTAGACTTTAGAACTGAATACCCTAGCCATTGAGCCATTGCCCAGACTTCAGAACCGAATGCTAGTTCTTTTCTGATCGAGTTCATCTCTTATTTGTCATATGTTTGAATCCCAGAGCCAAAATATACTGTCTATAAGTAAGCTATCTAAGGATTCTCTAGCATGTGACTTAAGTATGAAACTTGTCTTATCAGAGAATCCTTAATAATACGCAATCTTCCCTCTGAAAGGATTTTCCATAACATTCCTACTATGATTAAATTACCTCGATACAGAATTTGGCCAACATTTGGAAGCCATATCCTTAACATCCAACTTCTCATAATTCATAGTTGACGATGAAATTAAACGTATTCTCTAATGGAGAAACATTTAGTGTAATTATAAGGACAACTATTTTGTACTTGGAAGAAAATTCTACAAAGATTAAAATTGACTCCTACTACGAACGACCCTATTTTTTTACAATACTTTTAAAATAAAAATTTCAACGACACAATTATTCCCTAAGAATTGATTTCGCCCATATATTTTTCTTCTAGCATAATAAAAAGGCATGGATTTTCCTGTGGTGCACCATATCCCTATTATATCTACGGAAAAAAATTATAGCAACTATATTCATACTGAAATTTCAATTACCTTCTAATTTTTCCAGTTTTATACAGTGGTTGTATATTCATTAAAATATAAACAAATCGAGGAGGATTTTATGGAAGCCAATTTTATTCCATTGCTGTAAATGCACAAGTGTCTCAAACACTATTCTAAATTAGATGTCTAGAGAAATTCTTACAGTTGCAGTAACATTAAGTGAACCATTAATACATCTAACGTCACACAACATATTTTAAAAATAATTGCGTCAGTCTATGCCCACAAGGGGGCCCTCAAGTTCTTAGTTTTCGGGAATTTTCTCTACTTTTCTTAACCATTTTGTTGAACGTGGACGTAAGCTGGACATTTCTACTTGATTTCATATGAAGATAAGCGAAATCTCAAACGAAAAATACTACTAAATGGAACATAGCTTTGGGAAAATAATATCAACTCTCTCCTAGATTAATATTTTTAGAGTAACCCCCCCCCCCTCTCGTCTTATATATAGGGTGAGCCAAAAGTTCATAAAAACTTTAAAAATTTATAAAAAAGGAAGAAATCACGTTAAAGAAGTGCGGTATGCAAGAAAGGGCTCAAAAGGAAGTCAGATTTTTTTAAGCAGCCAAAAAAAGTTTAAAAAGTTTAAAAGGCACCGGTAGATGGTACTGACATGCGAGAGATTCAGCCGAATTATGCAAGTCAATCTTGCAATAAAAGACCGTGATACACGAGGATCTGGAGGATCGGCCACGAAGTGGAAGACCCTCATTGGCGGAGGGCCGCATTACTGCGGTGTAAACCGTTATGAATAATATGGCGGCGGAATCGTCCACGGGGAGTAGCAGTGCTCGCAAAGTTGGATCAGTGACTCTACCAGTGACGTTTTAAACTTTTATTTTGCTGCTAAAAAAAATCTGACATCCTTGTGAGCCCTTTCTTTCAAATTGCACTTCTTTATCATAATTTCTTCTTTTTTATGAATTTTTAAAGTTTTTACGAACTTTTGGCTCACTCGGTGTATATATATGAAATAAATTTCAAACCCCTTTTTACTTTTTAACCAGCCCTTTCCAAATTCTTTATCATAACGCAACAGAATACCGTCCCCTTAACCTTTGAATCGCGACCTACATGGAAACCGAAATAATTTATTAGTTTTTCCCCTAAGGCACGTGTGGCCAAAGCTTATATAAGCATTATATAACGGGCATCGCGAGACCATCACCTCATATGACGCGACTTAATCACGTGTCAGTTTTTAACCAATTAAAGTTCAGCCCGCCTGGGAAACCCGCGCTTTTCTCAATAATTCCGTAGCTTTTGGGTGTTTGCTCTCAACCAGGAAACATGTAGAGCTGTCCGTGAGTATTTTACAGCGGTCCTGCCGCTGGTCGGGGCGCCGTACCCGACTAGCCGTGATGTGTTTGGAACGTTAAGTTTGACAAGTGTACCTCCAGTCTTTTTAAAACCCCATTCTTAATAAAAGAACTGTGAAGTTTTTGTGGAGTACTATGTTTTCTGCCTGGACTTCCTTCCTATGCCACTACGACTACAAGATTTTCTCTGGGACGCTGCGCTATCTCGTCCCTGATGAGTTAACGGCCAAGTTATTTGCCCCCATACAACCATGCTATTATTATTATTATTACATATATATATATATATATATATATATATATATATATATATATATATATATATATATATATATATATAGTGTAGCAACGTGGCTATAGCCCACCTTTGACCCACTTAGTCTATTCTCTAAAGTGGTATAGAAATGTCTGTATAATTATTAATTTCATTGGGGCAAAATGAGGAGTGGATGTGTTGCTAGCCTCAGTATCATTAGGGTCATCTAAAGTCCTTAAACACCGTGGGAAAGAACCGCCGGGAGTTTCTGAAAAGAAATCTCGATTGCTCGAGAAGTTTCGGAAGGGACTTAAAAAGGCCAACCCGGATGAAAAGATTCTTAGCGGAGGATTGAGTGACGAGAGACTGATAGGGGGATTGATAGAGGCCATCGCTAGAGGAAGGATCTGCACGATAATGCAATGTTGATCGTCTGGCGATGCAGATGAGATGCTGTACGAAAGTGTGTCCGTAAATTAATAGTGGGCTTTCGAATGGTTATAGCTATGCAACAAATCCTGTTGCAGACATCAGTCATGCGTTAAAAGAAACAGAAACTTCCAAGTTTAGGTTTGCGAAAGCTTACGTACAGACTCCATAAGACTCCTGGACTAGCGCCGGAAATTTCCGGAGAATTCTATTTTCCAGTTAGACAGTACTCATCCATATTTTGCCACAATCTTGAGGGAATTTCCTATCGAAACATTTCCTCAGCGATGGGTCAGATGAGAAGGGGGAATTGACTGGCCCCCACGGTCTCCAGACCTTACCCCCATAGATTTCTGTATTTGGGGTTATGTAAAAACAAAATTGTATTCCATACAAGTTCGAAATCTGGACCATTTAATAGAAAGGATCATTGAAGCTGTTTCGTCTAACACGCCGGATGGTATCTACCGTGTATGGGAAGAGACAGAATATCGTCTTGGCGTCTGCAGGGCAACTAAGGGAGCACACATCGAAGTCTGCTGAACAGGTAAAAAGCTTGGAGATTTTCTCTTCTATTTGACGTATACTTCATAGCGCTAGAATGCTTTGTTAAGAAGCTATAACTATTTAAAAACTATAACTATATTTTTGGAACACACTGTATATATATATATATATATATATATATATATATATATATATATATACACACGCAGAGTGGAATATCGATCTATCGTATTTCAAGGGAGCGACTGAACTGAACGATAAATGCGGGAAAACGATAGATCAGGGAACATAACAAAGCAATACTGGGGAACTGGGTGACAGCGGGACTGGGTGAAATAAACGGCACATACGGGAAAGCGATGATTCGGAGAACGATCGATCAAGATTCCACTATATATATATATATATATATATATACTAGCTGAAAACCCGCACTTCGCTACGGAGTACATTCATATTAAATACAACGGTCAATGTATGCAATTAATGAAAAAAAAAAAATATATATATATATATATATATGAGGCTAAAATATGGGGGGGGCGATCGCGCGACCTTAAAATGGGATGTTATTTATAAAGTATAGGATTTAGCAATTAAAGTCTGGGAGTTCTTATAATCGGAGTAATGCATTGCGGTGTAAATAGCGCTTAAGATTCGACTTGATTCAATTCCGCAGAACCACATGTGAGGATTTTAAAGTAGACGTATAGCCTTGAAGTTGGCGCAAAGAAAGAAAGTGTTTAGATCAGCAAAAAGAACATTCGATTTGACATCATGAATAAGTAATGAGCGTCATAGCGCGTTAGTTAAAAGCTTAAGAACAAAGAAGTTAGTTTAAAGCCATGGAGAGATAGGAAACGATAAAGACGGGTGCCGTTGGGCGCACGGATTTTAAAAGGGGATGGGGCGTAAAATTAATGACTTGGAGCTGAGAACGTCTAAGAATTTCTCAATAAAGTTCAGTATGTTTAAATTAGAGTCGTCTTTTAATCGTGTTCAGCTTGGTTTACTGCATTTTATAGAGTTAAATTATTATGAGTCTCATCTCCACTGGTTCACAGACTGCATTATGTTTCTCAAGACGTTCGGATTAATGCGTTAAAGTTGGGCGTGAATAAAGCCAAATCCAACATAAGTAGCCCAGGAAAGCTATCTGTGCTGGACTTCAAAAACCCCAAGAAATTTCGTTATTTTAACAAAAATCTTCGGCTTGTGCTCGACGTTATTTGTTAGTGCTCATCAGAGGATACCATCATTAAAATTTTTCCTGCAACTAATTTCGAGGAATCGTTCAGAAATACATCGAAACAGCAATCAATTAAATTTAAAAAATAACAGCAACATGGCTATTAATCGCGTCAATCAGCGGCAACCAGAAGTGTGCCGTTTTAAAATTCGGAATTTGGTGTTTGTGCGAGCTTTTTGCCGATAGTATTTTGTATCAACTTAAATTATCAAGTGAACTTTCCGGAATTTCCGTGATGTGTGCGAAACAGGATTTCCGTGGCTCTCCGCGACTGCCTGGCGATTTAAAAGGTCAAAGAATTTAAGAAGAAAGGGTTGTAACAGCTGGAAAATTCAATAGGTGAAATTAAGATTTTTTTTTTGGAGGATTAACTAAATTAGGGTAAGAAATTTCATTCAAATTTATAAAATGCAGATGGTGATAATGTTTTAAAAGATAATGTTGAAAAATTTCAATGAAAATGTTACTGATTGTGTTAAAAATGATAAGAATGATAAATTTATTTAAATGGTTAAATTTGCAACTGAAACGTGAAGATTGAATTATTTTTGTAATTAAAAATATTGAAATTTGACGAAATTGAAATGGTTTTGATGAAAAATTGATATAAGTAACTATTATATGAAAAATGTGAATATTCTGTGTAAATTTTGGAAATTTTGGTGACAATTTTAAATTGAGTAAAAAATTTTCTGACACAATTTGAAGCTATTTGTAATAAAAACTGAAAATTTTAATTTTGTAAAGAGATTAAGTACATTTTGAAAATTGTTTTCTGGGGATTGATCCCTCCAGTCAATCCTGTTTTGTTTTCAGTCGAAGGGGGGGGGGAAGCTGGGTAGCAGAAAATTACTGATAAACATTGGTAAAATTTTGAAAATAGAAATTTCATTATATTTTGGAAATTTACGAGTTTTGGTATGGTTATTGGAAAATTTTAGAACATGGTCGGGTTAAAAGGAGCTTTTTGATTTTGTTGCTGTCGGCAGTCTCGTTATTTTGTAAATATTTTTGAATTTGGTAATTAATAATAATAACATGTGTCTTGACTTGGTACATCAACTAATTAAGATTCAGATAAAATTATGAGTGAATTTTTAGTGTATTGATATAAATTTATTTGATATGTGATATTTTGTGAGGTAGGGAATTTGGTTTGCCTTGGTAGAGGTGAAAGGAATGAGGTTTTAATTTTGAATTTAATATAATTGTAAGTTTTTGAGTAAAATATGAGTTATTTTAACATGTTTTATCAATTTTAGAGTATGTTATTATGTTTGACCAGGCATGAGCCTTTTTCACATGTCGTCTCATTTCATATATGGTAAGAAAATTTTATGAGTTACTGAATGTTTGTAAAAAGCGTCTGAAAATGAAAAGGAAAGTGTTTTAAGTTGAAAGTTATTTTCATACCTCAATGATCTAATTGCCTTTTTTTTCATATGATATCTATTGTGTATTTTTGAGTATAAAGCACTTAAAGTTGATCCTTTTAAATTGTTTATTATGTTTTTGTATTAATAATTTGATATTCATTTTCTTTTGTGTATTTGGTTACCACTTGGTTTGCTAGCTATTTTGGAGGTCTCCCTGTAAAAAATTCGAAGAAGCATAAGTGTAAATACATGCTTTCTTGGGCCATGAAGCTCATGTAAAATAATGTGTACATCATAAGAAAAACAAGAAATTTTGAAATATTGAAGAATTTAGAATGTATTAAGGTTATTGTTCCCGATTGGTTTGTTTTGTGTCAAATTTGAAGTTTTAGGAGGAATCAGGTATCCCCGATGATACTCTGAAAGCTCTTAGTAAAATTCCCAGTGTTATAGTGGAGCGTTACTACCATAACAGACATCTGAGGAAGGGTTTTTAATTTCTAAAAATAGTGTAATAAATAAAATTTACTTTGTTTCAAATTTTGTGACACCCCAATTTTCTACAAGAACTTTTATGCATTTCAAGGACTCTGAACTTTCTATTTTGTAAAGTCAGGACTCAGCATTTTTCTTTTAGGTAATGGACTCAAGGTGCTTAGTCACAAAAATCGTTTTTCTTGAGCTACGATTAAAAATGTGGATGTTCACAGGAAAATTTTGATTATCATTTTCTTACAAGTTCTTCATTTTCTTACAAGTAAATTTGATTTAAGTGTTCTATTAATAATGTTCGTATAATATTCTTTGACATATTGACTGTCATTTTCAAATCATTCTGTGTCAACTTCTGTCTCGAATGGAGACATTTTTGTAAAATGTAATTTTCTCAGATCCATGGGGTTAGGTGCACGAATTTAGTAAATAAGAATATTAATTTTAGTTGTTTTAAAATTAGATGTTCAAGTACTTAGAGAAAATTTTGTTAGTTTTAATGTGGTTGAATCAAGTCATAATTAGGAATAATTTAGTGGGGTTTCTTCTGAGTTTGTTGTGCGGGGAGGGCCCGCCCTGCGCAGCAATTTTCAGTTGATGATTAATTAGGTTAATTTTAGTCGTTTTTCTCTTATGGAGACGTGTTGCAGGGAACCGGCCGTTCTTTGTGTGCACGCCTTCAGGAGAACGATCGCCCTATTCTAATCATAATTGGGAATTTAATTTTAGTTAGTTTAAATGGGTTGCCTCAAGTTAGAATTACAGTAAGTTTTCAGTTGTCAGGGTTAATATTTAATTTTGTTGACTAGGTACTGCAGCCCTATTCAGCATTTTGACAGTTAGGTTTTGAATTTAATTTTAGTTTTCTCTTCTGGAGACTTGCTGCAGAGAGTTGGCTCTTCTTTGTGTGCACGCCTTCAGGGGACGGGGGGAAGTTATGAGACTAAAATATTGGGGGGGGGGGCGATCGCGCGACTTTAAAATGGGATGTTATTTATAAAGTATAGGATTTAACAATTAAAGTCTGGGAGTTCAAATAAACGGAGTAATGCATTTCAGTGTAAATAGCGCTTAAGGTTCGACTTGATTCAATTCCGCAGAACCACATGAGAGGATTTTAAAGTAGACGTATAGCCTTGAAGTTGGCGCAAAGAAAGAAAGTGTTTAGATCAGCAAAAAGAACATTCGATTTGACATCATGAATAAGTAATGAGCGTCATAGCGCGTTAGTTAAAAGCTTAAGAACAAAGAAGTTAGTTGAAAGCCATGGAGAGATAGGAAACGATAAAGACGTGTGCCGTTGGGCGCACGGATTTTAAAAGGGGATGGGGCGTAAAATTAATGACTTGGAGCTGAGAACGTCTAAGAATTTCTCAATAAAGTTCAGTATGTTTAAATTAGAGTCGTCTTTTAATCGTGTTCAGCTTGGTTTACTGCATTTTATAGAGTTAAATTATTATGAGTGTCATCACCACCGGTTCACAAACTGCATCATGATTATCGGGACGTTCGGATTAATACGTTATTAGATTGGGCGTGAAAGCAAAGTCCGACATGTATATATATATTTAGAATAAATACGACGGTCAATGTATACAATTGATGTAAAAAACATATTTATAAAGAAATCGTAAGGGATATTTTTATAGACAAAATAATGTCAAATCGTGTGTCGCATTAGCAAGAAAAAAAATATTTTTTGTCTATTTTGTTTTTATGTACGTGACGATAAATTTATTTAAAGTACCAGAAAAGAAATCACGTGAACAGCATTTAATAAATTAAATTCTAAAAATTAATCTTTAAAAATTCACGAAAAATCATAATAGGGAGGTAAAGATTCGAAAAAGATCTTATTTTAAAGGAATTTTTATAATCTTTCTTGTGATATAAATTTTTTAACCCTCAAATTATTATTTTAAATGCAAACTTAAAAAAAGTTACTAAAGCAGCTTAAAAATTTAATTTAAAAAAATCTAAGAAGAATTTTCAAAATTATTTCTTAGTGCACCCCTACACTATAAGAAGAATCGCCATACAAAATTTCAGCTCTTTAGGTCCAGCTGTTTGGTCTGTGCGTTGTATGTCAGTCAGTCAGTCAGTCAGTCAGTCAGTTACGGAACTGTTTTATATATATAGATATACAGTCGAACCCCGTTATAACGAACTTCAAGGGACCAAAGGTTTTGTTCGCTATACCCGAACCATTAAAAAAAGTTAGATCTCACAAAATGTATTACTCATTAGTTGCTATGTATATTCAATAATGATGCATTGAAAGAATTATAAAATCTATTAAAAATGATCATTAATGAATTAAATTGAGTAAAATCGGTTACATTAAACTGACACAAGACTAATTAAATTAACTAAAAATGAAGACAAATGGAAATAAATTGATTTTATCTTTAATTGTTGCTCACTGTTTTGATACAGAAATAATCGGTAATCTTCTGCTGACGTGATGCCGATTTCAAAAACATTTTATGAATTTCTTTGTCCAAATACATCAAATGACTCCAATACTCTTTCTTCCACTGTTTGTGTTGACAAAAACTTATTAATTACACTCATCGCTGCTGTAGCATCTGAGATGGGGGAGATTTCGTCGTTTATGTGCTCTTCTTCATTAGTATCAGAAGCAGAATCTTCGATTTCAGAACGATTCATTTTAATTTCTTCCACAATATCTTCATCAGTCAGATTTTCACATGTAATGATTATGTAATAGAAATTTAGTTTGTGGGGTGATTTAGTATAGTGGTAGGCAATGATACCATTACTCTGAATTCTAAATAATACAGTGATTTATTAACATAAACACATATATGATTACACATTCAATTATATTACTGATAATTATTAATATAAAGAAACACTCATTATATCAAGGGATTATTCAATTATACTATTTCACTCATTTAAATTGATTTCATTCTCAGTACGCAATATATATTATTTATTAACTTCAGCCTATATTATATGACTTGGGGGATTTATTGACCCTTTGGCAATAGGTAGTTAAAGGTTACTTCCATTTTTGCAGACTGCAGAGGGAACATTTGCTGGCATATCATCTAGCATCGGTTGGGGTATCTTTCTCGGATGTAATTCTCTCCGGTGATGCATTCATCAAATTTCGCTGGACGGCGCGGGACGAAGTTTAGAGATTAGCGGGCTGTGCAGACAGGACAGGTTTTCCTCCGGTCAATCATCGTCGCTGGCTTGCAGAGGTCAGGGAATCTTTTTCGGCTCCGATGTCATCTAGTATCTCCTTCTCATCATCGGATTGCAGAGGTCCGGCAATCTTTTAGGCTCGGGCGCTCACCTATTTCCGCTCATCGTTGGCTTGCCGGATTATAGCGATGCGCTGAGGCTGGGCGCAATCTCGCATATATTCTTTTGAGAATTTCTCTCTTAGGAGGCTACTACTTCATATCAGTGTGCTGAGTCTCAGCGCCAAATCTAATCATACATTCATTAATACTCTTACTCTCTCTATTTTTTTTATCTTCTGCTCAACGCTCCTCCCTTTTCATTTCATTCGTAACTCATGTTCTATCTTTTCTCTCATTTCCATTTCGATTCGCTTATTTCCACCCCCTAAATCTTCTCTCTTCTCCATTCAGAGTGAGGGGCGTTTCACATTAAAATAATTCAGCCTTCGACTCTCGCCTACACTTCTAGGAATCTTGTTTTCCCAGAACATCCCAAATGTGTGGGGTCGTTTCCTCTTTGTCAATAATCATCTTTTTTATTCATTGTCCCCTTTTAGTAGACCCCTCGTTGTTCCGTCTTTTTAACTTCTCTTTTCCAAGAGGCGGTGTTTCCAAATGTGGCCCAGCACTTCACTGATCACACATGGCTGTGCCAAAGAGCAATCCTTGCCCCAAGAAACGAAGATGTGAACGTGATCAATAAGCAGCTTTTACAAGAATTGCCAGGTAAAGCTGAAGTTTACAAATCGATTGACACCACCTGTGATACAGAAGAATCGGTACACTACACAACAGAATTTTTAAATACGTTGGAGCCATCTGGAGTACCCTCTCACATATTAGAGCTGAAGATTGGTGTACCAATTATGCTGCTCAGAAATCTGCATCCACCTTCACTCTGCAATGGAACAAGACTTGCTGTAAAGAATCTGATGCCGAATGTGATTGAAGCCACCATTATGACAGGACACTCTACAGGCGAAGTCGTATTTATTCCCAGGATACCAATCATCCCTTCCGATATACCATTTCAATTTAAAAGACTTCAGTTCCCTGTCTGTTTAAGTTTCACCATGAGCATTAACAAGGCACAAGGGCAATCGCTAAAAGTAGTTGGACTCGATCTTCTCAAACCCTGTTTCTCCTATGGTCAACTTTATGTGGGTTGTTCCAGAGTTGGAAAAGCCGAAAATCTCTACATCCTAGCTCCAAATGGAAGAACAAAAAATATAGTATATCCTGAGGCTCTCTAAACTGATATTTCAAGAAAGAAAAGTGAAAGAAGAAAAGTGAATTTTATCAACGCTATACAGACTTTAATATAGCATTCAAGCCAACAACATGAATGGACAAGCCCCAGATCAAGAAGTGTTAATTTAATTTATATCAGCCTTTTTAAAGACACAAATAAGAGGAGCAATGCCGTTTATTTATTTTATGACATTTATACTGTTATTAATTCTATTTTATTTATACTGTGTTTAGTTTTTAAATTGATTTTTGTTAACAAACATTAGACAATTTGACATTTTTACTTTTTAGCATTTAGTAGTAGAAGAATGATGAAAGGCTGAATCTACTAAAATTCTGAGATTTGTATAACATTTCACATGGTTTTTTTAAATGTTATTTATACTGTGTTTACTTTTTTAATTGATTTTGGCTAACAAGCATTCGACAATTTCAATCTTATTTATACTGTGCTGTGTTTTTAAATTGATTTTCATTAACAAGCATTCGACTATTTCAACCTTATTTATACTGTGTTGAGTTTTTAAATTGATTTTGTTTAACAAACATTCGACAAAGTGACATTTTTACTTTTCAGCACTACTTTTCAAAATCTCAAACCCTGTTTCTCCCATGGTCAACTTTATGTGGGTTGTTCTAGAGTTGGAAAAGCCGAAAATCTCTACATCCTAGCTCCAAATGGAAGAACAATAAATATAGTATATCCTGAAGCTCTCTAAACTGATATTTCAAGCAAGAAAAGTGAAAGAAGAATGAAGTGAATTTTATCAACGCTATACAGACTTTAATATAGTATTCAAGCCAACAACATAATGGAGAAGCCACAGATCAAGAAGTGTTCAAATTAATGGAGGTAAGGTTCTTACTTCTGTTTTAATTTTCCTTTCTATTTTACCATCATGTTATGTTTTGCTATTGAAGTGTGTAAAATGTTTTTTATTGCTTACTACGATTTTAAATGACTTTTTGTATTATTGGCCTGAGCGTATCTGTCCGTAGCCTGTACCTTTTATTCATACTGTGTTAATTTCTACTGTTATTTTTCTATGTTATTTATACCGTATTTAGTTTTTAAATTGATTTGTTTTTGTTTATAGCATTCAAGCCAACAAAATGAATGGAGAAGCCACAGATCAAGAAGTGTTCAAATTATGGAGGTAAGGTTCTTACTTCTGTTTTAACTTTCCTTTCTATTTTACAATCGTGTTATGTTTTGCTATTGAAGTGTGTAAAATGTTTTTCATTGCTTACTACGATTTTAAATAATTTTTTGTATTATTGGCCTGAGCGTATCTGGCCATAGCCTGTACATTTTATTCATACTGTGTTATTTATATTGTATTTAGTTTTTAAATTGATTCGTTTTTGTTTACTTTTCAGCTTTTTTACTACAAAATGAAAGGAGTTAAAGATGTTCTTTGCCAGTACAATTTAACACCTGCGGTTCACCTACATTTATTGTCATGAAATGCAGTTTTATTTAAATTTATTTATTTGGAGAATATGTATATGTAGATTTTTTGAAATAAAATTTTAATCTGTTTTTGTAACATTCTCTAAAGTTATCTCTAACATACTGTACTCCGTAGAGAAGCACGGGTATATTAAATATATATATATATATATATATATATATATATATATATATATATATATATACATATTTGGCATAAATTGCATACATTGACCGTTGTATTTAGTTTGAATGTAATCCGTAACGAAGTACGGGTATTCAGCTATGTAACGAGGATTTTATCGTTACAGTTTTTCCGTAATTAATTTTAATCTTTTAATTATTTAACTTCGGTAATGTCTTGCCTAAGTTGTATTCCTTTAACTTGTATTTTCTTAATTTTTATCTGGTCCCTGATGGACGTTTAGTTTTCTGTTCCCACACTTGATGTGACCGTTATGGCAGCCCCTTTTTCTGTATAATTGGTTTTCTCCGTTTGCGAGTTTTTGTACATGTGTGGTCCGTACACATCTGTTGTCCTATGGCTGTTGGGGAACACTGCACTTATATGAATTCTTTAAGTAGACTCAGTGTGGTGCAGTATTTTTACGACAGCAATTTAAACTTAATTGCACGGCGTCTTCTTTTGAGTGCCCCACTTTTCCAATTTACGGTCTCCCGTTTTCGGCATAACAGGAAATGTGCTATACTTCTAAAAAGCAGTTGTATTGTATATTCAATTTCCGTGTTCAGCAGGGAGTTTCCTCTACAAAAGGACCGGACGCATGCTTTTAAAAAGCCCCCTTTTTTTAATTGCGTCTTACTGGTTTTCTGGGAACTACAAATTCCTGGAAATGTTGTGCCTCTCTTCTCCTCGCTTGGCGCGCAGGCGAAACGTTGACCATTCACTTTTGGTGACGTCGGTTCACGTTCGTCCAATCACGCCGAGACGCGAATTTTCGTCTTTCAGGGCTAAGCCATTCACGGGCCTCCATTTTGGCGGGGCGTTCGGAGTTCTCCTCTTGGCGAGACTTCGGCATGGCCGGGTTCTTATTATTGGCCATTAAGCGCTCGCGTAGTTTTTTCACTATATTTTCCCTCCGCGCTGCGGTAGGCTTCCATACGCCGGGCACATGGTCTGTAGAATTATTATTTGGCGCTTTTCTCGCTATGGCAACCTAAGCTCTAATTTTTTCCTCTGTCCAGATTTGAAAGAAAAAATTTCAGACTTGAGATTTTTTTAAAACTGTTTGTTGTTTTGATTGAGCTCTCCCCAGGACGAGCCATTTTGGCTCTTTTCCTGCGGGAGATGCTATAGTTTTTTTTTATCAGAGTCTTGGCTATTTTTGATCATCTTCTAGCTCATTTAAGCTAGAGCTCCTTTGTTATGCTTGTAATTATATTTTCTTGTTACCCAAGACGAGCTATGTGAAATGCTTTTTTTAACGAGCGCTTGTAAAAACGTTAATCAGGAGACGCTTCTTATAATAAAGAAAATTGTGTTCAACTAGAAGTCTCGTGGATTCTTTTCATTTAATTACCTCTCTGCCTGATGATTGTTCCTGACCTGGGTTCCTGAATCAACCACTATTTTTACTGAATAAGTTCGCCGGCCTACAGAGACTAGAGTAGATGTCTACCAGCAATTAACATCCGCACTTCTGGGAGCAGCCAGACGGGTTCAGTCGGGCACAATTAGTCGCCGTGAAGGTGGTCTCTACACTCTACAACTCCGTAGTGGCCCTCATAAATATCTTGGCATTGCAGACTATCCGCGTAATTTTTAGGTTCCAGTGTAAATTATCTTTTATAGAGACTTATCCACGTGAACTTTTCAGACAATGGCCTTGTTTCACCGTCATAGGTTATGGTGACCAGAACTCTCCAACATAAGACATCTTCAATATAGAGAATTCTTTCCTATAAGCTAGTATAAAATAAAAACCGTAAGTCATAGCCAATTTAATATGATACATATTATTTTAAACTTAAAATAATATTTTCCTAAATTTATAAGGCTTACGTATCGAATTTTGCTTTATTAAAATAAGTTATTTTTAATACGTCGTACATTTAAGCAATGAATTGAAATATTTGAAGTATATTTCTTGTTTTATCCCTTTTAGCTCGACTTTTTAACTGTGACCTCGTCTACTGGTCTTCGTGATTAGGCGAAAAGCACATGGGTAACGGGGATTTTGCTGCCTTTTATTCCTTAATGATTTTTTGGCAAGTCTGTCCATTGTCAACTGGTATCAGCTTGAAGATCACAAATTTGAAAAATAATCTATCGTTTCATGATAACGTATATAAGTGTATACCGGAGGTAAAGGACACCAAGTCTATTTCTTAAAAGTAGACTGTTTAACTTTATTCCCTCATCTTTTAGCCCTATTTTCAGTAGAGAAAAGCTGTTACGCGAATGTTTATACAGAAGAGACCTTGCCCATTTAAAATGGAATCATGTCCTATCATTGTGTCAAGGTATAAAGCAGTAAGTGGATTTCTTTAAGCTCTATCTGTGAAATTCAAACATTGTGACACAGTGTTCTATACCTCCGAGGTCCATATATATATATGAAACAATAACGTTTCCCTTCATTAACTTTGTCTTACCTCAACAGAACATTATCCCTCAATATGATTTTGATCTAAATACCAAATTAATCTATTAGATTTTCCCCGAAGTCCACGTGCAGACAGAAAGCTTATATAAGAAGATTGTTCTAGAAGCTATTACGTGACCTCGTCCGATGCCGAGTGATGAGGTCAGGTGTCACGTTTTAACCAATTAAATGTTCAGCGTCCCTGTACTCAAGGACGTGAAACTACAGTTTCGTGGGTCTTCTGTGTCTGATCTCCGTCCTAGCAACACGTAGTTTTTGCGCTGTCACTATCGTCGCAGCGTTGCGCTGCCGGGGGCCTTTTTCTCCGTTATCCGCGAGATATGTTGAGTTTATAAATTTGTAATTTCGAGTAAAATATGGCCAGCAACATTTCCAGGAATAAAGAACTGTTCTACGACCAAATCGCCTATTCTTTTCTGGCGTCCTGTTTTATTTGCCTGGATATTCTTCTTCGTGCCAGCCACTCGTTTGCTGAAGCCGACCACGACTACTCCCCGGGCTGTCCGAAACGCCAGACTTCATTGTTCCGTTAACAAGTCCCTCTCCTGAATTTCATCGACCCCAAATCCTTATATATATATATATATGGTCCCTCCTTTTAATGAGGAGGTCACGTTGATGACCTCTGATCGATCAATTTATTAAAGTACCAGTTTTTGCTTCTTCGTATAACTCCAGATTTACTCGTAAATTTCTACCGAATTTGTAAGGAATTTCAGAAGATTCAGAGCTACATTACTGCATAAATCATAACTGTTTAACTTGATTCAACACATACGACAGACAAATTTGAGAACGTTTCGAATCGAGATAAAGCAGATCTTTCGCTTATTATTTTAAAAGTGGCTGAAAATTCTGCCAGAATTTACTGAAATTTCAGCGTTTTCGACAGATACAACATGGGACAGAAAACAACTTTCTTTTAAAATCGTAGAATATTAAAAATTTAAAATATTTAATCAAATGGAGAACATGGGAATAAGGCAAGTTGGTTAAGTTAAAATGTGTTGTGTTATGGAAATAAGAAAAATAAGTTACACTATACACACACACACACATATATATATATACAGAGGCTGTTCACACATTTTTTAGACGATGTATATGGTATTCACAAAACTAAATTACATAAAATTCTTGTGTTTTAAATGTTCTATTTGACATCCCTTATTCTGAACTATCTTTCGACACCGCAATTTCCAGGATAATAATGCCTTTTGAAGTGTCAGAAGAGGTATTCTATCCCATTCCTCCTGAACAGCTTTCCAGAGTCCTGTGAGGGTTTTGGGACGACGTTTGGAAAATGCAGATTTTAAAAGTCCGAAAGCACAAAAATCCATAGGTGATACATCGGGAGATTTAGTAGGGATATCAGTGAAGGGTATGGCCTTGATACCAGTTTGTTGTTCCATTTCTTTTAGGAAATTTACAGTGGATTTTGATGTGTGACTGCTAGCTTTGTCCTGATGGAGTCTCACAGATTGATAGCACTGTGGGTAAAGCGATGGTATTTCATTCAGAAAAATTGGCGATAAAATATGTTCCTGATAGAATTTGGAGTTAATCTTGACATTTTTTTCCACTCTCTTTTAACTTGCCATTATAAGAAAAACCAGCAACAATCATGAATCCCTTAGAAAAACTTTCTTTCAATTCTTTGAACCATGTACTTAAATTTTTTTCTCCCCTTTTATGATAATAAATGGCTCTTTTTTTTTTTTGCAATCATTTAAATACACCCATGATTCATCTATTGTGACAATTGTTTTCCATTTTTCTTTGGATAAGTGTTTCAATTATAGAATTCTGCAGAGTGTCCTGCGTTCAGCGATATGATTTGGAAGAAGACGATGCACATTGCGTTTTTTCGCTTTCTTCAGATTTAAATCAACGTTTATCATTTTGTTTACAGTGGACACCGAGCATTTTAATGATTTTGCAACTGTCCTTTGACTACGGGGATTTTCTTTTAACATTAAACAACGTACCTTTGCAATAGTCGAAGATGTCCGTTTTTTCCTTGGATACTTGTTTGGAATTTTTCTCCCACTTGAGGCTCCAATTTGACGTTTTTTTTTCCTTTCTTGTTGACGATATTACCTATCGACGCTTTAGATATCACAAAACCATGACTCTCACATCGTTTTTGGATAACGGAGTATGCATATTTCTCTTCGGAAAGAGCATAAATGTAGCCTTCGAACCACTGCTTTGTTAAAAACGCCATTTTGAATAAAAACAAAACTTTCAAGCCGCAGATGATAATTTTGACTTTTCAAAACATAGTACAATTGCAATTATTTCTATTGCCGCAAACGATTTTTTATTACCGCTTACCAAAATCGTCTAAAAAATGTGCGAACAGCCTCTGTATATATACCGGGTGCGTCATAAATTCGTGCAAAGTTCAAAAATTCATAATAAAAGAAGCAATGCTGGGAAAAATTTTCTGTTTGCGCCAATAAGATCAGAGGGACATTGGATTTTTTTCCATGTAAAATAAAAGTTTCTAAAAGTAACCGAAAGAGAGCGCTCACATGTCATACTGAGACGTTTTATGCAAATGAGGCAAACTCAAACATGTGAGGCTAAAAATATGGGGGGGGGGCGATCACGCGACCTTAAAACGGGATATTAGTTAGTAAAATATAGGATTAACAATTTAAAAGTCTGGGAGTTCAAATAAGCGGCATAAGGCAGTGCAGTGAAAATAGAATTAGTGGGTTCGACTTGATTCAATTCCGAAGAACCACAGAACCACATGGGAAAATTTTTAGGAGACGGATTTAGCCTTGAGCTGGCGCTAAGAAAGAAAATGCTTAGTTAGCAAAAAGATCATCCGACATGACGAAATGAATATGCAATGAGAGTCGGTAGCGCATTATTAAAACTTAGGGACAAAGGAAATCTTCAGAGCCATGGATAACTAGGGAACGAAAAAGACGTGTGCTGTTAGGCGCACGGATTTAAATTGGGTGGGATTCTTAATTAATGTTTGATGGAGCTGAGATTCTTAAAGAAATTTAATAAATATGTTTGGGAACATCAATTGGACTATTTTATGGCTTTGTGTCGACATAACACTGTTTGATGGAAATATTTAGAGGATAAGCGTCACCACCGGTTCACCGACTGCATCATGATACAAAAGAGGTACGGATTTATATTAAATAGTATGGGAGTAGAAGTCAAGTCCGACATATATATATTTCTTCATTTGAAGCACTTTACATTCATAGATAAAACTAAATATTTTTATCGTTTTTTTCATGTAGTTATAAAAATCTGTGAGAAACCGTTCTTAAAAAGTGAACGTTTTTCAAAAACACATTTTACGAAAGTAATTGTAGATATGAATATTGATACGTGAGGGTGAATATTTCAAAGATTTTGAATTTAAAATGATATCTATAATTTTGTGAAGAAATTTGAAAGATGATAACCTACTTTTTAGCTCTCGATATAATAAAATAACCTATGCCGCGTGGAAAGTCATAACAGCAGTTTTATTAGGGCTAAAAGTTTCAAAATTGCTGTAATACATTTTGGTTCGGACGAAAAGGAAAAAAAACAGATAACAGTCATGAGGAAAGTTCTCGTTTATATTTGAGGAGGGTTTTGCGGTTTCATAAATAATTCTCATCTGTTATGAAAAAGCTATTTTATCGCTCAAAATATTTCCATTTAAGAGAGTAAACTCGTAAAACGCACATTCCGTTGTTCTAGTATAACTGAAAAAGAAATTTTCCTCTGCGAAATTATCACTACAGAATTTAATAACTTTGAACATAATTTATCATTGCATTTTTAATAAAATTCATTTCAATTGCATTATTTTAACACGTATGCTTGTGTTGGATACTTATCTAATCCCTATATGCCATTATAGGATTTTCTAGGCCTCTATATTATTACATTTATCTCAGGATAAATAAATTTGAGCTAGTAAAGATTGAGTCTAAGGTCTAGGTGTACAGAAAACATGATCCGGAAGTATACATTCTCATAATTAAGGACTATTACTAATCTCTTCAGAGTATTCATTATATACTTGTATTAACTTATTTAAATGTCATCGAATACAAGTACACCAGCTGTTAGTAATCATGACGTCAGATCGGACTCCAATATCCAGACAGCAGATGAATTTTCAAATCATAAACTTGGACCTGAAGGCAGAAAATAGGGTAAAATTCGAAAGCAGATTTGTAAGGATAAAGGATTGGCGACCTATTATTTTTTGTTCATTTGTTACCCGACGTTCATTTGTTACCACGTGAGACGTGGCACAAGTAAAGCTTTAACTATTCTTTGTTTTTTGTAGATAATACTTGATCAGATGTGATGTAAAAAGATAAATTGTGTGTGTAATTCATTTAATAAAATTTGTATTTTGCGATCACGTAAGGACTGCAAAGTCTGTTTGATTTTAAAAGTATTTGAAGAAACAAGAGTGAAGAATATGTATACGTATACTTAAATAACATGTTTTTCCTATTTATACACTGAAGTGCACTGAATTAGGGACTGAATTAACGTTCCACGGGAATGGCTTGCCAAATATTGGCTAAAGCTGTCCATAATTCAGTAAGGTTCTTTGGTGCTGTGTGATGGCCTTTCACGCCTTGTTCCAAAACATCCCAAAGATGCTCAATAGGATTTAAGTCTGGGCTTCTAGGTGGCCAATTCATGACAGAGAAGTCAGAGGAATGCTCATCCAACCAGCCAGTAGCCAACCGGGACTTGTGAGAGGTACAGTTGTATTGTTGGAAAACTCCATTACCGTGCGGGTAACAGAACAGCATAAACGGATGGAGGTGATCACCCAGCAACTCTACGTACCGAATTGCATTGAGGGAGGTTGGTACACGCACCAAAGATCCCAAACTGTGCCACGAAAAAACACCCCAGACCATGATTGAGCCACCATGCCCTTGTACAGTTCCAGCCAGGCATGCTGGATCCATGGCTTCATGAGCCTGACGCCATATTTACAGCCTCCCGTCGGCGTTAAATAGTCGGAATCGAGACTCGTCACTCCATGCTACTCGTTTCCAGTCCTCTACACTCCAGTCTCTGTGCTCTCTTGCCCAGGCAAGACGTGCAGCTCGATGGCGAGTATAGAGCAATGGTACTCTCGTAGGTCAACGGCTCCCGAAACCCATACGGTGAAGCGAGCGTTTCACAGTCCGTTTACTGACTGTACGACTGGCACCGTCATTAAACTGGGTGGTAATTTGAGCTAATGTTTGGCTTCGCTGGCTACGTACAATACGCCTGAGCCGTCTCTCACCACGCACTGTCAAGGCTAATTGTCCTTTGCAGTTTGCCCGATCGCTAGTTTTTTTCCACCATCCATGTATTCTTGGTATACTTTTGACACTGTCGACCTTGAAAATCCTAGCTGTCTGACGATTTCGGAAATTGAATGGCCCATGCGTCGCGCACCTACGATTTGTCCGCGATCGAAGGCGTCTAAATCAGGCAGTTCACCCATACTGGCAATTCCAACAACTAATTCAGAACAACCACATTACGCGCTATATATGCAGTTACCACAGCGCCCTCACTTGCGCATACATGATGCGCAGCGCTACACAATTTGCATAGGTTTTGCTATCCCTAATTCAGTGGTACTTCAGTGTATTATATATATATATATATATATATATATATATATATATATATATATATGTACCTGTTACATATTAAAAATAATATATTTATAATACTTACTTTATTTGAAGACTAGCTAATACCCGTGCTCCGCTAAGGAGTACATTCAAATTAAATACAACGGTCAATATATGCAATTGATTTGTATGTTTAATATCCGTAACACATACTAATTTGAATTAAATTCTTAAAAAACTTCCATCTGAATTATTCTAGTGGTTAATTTTTATCTTTTACTGTATTTTAATCTTTATTTGTCAATTTAATTCGTTGTTATGCACGTGAAGCAAAATTAATTTAAAGTAAAGAAACCACGAAATACAAAGAAAAGAAATATTATTATACAAATTATATTACGTGGTTTCTTTTCTTTGTATTAAGTTAATAATTATATTAAGAAATATTATTATTACATTAATACAAAGAAAAGAAAACACGTGATCAGCATTTAATAAATTAAATTCTAAAAATTAATCTTTAAAAAATCACCAAATTCAGAAAAGGGAGGTAAAGATTCGAAAAAGATTTCAAATTTTAAAGGTATTTTTATTATCGTTCTCGTAATATAAATTTTATAACCCTCAGATTATTATTTTAAATGCAAACTTTAAAAAAAATGCTACAAAAGCAGCTTAAAAATTTAATTTAAAAAATATCTAAGAAGAATTTTTCAAAAATTTTTCTTAGTGCACCCCTGCACTATAATAAGAATCACCATGCAAAATTTCAGCCCTTTAGGTCCAGCGGTTTGGTCTGTGTGTTATCTGTCAGTCAGTCACTCAGTCAGTATATATATATATATATATATTTGAAGAATTATCGAATTTTATAATACTATATTTTTCGTTACGGCTACTGAAAAAACAGTCTAAGGTTATTTTCAGACTTACTTTGCATGCATGTTAACAACGTATGTAATCCCATTTAATTCAAAAGTTATGTTTAGACAGACCTGAAATGTGTCACTTTTGATGGTAGTAAGTACAACTGAGTTCTACTAGCGAACACATTAGAGCAAATCGGCAAAAAAGTAAATACTGTTCTGTAGCCTAATAATTCTAACATACGAGAGATCCGTGTAATATGAACCCCCTAAGCAAGAATGATCATTAAACTTAAATTATTTTTTAAAAGATTTAATTTGTTGACTGCTCATTACAATTATATAGCTGCATGGTTCAAACTTCGTAAAGTACTCTGGTAACTATTAATAATTGCAGGAAATAATTTTTATTTTCGTGTCAGTGGTCCATATTACACATACGTTCGTGTAATATGGACCGAGGGGTGTATATTACACAAGAATAAAAAAGTATGATATAGAATGAAAGACGGACCACAAAGCTGTGCTTTTAGTAAATTAATTTCAAGTACAACAATCATCACAATAATAGTGTATTGGGCTGGTTATTTTGGCGCAAGCTTCATGCACCCATGAGCAGCATTTCCCGCATCTGATCCAGTCTTCCTCCGTACTCTCCCCGCAGAATGCGCAGAAAGTAAACGGTTCGGTAACTTGATTCGCAACTATCCCCAGGACGGAGGTCCCTGGAGATGTCCTTACTGAGACCCTTGGGGCTGCCGGGCGTTTTTGCTCTGTCTTCTTCTTCTGCGCAAGCGTCTCTTTTTGAGCTTTCTTTGTCATTCTTCCCTCTTTCCAACGCTGTTGGATGTCCACCTTTGATCGCTTCTTTTTCTGTTTTCCTGCAACGGCATTCTTGAAACGGGACGAAGTCAGAACAGTGGCCTGTGTTCAAGGAAAGTGTTTCCCTTTCTTTTTCTTCGTCTTCTTTATACGCAATGAGGAAGGGGGCTTATGTCTTTCACTGAGAACATTTTATGGCTAACAGGACTCGATATGTTCTCCTGGACTACATCTTCGGAAGTTGACTCTTCGGAAACAGACATGTTCTGCTGGACAGTAGCGTCAAGTGTTGGGTCGATGGGAGCTACATTTTCTGGCAAGTGGTCGTTGGTCTCGTCTTCTGATATAACTCGTGGTGGGGCTTTATCAGAAACTACGGATGGAGCGAAGTCGAAATCGTGAAATACATGGCGATTGACAGGCCAAATCCCACCTGCACGGAAACCGTTGTAGTGATGCGACATCGACAACAAAACATCGATGTTTTGAAACATCGATATTCAATATTAAAACATCGATGCTAATAAAACATCGCCCAAAAACCATCGATGTTTTTAAACATCGATGTTTTAGAACATCCATTTTTTAAAACTGGTTTAGTAACCTCTAACATTAATGTTACTTCCGTTAGTCGTGGGGGAAGGGGTGATTTAATTTTACTCTCTGATTGGGCAGACACAAATGACAAAAACTTGGTTGCTTTCGGCTACTTTGATGACTCAAAATTCTCGTTGTAAATACCGCCATGTTTTTCCTTCAAATGTCCAGATAAATTCGTGGTATTGCCAGAAGTTTTGAGGGACTTAAGGCAAATATTGCATTTCGCCAATTTGTCAGAGGTTTTGTAAAAATATTTCCAAACGGTACTTTTGGGAGGCATCTTACTAATAATATTAACGCCACTTATATAAAACCAGAACAAAACAAAAACTTAAATGGATGCACTCGTGTATATACTATTTGTAAAATAAAACCTCATGGAAGGTTCTGGAGTGTCAGGAACATTCCAAGCGCTCTGATTGGTTCATTGGTTGTTAATTGCCATTTGTCTGTTTGCTAAGGAATCATTCCCCCTTTTGTATTCGTCCTTTTCAGAATTCAGACTTACATTTACTGAGTGTGAAAATTATGCTACGTGGTATTTTTTTTTACTTATTACGGTACTTTTTCATTAAAAAAAAACATCGAGACAACGTAAAACATCGAGCACAAAACATCGATGTTAAAAAAACATCAGCTTCAATAAATCGATGTTTAAAACATCAATGTTTTAATCAAAACATCGATGTTTTGAAAACATTGACATCGATGTCGCATCCCTAAACCGTTGGCAGCGGTTTCAAGAGATGTCGCTGTGCATAAACCTTCCCAAACAGTTCACACATTTGGAATTGTGAAACGGTCTGTCCAGCATGTTTCCTCATCCACTTGTCCATCTCTTGGGAATAGTAGACGCTAAATGGACGAATGAAAGCGAAGTCCAAAGGCTGTATTCGATGGGTAGTATGCGAAGGAAGTAATACTAGTATGATCACTCCTGTTTCTTTGGTCAATTCTATAACCTCGAGATTTTGAGTGTGGGACACATGTCGAGAATTAACAGAACCTTCCTGTTCTTGTCAGGTTTAGCGAAACTAATGAAAGGTTTCATCCATTCACTGAAGAGCTCGATCGTCATCCAACCTTTCTCCTGGCATCTAAAAAGAGTTCCTGGGGGAGCTCCTACTTCCAGTTCCAGCTTCCATCGCTTACGAGGAAACACTGCCATCGGTGGGATGAAGTGACCAGCAGCACTCATTGTGCAGACAAATGTGACGTTCTTTCCCTTCTCTGCAGATGTTATCGATCCAACGTGTCTATAATGTGTAATATGGACCAGTGGTCCATATTACACAACAGCGCATGGTTCATATAACACGCATGGACGGAGCAACGTTGTTTCCAATCACATATCGCTATACAAAATGGCGCGCATAAAACACATGTATGGATTGTTAAGAAAATAAGTACATTTGCTACTATTATTGTGAAAATTTTATTAAAGTTACCTAACAGCAGAAAGTAATACATTCATTTAAACGTACTTGTTACATCAATGATCATATAAATCAAAAACACAATTTCATAATCGTCCAAATGAAGGCACACATGTACAAGTCACCTCCTGCTTTGGATAACAATGATATTCACTAAAGGCAATGGAATGGTTCTGTTATCTAGTGGTGAACAGATAAATTTCCACATGGTCCATAATACACGGATCTCCCTTAAATGTTATCTCGACATCAAATTTCTAATAAATAAATTATTAAATCTATTTTTATCTTAAAACTTCCGTACTTCATTAAATTGTTTTATTCCTAAGAATTTATAAATATAGAATGTACATATAATCGGAACCTTGGATCTTTTCAGTAGATAACGTCTCATAGGTGATTTGCTTCCAAAAAGAACAAACTGATGAAGGAGAACTTGTGCATAAACATCAAATTGACTCGCTGACTAGTCCACTATAAAGCAAATTTATTAAATCTGCAGTTATTGAGAAAGTCCGACATGAAAAAATTCCTAACTTTTCTTTCACATAAAATTGGAACAGGCAAAATTTCTTTATATTAACCCTCGTATTGAAACTGATTGGAAGCTGAAAAACAAGACTAAATGCAGTCTATTTATTGTAATTTCAGAAAAAAGATTCAAAAATGCAGGCCATCTAATAACACGGCCATTACATCGAAAACTGGAAGATTTGGATCAGTAACAATTAAGAATATTTTAGTACTATGTTTTGTATTTACATCATATCTTATAAAAGTACTTCAGTGGTTAATACTCAAATAAATAATCCTTTTCAAGATATTCCGGATAAAATGTTTATAAAAAAATTAAAAGCGAATGGAAGTTAGATATTAAATGTTTCAGGCAGTTAAACATGTATAACAGATATTGCATTTTTGCGTGCTTAAAAGAACAAGTCTTAATTAAAGCAAAATATTTTAAGGTTTCAAAAATTAAGAACAATTTTTCCCCTTTAGTATTTAGATTAAGAATTGGGAAGTAATGGATTATTACTGAAAAATGTAGCGGGAGTTAAGTCTGTAACTTTGGGCCCATCCTTGTTAGTAAAATTCTATGAGAGAGCGGATCTCTTACTGATAGAAACACAAAGCAGAAAGAAACTCCCCTATTTGACGACATGTTATTTCAAACGGATATAAAATATCGGACTTAATTTAAGGCAAAAATTGCGCCACGTATGTTTTCAAAAGATCTTAACTTTCCAAAATAATTTGAGCTTTTTAATTATAATTAAATTTTGGAATAAGTATTATTATAATTTGTTAAGTATTATTGTGCAAGTATTATTATAAATTGTTTTGAGTAGAAATGATAAGTTTTTATTCAAACGTTGGTGCAGTTGACACAACAGGATAACTCAAATCATAAATGCATTCACAAAAGAATCTTCTACAATAGATATTTAAAGTGTAAATATTCTATGTAGTTTAACCTTAGTTGAATCCTTATAATTTATTGTAAAGAGTGTATTGTCCTTAAATGTAAAGGTCCAAAAATTAACTTTATGAATCTGAACTACTCACACAATCCAACCTAAGTTTCTGAAATAAAATGATTTTACTGATCATAAAAAATAATCTATTAAAATTTATCGTAATCAATCGTCTTTAATAGGAACTTTGCGAAACTGATCACATTCGAGATATGACGATGGTTTCCTTTTCCTCAAAGGTAAATTCCCAGTTTCAAGTCCAACTGACCAAATGACTCATTTTTTTCCGCCATAATTTTTTCCAATAAAGGCCTTCGTGAATGCTCTCACGTCTTTTCGAACAAACAAATAAACAAAAAAAAAAAAACGCACAATGCAGCAAACTCCCCATTCCTTCATGCAAACGGGCCGAACGTTCAGATCTATACTTACCTCAGTTCTAAAAACAACTTCTCTCACTTTATAAATTACTTATCAATAATTAATATATTTACAACTAAACTCTACCGCACATTACAGACAACTATATTGATATCTACAATAATGTATTAAGTTAATACTGGACTTGAGAAGATCTCAACAGAGACCACATCATCCACTCAGATAATGCCATCCTTCTGTTTGGCGAAATTTACCGTTTCAGCACATCAAATCCAATTATTTTCGAAACATTTAAGCTAAAGTAGTAATAGAAACAAAATGATTGTAAAAAATTGCACAGAGGTCAGCGGATGGGGGAAATGTTCTCCAATGCTTCCGTATATATTCCGTATATATTCACTGAAAGGTCGACATCTTCGTTCGCTAACTTCAAGTAGAATGAATATATGTTTTAAAGAATTCAGAAGAAGACAAAATAAATAAGCGTTATGAACAATCATAAAATTGTGTATGTTTGTAATTTTGTTTAACAATGACCAATAGAATGTTCAGAAACTATAAATTTGAAATTTTTATTTTTGTCATTTTACTGAAATTCCTTTTTCAAAAACATTTGAAATAGATTTTCTTTCGTGCATCAAAAATGTAGAGCCTGATTGTTATTATATTGTTGAGGCAAAATATACTGAAATCCTATTCAGCCAAATGTAACATGAAATGATCCTGACTGAAATTCAACTTGTAGAAGCAATATTTACTACATCCGTTGTTGTTTCCAATGCCCCCTGGCCGGAAGTATTCAAGACTAGGGCTGAGGGTTGATGCTCTGGTTTAGAATGGCACCACGGAGTCCTATTTAGCCAAGTGCCACCTCAATTTTGACCGAGCAACCCCAGGAGGTGACTTCTGGGTTGACATCTGGGGGTGACATCTGGGTGACTCTAACTTCATGGAGGGACATTAACGGGCCCATATCCGGCCTAGACAAGGACTACATCCGTATACAATAAAAACCAAAATATTAAAATGTACTACTGCAGACCTCCCTTCAGAAGAGACCCGAGACCGGTTTTTAAGGTTGCTTCCTCGGGGAGGTCGATTCTCAAAATGAGGGGTCATGGATAATCAACACCCCAGTACCATTTCCCGCGGAAAGTATTTATCGCTCTTTAGGCATTAAGAAAATTATGAAGGTTTTAATTATTTAGGCTTTAAGAAAACCATCGCATGTTTTGATTTCCATTTTCATGTAATCAACGTATTATGGGACTTTTTACCCTGCATCGTATTACTTACAATTTCCCGAAGTAATGTAAGGGAGTTTCAGAAAACCTGAATAAAATTTAGAGTCATGTTTATTTTTATAAATACTGGATCATACAAAAATTTATTACTATAGATACAGATTTCAAGTATTTTGGTTTTGCAACTGTTATTTTTTCTTTCGCCAAAGGAGACACGATCGTTTTCAGTAATTTTGTTTTCATTTAAGGGGTCTCGGGAGTCTTACTTTTTTACTGAAGGTGCAATTTAGCATCATGTCACATTTAGTTTTATTTCTCATTCCCTATAAAACATAAATACATGAAATTTTTGCCACTGAAAGCTTAATATATGTTCTATGTAAAATAATTATTTCAATGATCTACAACTGGTATTTTAATTAATTTTCCATTTTTAATTTTGATGAAAATTTTAAAATTGTGTTTTGGCTTGCATCCATTGCGCGCAAGACTGTAGCAAAATTATTGGCTTTAGATTCCCAAAAAATATTGATAAAGTTGTAAAACTAATGTATATTTAACGTATACTCCATTTTTAAGCAATTAAAAACTTAAATTTCTTTAATTTAAATTAAAATTACAAAACTTTGAAAATATGCATTTTTTATTGAAAACATGTTAATTTTAAATAATTAATGCAATTAAAAATACTAAATTTGAAGTATACATTATTCCTTGCATCAAAATAAACGTATTCACCAAGTTTTATAGAAATTGCTTTATCAGTTTCTTTATCAGTCAAAAAATGACTGCAAAAAAGACACAACTCTAGTATAATTTTATCCCAATTTCCCCCTTCAAATATCGGAATAGAACTGCACTTTAAAAGCGCCGGCCTTAGTTATTGCGGGGCCCAACTGCAGAAATTGCGATAAAAATATAATGTACAGATATTTTGATGAAAATATAATTACACACTGGCCTGTGGCGGCCTTGTGGTACAGCGCGCTGGCTTTCGGTGCTGAAGGTGCTCGGATCGAATCCCGGCATTGCGCCACAGAAAATGCCTCCGTTTATGTCGTCCCTTTATAGGTGGGTAGTGCTGGTCCGCTTATATGGCACCCCCATAATAAAATATTTGAAAGTGGTGTATGTCCACTTTAAAAAAATGAGTTAACGGTGATTTTAGTAAGATATAGACACCTTTTTTTCGTACGATTTTTTCATAAAGTAAACAAAAGAATTTTGGCTATAAAATGTTATCGCAAAAAAAATTTTTTAAAGTGGAATAAGTCCATTCCTAATAATTATAATAAAATCAACTTGCTTATTGCAATTATTGATTAGTACGACTTCAGTGTACACTACGCTTTAGCATATATTACTTAGCTAGTGTCTTAAAAACAACATCGTTAACAAGATAACGGCATTATTGTTCTTATTAAGTGGTCAGAAGTAATTTCACTGATTTTGTTTGGCTTTCTTTTGCAATTCCTACTGTTTGGTTTGTGTTTCTTATAGTAATAGATTGCAGCGCGAGTATTATTTAAATATTTTTATTAAAGCAGAAAATCAAAGTTTTAGGTAAATAACATTTAATACAGTTGTTACAATGAGTTCACATACCTATAAAAAAGACGATAATATGTCAATTTGGTCTGATAGTGATGTTGGTAAGTAAGAGTTTACATTAAAATATCCATTTCACTGAAGCTAATGTATATAAAAATATGGTCTTGAATTTCCACTAGTTTTTATTTTTTATAATATGTTATTTTGAAAGTGGTATAAGTCCATTTGGAGCTTAAAAAAATCGTTTATTTTTTAAATAATTTTAATAATTATTATTTCATAGTAAAATTTAAAAGGTGTATAGTGTTAAAAACATCACTCGAATTGATTAACGTTTGCCAATATTTTTAAATTCATTCAAATACAAACCTTTAAATATCTCGATACGTGAAAAAATGGACTTATGCCACTTTCAAAAATAACAGCTCATATGTTAAAGCCATTTCAGTTTAGACATATTTTTAATTTTCCAGATCAAATAGGTTCAACTGGCAAGGTCGGCCCTGCCCTTTAAAGTGTGCTACCCTAATGACCTCTTCTAATCAAAATTCACAATTAACTTTAGTCAACACTATAAAATTTTTCCATTTTCCGCAATTTGAATAAGGAAAATTTTCTTCAAACTTTAATTTCCCCCTCTTTGAAATATTTTCTCATAACTTGGTTTTTGATAACTTTTAAACTGGCCAAAAATATGGCTAATAAAAACGGGAAAGATGTTTTGCTTGGTTGCAAATTTATACCTTGGAAAATAGACTTCAGAAATGAGCATTTAAACATTTCAGTTTATACAACACATCACGGCAGTTAATATTCCAAAAGGTATAATAGTTCCAATAGGTAATATAGTGTTTAAAATTTCCTTTCAATTGAAACTGCAGATGTGTATTTCTAACCATCTGTTTCTTGTAAACACTCCGTCTTCTTTAGACTAAACCATTGTCAATAGGCAGAAAAACACCTGTTCGACTCTTCCTTGGGACAAATGCCGATATTTGGCGAAAAGTGGGGGATGTTTGGTGACAATCTCTTCCTCTCTCGTTGACCTTCTCTTTAACGTTCCACCCCTCATCAAAAAAGAACTCTCCCCGAGTGACGAGTTTCTCAGGGATCTTCTCTTCAGAGGTGACCAGTAATAGTAATTCGAAAACTAAACATTCAGATAAATTCAAAGAAGTACAGTTTCATATAAATATAGCAAAAACATATCAAACATTTTTCTCTTCAACATACTTAATATACACTGCTCTTTATTTGAACGCTTCCATTGAGTCAAAACTCTAGCCAAATTAAAGCTCTTTCCTGCTGCACGGTTTACGATTTCTCAACCAGTTAGTATGTTTAAATTACGTATGGAGAATTTAAGTGAAGTTAATTTATTGATTTTTACGAACTGGCTAATTTAGTATTGATGTTTTGACTTTTCTGAGCATTAATTATTCACCAACAAATGATCATCTATGAAGCATCCATGTAATAATGTGCATTTTCTTCTTATTTCAAAAACGTGAAACCTTCATTTCATAGCCTTAAATTGAATGTTCATTCTTGTAAAAAAAATTATTTACGGTACTTACATATGATTAATACCAGATTTTAATATTATATCACAAACTGTACAGAAATAAATATTTCATCATTATCTACTAATTTTATCTAACGGAATATAACACTTTCATTTATTAGCTTTTGGATGATTATTTGAACCAAGATTAAAAGCTAAATTTTGGGCAACTTTGATTCCAACATTAAATTAAAATAAACAAGATAAAAAAAACCAAGTTGTAGGAGAGGAACAACACTGCTGCTTAAAAAGAGGAGAACCAATTATTCGAACGAATTCAAATAGAGAATTATTTTGAATTTTCTGACTCAAATGTTGTTAAGCATTTTTCTTCCTAGATCAAGTGGAATGTTTCCTAACGAGAACTCTGAAACCAGTGTTTGAATTCGTCAATGCTGACAGAGTCGAAAAATCTCATGCCAATAATTTTTTCAGTATCATTCTGTCTTGCCTTGATAATTTTTTTTCACTTTGTCGTTAGATATTCGCCTGTTGTTATTCACCGCAGTTTTGCTGGCTTCTTTATTAGGGCAGCACCATTTAGGTGAGCCAGCATTGCTCCCTGTTAGGTGGCAACACAGTAACGAAGAAGCCTTATTCGGGATTTGAACCCAAGCCTATGACGATAACAACTATACCATGTGGGCGGAGCCTTGACAAATTTAAAACAATATGTTAACCTAACTGAAAATTTTCAATATAAAATCCAATATTTCTAATTCAGCATTTAATGTAGTGGGTTACATTTTTATAGGTATCGCTGGCAATCATATTGATTTGAAGTCGATCCTATACAGCCATATCTCTGGCTTTAAGCTTCTAAAAACTACTATATTGCCATATAGCTGAACCTTCAAATATACCAGAGAGAAAGCTTATTCATCCACACATAAAAGACTGCTGTTGTCGGAAATGCGAGTTTTTTTTAAGAATCTAATCGTATAAATCCCTCTTAATTGCTCAAATCCATTATTCTCTCATAGTTCCATGTCCCAGCAAAAGGATCAGAATTTAATGACTACGAGAGTAACCCAGAATCATAAGAAAATCTAAGAATTCTTGAATTTCGGTATTGAGTTAGTTCATTGAATTAGGGAAGAAAGCCGTAATTTTTGAGAATTTTTTAATCTTACTATTTCAGCTGAAAATAACAAATATTTTCTGTTAACACTAGTTGAAGATATTAATCTATGTAAATCATACTTGTCCAGGTTTTCACCGAAGCTTTAGTCCCATGCAAACCTGACGAGCAAATCGGGAGGAAGCTAATTACACCCCAGATAATTTGATGACTTCATTACATAGTCCTTTATTTATTTTGGGAGCGTGGTACCATCTTTGTCTTGAGCCAGACGTAGTCTCTCAAAAATACTGTCTACGAGCGCACTTCTTTGCTTAAATACCGTTTTTATGGAATCCGAATTAATCCAGATAAGTGTAAAAGCTATCAGTTGCAGACTTGTGACAAAAAAAATGTTGTATTTCTTTATACACGAACTTAAGCATTCCTTTTCAACAAAATTAGATTGATATTGAAATCAGAAACTCGAAAAACTTAGGAAGAACGAAATGCGTTTCACGCACAGCAAGCTCCTCTATGTCAAAAGAAATCAAATGAGACTTCTTGTCGAATCGACTAAGCCTGTCGATAAGATTTATTCTCTGTTCTCTGTGTCCACGGAAAATGAGGGAATCTGCTGGACTATGATTACCCATCTGTAATCTCTGCCAAGCAACCGTGCTACCGAAAACATTTTGGCAACTGCATTTGCGTTCGATGAGGGATGTCTGAAAATACCTTTTCTGATTGCTGTAGCACATCTTTTGTAACTTGTTGACAAAGACAGGCAAGAAATAAAGCCGAGGCTGGGGAAAAGATTCGTACAGATCCCCAAAAGTTAATAAAGGACAGTTTACGGGGGTGGGATGGGGAGTTTCATGAAATTACAAGCCCAAGGAATTGACTGCTTTTTCCCTCATTCTCGTTCGGCTTGCTCAGGGAAGTAATATGTCATATTTTGAGGTATCATATTGATTAAAACTGATGCTTCAGTTCTATGAACGTAAGTCTTATCCTATGCATGTCAGAAAGTTAATTAGTTCTGACAATATACTTCACCAGAGTATGAAAATATTATGAATTTTTCTTTTAATTCTAATTTATTTTCATAGAAAGGGTACTCTTTAAAAGAACCGTTATCCATTTAATAGTTTACTTATCATTTACGTAGCACTTTTTAACGATGTATGAAAATATTCTTTGATATCTGAGTATCTCTAAGTATTCAATTGAAATATATGAGTATATGCCAAATTTAAGAGCATTGATCTCTGTTATATATCGTTTTTTGTGAAGTCATCTTGAAAAGTATTCCTCGAAAAACTTCTAGTTCTGTCAGAACAAAGAATATTCTGTACGTACACCCTTTTTCAGGGTGGAATGTTATTATTAGTCTTCAGATATAGGGAGCACTTTTTCAGAAGGGAATGTATGATGAAGACTCGCAAAGAAGCAAATTACAAAAAATAAAATATTTGCCGACGAAAGAATATTTTAAGCTCTAGAATAGAAAACATATGCACAGTGCATGAATGAATGTATGTGCGTGAAAGCTTAAGCTTCTTTTTTCTCTCGCAGCAGACAATTTACCAAGTTTTAATAGTTCTATAAAAATGTGATTTCATTTTATGTTTCTATCTAATGGATTTGGTATTACCACATAAAAACTTTCTATACAAGAAAGACAGACAAAGAAAACTGTTTATTTCCTCTGTGTGTATGAAAAATTCTTTTTGAAAAGAAAATAAAAGTATCGATATTATTTTTTTAATGTTTACTTAAGAGCGAATAGCTTTATTTGAAATGAAATTTGGATGAAAATTGTTTTGTAGAGAGTATTCTTAGAGAGGAATTGAAGGCACAAATATATGATTATTTATTTGAGCATCCGTTACTTTTTATCTTCACGTTGAGACTTCTTAACTGAGTAGGAAATTAAAATGTAATAATAAGATCATTCTTCCATACTTAAGAAAATAGAATTAAACTTTCTAGTTTGGAGTTAAGAATTTTAGAGAAAATTTTCAATTAAATAAATAGGCACTATTGCCAAGCTTCTTAGTAATCTCCTAACTGGAAAACTCTCAAAATGTTACGAAATATTCATTATTTGTCAAGTTGTTCGTCTATCCTTTGTAAAAATTTTAGTGTGTTTTCTTTTCCAATAAACAAGCGTTTAGTAAAATTTTAGAGCTTCCTGACTGTCATTTGAAATAACTTATATCAATAACTTTTACTAAAGTCTTTCATGCATACTAATTATAGTCTAGATATCAGTATTTATTTTGTTCAATAATCGGATTTTTTGAGAAAATATAATAAGGACCGTGCTATTTCTGACATTTTATATATTTTCACATTATATTTGCATGTTTTATTGTATTATTTGAAACTGATTGACAGAAATAGATTTTGAGAGCTTTGTTTCCATGCATTTATGAAGAGGTGTAGAATTCGAAAAAATCATTACTTAGGAAATACCTTGACCACGTTTATACTTAAGTCTTGAACCTCGGCAAATTACAAACAACCTGTCGGAAACAATAATTTGAGATTTGTTTTTAAGTCATCATTTCTACTGAAAAGTTTTTAAAATGTCGTTTATTCTTTAGGAAAGATTGCTTGATTTCTAGATTTTCTCCCAAGACAAATTGTAAGATTCCTGCATTTAGGAAGTTGCTCGTAACATAACGAGCTTGTATTAATAACACTAGTTGCTTAAAACAAGCAATAATGTTTTATTTTAAAGAGACTAAGCTCCAAAAAAAGAGCAGTTACTGCATTACGAACACATGTCGTCTATTAACTTAAAATCCTAAAACTGATATATGAAGAAGGAGCTCAATTATCGACAAATCGATTTTATTTCTGGACACCGACCATCAAAATAAGCTTCCTTGCATACACTTCCCAAAATCTTCAGAATTCCAATTTCTGATTTCCACTGAAAAATTGTGAACATTAATACGCTTTCAAATAGATCATGAAGCACTGCTTAGCAAGCAATGGCTTCATCATCGGCTTCTAAGCCAGGCGCCTGGTAGATGCTTTCCGTAGATTCTTGCTTCACAAGAAATTGCTTTAAGAATTTTTGTATTCACTACGTCCTTTACCGACAACACTTGGTTTCGAAAACATTAGCAGAGCGCTTGCATGAGTCTCTACAGAATGTAATTGATTGCTTTTATTGCAGTAACTCACTTCTAGAACGCCTGTTTCTACAGCTTAACGAAGACTTCACTCGCATATTATTATATACGAAAAGTCCATTGGTTCTAGAAAAGTAAATATTACTATTGGATAAAATTTATAAAATTTTGTTGGATAAATTTATTGTTTATCCTTTCTTTGTTTTGTTGCTTTTTTCGATTCAGTTGTGACATTTTTCCGAGGAAAGGAATTGGAAGAAAAGATGATCGTCTCCAGATGTGGTATATTTTATTGTATGATGCCTTCGAAAAGCTCAATTTGTTAAATAAAGAACTACAGGGAAGTATTTGACCTTTTTTCAAACAACATCATTATAGGGTTTCTTAGAAAAGTCAGGCTGTATTCCACCAATACTGAACATCGAGAATCCACCTAGTTTTCCTTTTGAAGTTATGAACTGAAAGGGGATGAAATTATTGTGAATGTAAATTATTTGAAGCTGCTTTATTGTGTCATGTCCGTGATCTGATGGACATAGATATTCCGGCTCTAGTAGCGAATCCTTTTGCTGTGAATGCTGCTGACGTTGATGTTTCTTTGAAAGAAGAGCTCATAGAGCTGCATAGTGACGTAGCAGCCAAAGTAACTTTCAGTCAAAAAAATCATATTTGGAAAAAGACTACAATATCTAAAATGTTTCCAAAGTTTTGGGATAGAGCAAAATTGTTTTGCATGACATTTCTTACTTCTTATTCGGTAGAACCAGGTTTTAGTAGAGGTTATTTACTCATAGAATACGAGGAATCGCCTAAACATAATGGTCAGAGGTAATCTTCAGTTACCCCCTCTTAGCAAAGGAACTGGTACTATAAAGAAGCTTCTTTCTGGTCATCAAGCACAAGAGACTCATTGATCGAGAAATACTTAAAGTATTGATTCTCCCCGTAGGACAGGGGGTCCACAAGAAGGTCTGAAAAGGTTGGAAAGGGGTTAAGTAGAATTGAGCTGAAAACTCCAGTCTTCAACGTATACACGTGTCATTCTACATATTGTGGATTATTAGTTCAATAGTAAGCAACCTGTTCGATTATGATTGAAAGTGGCTTCTTGTTCTTGAACGCATCGAAAAGAGAGTTCTAAATAATAGAGGAAAGTAAGAAAGAGGAAGTATTAACTTAACATGCTCCAAACCCTTTTATGGCAACCTGATATTAGATAGTACCACAATCGTAGATTACGCCTCTTGTGCGGCATTAAAGTTGTCTTCGCACACTTGAGAAAATTTGATCTGTACACTGTACAGCGTTTACCAAGAATGAAGTAACGCAACACCCAAGTGGTGTTTGAAAGTCAGTAAGATTATTTATTACAATAATAATTTTTCTGCTCGTAGGATAGAATGTCAAACCCCAAAACTTTTATTGTTGATGCAGAAGTAGACTGTCATTCAAGATAAGATTACTCTCTGCATCTAATAAAGAATCTCTACACAAAAGAAAGAATCCGACTTTAGTTCCAATTGTTTAATAAATTTTCTTTCTAGACATTTATATTAATTACAAACTGCATTTTTTTGAGGTTGATAAAAACAAGTTTAGGCAAATTTAAATTCTGTTTTGAATTTCTAAGAGAAATTTTTGATTGTATTCACTATTAAAGGCATAAGGACAGCAGCTCGAAGGCCAAAAAACCCTATTTATTATGTCTATATACTAAGGTTTTGTTTATAAGGTCAACCAACATATATGTTCTTCATTCTGACAGTATCTAGACACATTTAATTATCGATTCCAAACATGAGCTTTCAAATTATAATCTTACTGCACCCAGGTAATTATTTCCTTTTCCTGAACCAGCGAAAAAAAGATTTCTCCCCAGAAGAAATCCTATATAAGTTTTTTTTTCTTTTATGGGCCAAAACAGTTTATCAGTATACGCATATTAATAAACTAGAATGTTTCACTAATTGAAAAATAGTGCACTTTTACTGAGTAAATAATTTTTTTTTTTTTTGGCATTATGAAAAATGTACTTTCCTGCTTTATAATTAAATAAATATTGCATAACATACGAAAAACTGTATCTCTATCTCCTTAACGAAATAAGTGGAATGCTTCTAAATTGTAATTTTTACTTTGTTTCTGTCTGAGATATCAGATAAATCCTATATTTAGTTTGAGTAAATATTTAAATTCATGAAAACAGTATGGCATACATTACTTCGTCAAAGTTTAGATGTTATAGTACGTGATAATTTTTTAAAAATTTAGTGACATTTCATTGAATTTGGAATAATTTGGAGAATCTTCTCTGCATATTTCAATAAAACCTAATGAAAGTTTCATAGACCATAAAACTTTACGGGAGTTAATTCTAACACGAGTAGGGCCCAAAGTTAAAACTGTTTTAGTGATACGTCGAATCAATAACTTAAAGTTAAAACCAATAAAACTGTTGATGTTTAATGAAAGCGCTCAAGGCTTCCATTAAATATCTATGCTTTATATTTTTTTTTGTCATCTTATTTCTAAGCTCATAAAATAATTCCCTAATCTATTAAGGGCTTTTAAAAGATATTTACTGTTTGCATCAAATCTTAAAGACATCAAAAACTAATTTATTCCCTTCACCTCTAATTTAAATCCTGATTTACGACCTTTGATTTTGTAAGGAAAGTTCTCAATATTTTGCTTTTTTAAATGGGAGAAAATTTCAGGTTAAGTAATCCCATTTAAAATTCTATTTAAATGAACTAAGCTTCCGATTTTATATGTCCGTTGCTTATTGCGCTCTCATTCGACCAAAGTTTATTTACGCAAGTATTCTACGCACTTTTAGAAGCAGCCGAATTCAGTTAACTGCAGTGAAATGTCTAATGAAAATAGTTAGATGGGAAGAATAAGGGACTTAAGTTTCATAAATTTGTTTTTCCAACTCTTAGAATGATGTCCAATAAAAGAAACAATACAATGCAAAAAATATATCAAGATTAATTAAATAATGAAGCAGTGAACGAAGCTCAAGATAACTGAAACTGTCTCAAGTACTAATCTATTTAGTTTCATGTAAGTTAAATATATTAAATTCAACGACTGTCTGCCCTGCGTGTCAGCTTTCCCTCCACTAGTATTTCTCAACAGCAGCAATCTCACATTAGGAATGCCAAACCCTGCAAAATATTTCATTCGTTTACACGGGGAGAAATATCTTGAACCTAACAATGAGGAATGACAAGATCAATAATTGAAATAATTTGTCACATAACTCGCTTTTATTCATTAACGTTGGGATTTTTCTCTAGATCGGATGTAATAAATAATGATTAAACTACCTTTATAAGAATATTAATTAGCAAATGAATAACGATCCGCTTTCTTTAGAGAGCTAAATGTAGTAATTTATTTGTTTTAAACTTTTTTTTTTTAGCGGAGGCACTTGTCGTGTAGACATTTACCTATAATCCACCGCAGTTTTCTGGCCATATTATTATGGGGACACCATATAGGCGGACCAGCACCATATAGGCGGACTTACCCCTTAGGAAGGGACAGCACGCTGTACCACAGGGCCACCACAAGCCGTGTTCTAAACTAATAAGTCCCGACGAAGTAATCTATTAAATACTTCCTAACACTATAAAGCTGATCAGAGAGCGATTTCTTCCAAACTGCTGTATAGGAAGCGCTTGTTACTAAAACTTTCCGTTTCATTTTCCAAAGCCGAAAGCAGCGTCTTGAAACGACATCAGTGCAAGGATTTTGTTCCTTATCGGACGACAGGGCAATCATTTAACGCATAAAATAAGTTATAAAAATTTTATCATGTGAAATCTCTATTAATAGCGAGATTTTTATCATTCCATTCAAATACTGATTACTGTAAACCTTAACTATTCATTATGATGCTCATTTTGCATTCATAACTGCTGATTTATCGTCCTCATAACTTTTAAACGCAGAATAGACATATTTCTCCGCAAAAAAAAAAAAAATTAAATTAAATCCCAATCTTCTTTACATGCGCTGTTTAAAATGAACAACGGTTTATAATAGGACAACATATAGATAACTGTTTATGGAATAGATAACTGTTTACGGAAATTATAATAATCTTTTGCAAACTATGTTCTTTCATTAATAAGTTTTCTTATATTATTCTGAATGAACATCGTTCTAAAATTGCATAAGATTTTAAGATATATCACTGCTAAATGGATTAAATAAACTGTGAAATGATTTCTTAAAGAATGTATAACATCTTTTAACAAGTTAATTATTCATGTTTTGCTCGCTACTGTTTTAATTTTCGTGACGCACGAATTCGAACTTGAGACAAATTCGCGCTTTAATTTCGAAATCGCGTGATAGTTTTCAAAGTACCTTCATCTTTATTTCGGCCGGATAAATCAGATATAGAACTACTTTATTATAGCTAGATTGTGTTGGAATTACTTCGTAAAACATTCCGTATGTCACTCACATATCAAAACATATGTGGTATTTTCTGTGGAATTTTGATGGTCTTTATTCAGTTACCAAATGAAGGCTTTAATGCGAAACAGAAGACAGTATTGCTCGTTTTTATATTTTTTAAAACTATTTGTATACTACAATATTGACCAATATACTTCCGATAATTTCTCAATCGAATCTCATATCTGTAAAAGGAGTATTTTCGACACTAAAAGATCTAAAGGGAGTCAGGGCAAGTGCAACATTCACTTACATTCCAGGGTCTTGAACTTATAAGTAATAAACAATTTTTTCTTCTAGTATTGTCAAATTATTAATAACTATTTCAAGAATCATTTTATAACAGTCTTTTGGAACTGACTCAAACTTTTCTAAACTACCTTCTTGTGCTTTTTTCTTCCATATAGTAATTTTTTTAATCCTAACAATTTATCGGCTAAGTTTAAAACATTTTCTTGAGGTCCTTGCATACTTGTATTTATGTTATTAAAAATAGCAGATAAGTAAGCTAGCTTAGCACACCGTATTTTGTCATCCAACAAATCAACAAAAACATTAACTTGATCAAAAAATATCTTTATCTCGTTTTTTAATTTAAACACGTGAGATAAATAATTTTGCCCAGAAGAAAAGTTTTAATAGGCATGTCATAAATGATAAACATGTTTTAGAACTGTGTAAAAAACGTAATAATAAAACAATCAAAAGCAGCTTGAAATAATTTAATTTAATGGTAAAAGATATAAAAACTCAGCTGTAACGAAAAATGGATTTGTAAGAGGTAATGTAATGGGAAAATAGCATATTATAATTGTATCTTAGCAAAAAGTAAAACTAATTCATTAGTAAAGTGTACTGTATGAAATTGCATACTATTGAAATGTTGTACTGTATGAATTAATTTATTAGTAATGAGCACTGTATTGAATAACTGTATTTAACTGTATTGTATTGGATAATAATGGTAAATTGTATACTGCGCAATGTAATGTGAAAATAGTATATTATAATTGTATTTTAGTTAGCAAAGTGTAAAATTAATTTATTAGTAAAGTGTACTGTATGAAATTGCATACTATTGAAATGTTGTACTGTATGAATTAATTTATTAGTAAAGTGTACTGTATTGAATAACTGTATTGAACTGCAATGTATTGAATAACTGTATTGAACTGTAATGTATTGAATAATAATGGTAAATTGAATACAGCACAATGTAATTTGAAAATAGCATATTATAATTGTATCTTAGTTATCAAAGTGTAAAACTAATTTATTAGTAAAGTGTAAATATGTACATAAAGTGTACTGGAACTGGTACAACAAACTATACTGAAGGCATTAGTTAACTTATGAAATCCATTGTGGTTATAAAATACTTAGTAAATGGCTAAACATAAAAATATAAATATAAAATATGTTATGTTATGTTGTTAGCGAAAGGAGTAAAACTAATGTATTCAGTGGATTGCATTCATGTAATGATGGCAATATTGAATTATTATTATAGTATTATGTTGTTAGTGAAAGGAGTATAACAAATGTATTCAGTGTATTGCATGCATATGTTGGTAATATTATATTATGTTAGCGCAATTATCTCAAGGTTGAATAATAATAATAATTATAAAAAAATGGAAAACCAAGTGCAATCAGGAATCAGAAATTATAAATAGCTGAATTAGTGAATTATAATAGCTGAATTGTCACACAAAACGTTAAGGGCAAATTGCTATTGTAAAAGTCGTAAGGGTTTCAGATAGGTATCGCATTTTACGATTGGTTGCTCTGATTCTGGTCGCCGGGACGGAAAATTGTTGCATATGGACTACTGGGAGAAAGATTTGGACCCGCTGTCTGGACCTGCGGAACGGACAGTAAGAGGTTTATCGTCGGGACGACCAGTTATCAGTATATAACATCTGCCGTATAAGCTACCCGCTGAGGACGGCGTATACTTTGAAACTTTCTTTCTGGACAACCACCTAACTTCCGTGTGCAGTAACAACGATTCGTCTTTAGACTCTATAGCCTGGCATAACTGACTAAATAGGCGACTTTTTAATGATCTTGATTTTATATAATTAATCATTTTAACACATTGTTCCAGCACTATTTTCAATTCTGATGGTAATTGTTTTGTAAAGTATGTTTTCCAAAGCAAAAGACAATGGCTAACTAATATATCTGCATTATATTCTCTTACATGAGCAACAAATCCTTTTATAGATCCGTTCATAGCCGGAGCACCATCTGTGCAAATACACATAGTCCACGAAATTTTGATTTCTTGTAAATACGAGTTAATTTCATCGAAAATATGTTCTCCCGTTGTGAAATCAGATAATTCCCGACAGCATGAAAATTGGTTGATTATATCATTTTCGTTTATGAATTGAATGAAATGCAATAAAGTGTACGTTTCCCGTAATATCAGTTGTTTCGTCGATTTGTAGAGCAAAATTTGAATTTGCAAGAATTTTAGCAGTATTTTCTTCAATATTTCGGGACAAGTGTATAATTTTGCAATGAACTGTGTCCTTTGAAAGTGGTATTTTACAAATATAAGTTTCTTCTGATTCATCGATCATTCTTTTTACAATTTTACAACACGCGGGAAATATAATTTCTTCAGCCAAATTATGAGGCTTTAATTAAGGAGCAATTAATTCAGCCACTTCACAAGAAGCTATCTGAACTTTTTCAGACACATTAAATTGCTTTCCAAAACCCTTACTTGTTCGGATCTTGCAGATAATGATTTTTGAATGTAGCTTTTGTCTTTTAATGGAAGTGAAGGATGATTGGAACTTGCTCGGAACCATAGCCCTGTTTGACAATTTACAACCTCATACCACACACTCGGGAACAGTTTGATCCAGTCCAGAACTGTAATAGTCATGCACATTGGTTCAGGCAGTCCCCGCTAGGAAGGTAGAACTGATTGAACTAATTGTCTGACGTCGCTCATGTATCGGTGTTGACAGTGGCGGCACACTTCAAGAATCTCACGGCACACTAAATTGCCGCGGCACAGTGGTTGAGAACCGCTGCCTTACAGAATAAAATGCCACGCGGGAAGAATGTAAACAGAAAGACTTTTAGTATTTAACCGTTCACTTTGAAGCAGGGACTAAACGGCGAATCCCAGATGCATGACATAATCATAAACGTTGTTGCAATATATTGAGGCAGAATATTGTTCCGTACGTGAAAGTACACTAAATTAGCCTCTGGTGTAGAAGAGAACTGTTTTATTTTAAGCTTGTGTATTAAATTCGCTTTAATTAAGCTTTATTTTGTGAATATTGGAATCAAGTGATTGCAAATTTACAAAAAAGACCATAGTTTTAGATGACCGTAGATAGTATGTACTTATAACTCGTACAAGAGAGACCAACAATCAGACTTAGATGAAGGGCAAGCATCTATGAATACACAAGTTTATTTGTAAAAAAATTATACAAAACGTAAACTACACATTCATAGTTATCCATGACGGCGCGTGGATCCAGACCTGGGATTTCAAACCCATATGAGTTTTGGGGTTTAATTTTCTAAAATATCTCAAAATCTGGGTTTTCCCTTGTAAGTTAAAAATATGGCAAAAGTTCTCATATTATAAGCATAATTTAATTATAATAAGGCAGTTTAATGAAAAAATGCAGCTTACAATGACATTAGTATGTGTTTGTATGGAAAATGATACAAGTGGAGATCATTTCGATTGAATCCCTCTTACAAAAGCACACCAGAAGTTTGGTATTTGTTACGTCATATCAAAGATGGATTTAATAATCCCAAATATGAAATCTTCATGACCCCTTTAGCTATTTGACCTATCTCTTCTGAGTGTGTGTTCACTATTGATAGAACCACAATAAACTCTTCAAACTGAAACCGTAAACGATCATATGGTGGCAAATCAGGCAATGGATAGCGTCAAATTTGTCCTAAAACAGAACTGATTAAAGACGTAATAGAAGGAGCATGCTACACACGTAATCTTACAAGTAATCTTAGAAAATGTTGTGTGTATTACTTTATTCGCAATTTTATCGTTTTTAATAATAAAAATATTTTTTAAAGCTGGTTTTATTATATTCAGTGTGGGTTTATTACATTTTGCTCGCTACGAACCCTGATCCATAATAAAGAAATCAAAACAATCAAATTTTTCAGAGAAGTTAATAAAGAGTCAGACTCGACATTTACCCATGTGAAGCGACAAAAGAGGGAGGTTTCTCATAACAATGCTTCAAAGCATTTTATTGTGAACTAGTAAGATTTTAATTTTGCTCTCCAATTTCCTTCTACATTTCTCCTGTACATCTGGCATAGAATTATGTTTTACTCAAATAATTTATCTAATTCCATCAAACAAAACTCTTTAGAAAATATTCTTATTAAAATTTCTAATTCTTGCAATTCCATTATTGCCAGTGAACTAAACTTTAATGACTCTGAATTAAAATGGCATTAAAATAGCCCATGAAATAATATTTATTAAGCAGATAAGAGTAACTAGCCAAAAGTCATTCTCACAAATTCCTTTTAGCAGACAGTTAATGAAAAGGAATATGTTACAACTGAAATTATTCACGCTTCCGAAAACATGATGATCTTTTTAACACATTCTCTAAATTTATGCTTAAATACGGTGAAAATGCTCGAAAGTTTAAAGTTTGTGTTTCTCCTGTGAAGATATTTAGATGTAAATTCCTCAAATTCTTTTAAAATAAATGGCAAGACATAAATACCAAAGACAGACATTCAACAGTAGTTGATGAAATATCTCATGCTTAAAAGTTTTATTTAGAAAAAAAATATTATCTTTCAATATTTTTAATCGAAATATTTGCTTAGTCAGCAAATTTAACTTTGTGGTGATTATACGTTTTCCCCTTAATGAATTAAGATAATTTGGCGTAAATCCAATACTTAAAAAATTATTCAAATTAATTTAACCTCATCGATTTCTAACTGTCAATGACAAGTAGAAGGCCTTGTCTATGGTAAAAATTTTCTGATAAATTTAATTCTGTAGGTATTTTTTAATCGATTACTACAAAACTACAAACTTCATTCATAAGGATGTTAAGAAAAATCGATATCATTACATCCAGATGTAGAGACTTGATATGTAGCCGAAATTTGATTTGTGGCTTATGAGGATTCTCAGCTAATTGCATCCCATTAAGTTTCCTATTAAGTGGATTAAACATCCTAAAGGCCTCCCTTACCCTGGATAGGATTGGATTTTTTAGATTTTGTAAGTAAACGTCATATGCTTTCTTTGTGGTTTAAAAAAGTTAATCAAATTTTTTCTTGCTGGCAACACTGATACCGTAAACAGATAAATGTTGCCTCTATTTATATTATTACAAGATATAATCGTATCGAAGTTTTTGAATTATTTACAAGTAAAAACGCAGAAATTCTTTTTGCCTCAGATCTTGAAATAATTAATATGAGAGAATGAAAGAGAAATGAAAAGTACGAATTAAACAGTTTATAAAAAAATAGTAATAAAAAATTACAAATTTAAAACGCTTTACAGTTTGTTGAATTTATCAAAGTCTTTATGTTCTTATCAAAATCCTTTTCTGTAAACTTAAATTTTTTTTTAAAAATTGCATGTTAGTTAAGGATTTGAGTCCATCGTTTTCAACGTGATTGAACGTTGATTAAGATTTCACGCTACTCGTTGATTAATATAACATTTTCTACATTTAGTTGAGTGAGATCCAGGATTATCATTAATCAATTGAATTCAAATGATTAGTTGTCTCTTAATAACTATGTATTGTTTCTTACAAAGAACCTTCCTTTTGAAGGTCCTAAACATGAGCTTAGGGTGATAAACCGAAATGCTCATCTTATTGCAGCCCCAGGTAGGTTGATAGAATATTGAAACAATATCTAGTATTCAATGAAAATAAGCCCTAGATCAAGATAAATAATAGAAAAATAATCATACATGAATAATCGTAGCCTAAGATGACGTATTGTTTTGCTTCACTGAAGATGCGGTTTCTGCCTCTAAAAACTCTAAGTTGTTCTGGTAGTGTATTACAACATAGTGTCTTTTATATACGTAAGCAGGGGCCTTTGAGCCAATCTTACTCCTAAATGAGTCAGTACTAACAAGTCAGACAGTCATTTGAACGTGAATCGTACTGATCTGCAAGTTGCGGGCGCAGTCAGTCTTCACTTTTCTCAGTTCAATTCATTTGAACTGAACCGCATGCCTTTACTTTTCGATTCTATTAGTGCCATCAACAACTGATTGTATCAGAATACTCCAAGGCTTCATGTATGTTCAGTGGATAGTAATTAAGACACTATTGGGGAGGCAAATGGGAATAGCCTAGAAATGAGATTTAGGTTCGACCAGTTCAAAACCACATTAAAAAAGTTTGCCGTGTAAAAACAAAATTAAATGAGGGAGATATGTTCCCTTCTAATGATCTTATATTTTGCATCTCTCATGAACTGACTCCATTTCAAACTGTAAAGTCAAATTTCTATACTCGTTTACATTCAAATTCTGAATACATTCCATATCTTTTCTTAAATAATTAAGAATGAGCCGGAACACCAAAATCGGCCTTTTTTCAGTTCTACGTGTTTTGAAACGATTTCTTTCCATCGGGTGTGTCACTGTATAGACATGTAAAAATAAATGTAAAAATACGTGCAGAAGTACTTCAATTTGAAATTTTGTTCAAAAATGTTATAAATTTAAAATTTAGGGATTAATTATTTTATATACATTTTCTAAACCAATTACTTTATTAGTTTTTTTTTTCATTTTCTTGCATTGAAATAATTTGAAATAATTTGCTTTCAGAATTTTTAAAAATTTTGTTAAAGAAATTTTTATTTAAAACATTTTTAATCACTTCAGAGGGCAAAATAATCATTATTTTCAGAGATTTTTTTTCCACGACAACTTTTTTTTTACCTATAATCAACGTTGAAAGAAGTTCATGAATTATAACACAAAGGCATAATATTCTTACTTGTTTTAAAATGAATCCTAAAAGTTTTTGCAATCGCCTCCAGTCTCGTTATGGAATTTCTATTTATCATTGATGCACATATTTAATTTATTTCAACTTTTCTAATTCAAGATTAATAACCTCAATGACAAGGATTTAAGATTGTTAAAAATTGCTGCTGAATTATAATTTTAACTCATTCATCATTAGTTTTCAAAAATATGTATAAATGATACCTCAGAAAGAAACTTATGTGTTATGACCAAACGCAACAAATAAATAAAATATAAGGATACAATTATTTAAATAAATAGAGAATAATTTTCTGAAGCATTTTACTGTTAAATATTCTAAAGCTATCAAGCAGAGCGTATTGCATGACAAAAAAACAAAATCAGAAACTTTACAATTTCTTGTCAAAGGAAAGCTGCTTGCAGATATTCAAAACCTCCAAAAAAAGGCCAGCTATATTATTTTGAAAAAGAATCAAAACACTTTATGTCCAAGTTATATCCAAGTAATAAAATAGTTATTCGAAAAATTACTTATTGTGCTTGATTTCTTTTGCTAAACAGCAGCTTAAGAAATTTTTTTGATAGACATAATTATATTTTACTATTTGCTGAAGCAAGTAAGTTGAAGTTGTTTTTTGTAAGAACGTTGCATTTATTCAATATATTTAATATTGATTTATGCATACCTGTTTTAAAACAGTTTTACTCTCTTATTATAAACCATCATTCCAAACTTTTAGCACCGTACATAAAAAGAACAATACATATGCGACAAATAGTGATCCTACTAGGTCTGTTCATATGCTCACTTTGGATTAAGAAAAACCTAGCATTCAAACAAACAAAAGTTCATTTACTTTGCCTTTAACAAAATTGCTATTATAAGCATTTAAGAGTTTTATTAAACAATTAGAAATCGAATAGGATAAAAGTTTATTTCATATATTTTAAAACTATTGTATTTGCGTCAAGAATTCTTCATTTGCAAATCAAAAAACACCCTATTATTGTCACTACAAAATCAATGAGGACTGCAAACAGAAGTTTTGATCAAATTGAAAGGTAGTCTTGCATTTTTTTTATTTCAGGGTATAGTTATTCATGAAATTAAATAAGCGAGGCTTAAAAATAGGAAAGTATTCTTCAGGAAATTAGGTATAAAGTATCAGTTATTAAAATTTATACTTTACCAATCGATGGTCAGTTTAGTATCATACCTATCAAACTGCAAAACGCTTGCAAAGATTATGAAATACTTATAATGTTACATAAGTAGGTTAGAGATTTCAAAAATAAAATCTCAATTGATATGTTATCTGAAGTATAACTCCATATCTTTAAATCCATAAGTCAAGTTCGGCCCTTGAAATCCTAGGAGTTATAACACATTGGAATTTGGCACATGGAATCCGGACATGCACCACTGAATGCCTTCGTGGTGACGCAGGGAAACGGAGCCGGAAAGTCCCTCCATGTGGTATGTGGGGAGGAGGGCACGAGCCCACACGATGTCGGTGCTCGGTGTAAATTCAGGTGGCACCAGGGAGCAATGTTCTCCTATACGATGTCCCCATTACAAGAAACCAACAAATCTCGCGGTGCATGCCGAAAAATTATGTGTTCATTTGGCAACATCGATATATTCATTGAGGTTTTTCCCTTAAATGATGCACATAAAAGAATCTTTTTTATTGGAATTGAGAAACCCTAAAAAATGAAATCATTAACACCGAGAATTTCTGACAAGTATGATTGTTCTTACCCTTTTTCTCTGTCAAAAGAAAAAAAGCACTGTTGTAGATATTTTTCGCTGTTGGCAAATGTCGTCAGAATAATGTTTCCTTATTGAAAAAAAAATACTAAAGAGTAATCAATTAAACGTAGACTGTAAGTCGCTTTTCATTCTAGTAATTGTTTCCCTTCTGATGTTTTCGATACCGCCGGAACAATATATTGAAAATAAAATCTTAATCTTTGGGCTCTCCAGCCTCTTAAGCAATTTCTTCGAAAAAAATTTATCTTCTTATGACTCAAGACTTCGGTATCATTAAATATTACCTAATGACGCTTCGTATTGCAGGATTCAACCACATCGATTGATTGTCGTCGTCGATGTAGCGTCTTGATATCCCCAAAATACTGCTACAGCAGAAAGCCCAATGACTCTCAAACAATTTTGTTGACAGTCGAAGCAATGACCTGAACAGGACGTTCATAAATTCAGCAGTTCGGTAGAAACTATTTGTTATGGGATTTACTTGTTGGACGTTGCATCAGGTAAGTCGAATCAGAGAGAAAAAAGTTATTCACTTTGCCGAGTTGAAATTCACTACACAGGGAACCTCGTTTTTGGAGGCATGAAGGATTATTGACTCCAATACATTTTTGATATTTAATTGTTTAATATATTATAATAAATATAACGAATAAGAATCATTTGAAAAAGATATTTACAGTGGAGAGAGTTACAAGCGTCCTGTTCACCCTATATCCAAAACGCTTAGTGACACTCAGTTCGACTTTCCCACCAGTACAAAGGAAAGTGAGTTTCGTTTGTCCTTGTGACCATCTATGGTGCAATATGTCCAGCGATAACTAAGAGTCCCACAGAAATACTAGCAGTTACATAAGGGGAAAGACAATATTAAAAGTTAAAGAATTAATGAAATAGAATTAATAACTGGTGGGGATCCAAGTATATGTTTGAACATTAGCAGATTTGAATACACGATTGTCTTGTCGATATATTTAAATTTTGTCTGTTTCTATCGTGTAAAGCAGTAGTCCCCAACCCCCGGGCCGCGGACCGGTACCGGTCCGTAGATCAAATAGTACCGGGCCGCCCAAGAAACATTAAATTATTTCCATTTTATTTACTGTGGTGCATTTCTCTCGGGTTAGTGCGACTTTGTCGGGTTTGTGCTATTTTATACCTTTGTAACAAAAGAAATCTTGTGACTATTTTAAATTAGTTTATTGTTTATTAAACAGTTCAAGGTTATGAAATAAAATTGCAGTCATAGCCCCCCCCCCCCCAGCGGGCCGCTGTAAAATTATCAAACGTTGACCGGTCCGCGGCGATTAAAAGGTTGGGGAGCACTGGTGTAAAGGACATAAAACCTATTACTCCCTAAGGAATGCGTTTTTCAAATATTTTGGAACTAAAAATATAAGATCTATAAATCAATATTATCTTTAAGACTAATCTAATAAATCATTATTTGTAAAATTGGAGAATAAATCTAATTTGTAACATAAAAGATAAAAAGACACTTCAGGTGTTATGCGGGTGGCATAACATCTGAAGGTCTAGTGTTACTTAAGGATATTTTCAAGTCGAAGGTAGAAATACGAGCATTCGAAATTTGAATGCATCAGAATTATGGATATGTTAACTCTAGAAACGTAGGGAAGAGAATTTATAGGTGATATATATACAAAAGCATACTACTTTTGGGAAGTAAAATATTTTACTTATACGTGATAAAATTCATGATGTCATTGTTATTCTTTGACAGCGTCAATCTTTCTGATGGAAAAATGAATTTTTGATGAGCGAGATTTTGGATCACTAGTTCATGAACTGTTTCTTCTTAAAACATAATAGTGCCACACCCATAAACAAAGAACAGGTCTACAGAAATTCGAAATATCTGAAAACTTGTTACTTGCGAGAAAACAAACGTATACTAAATGAAAGCTTAAAATCCACAGTAAACAAACAGCCAAGTTTTAGACTTTACTGTGGATTTCAAAAAACTTTCATTCCCGATAACGTTGAAAACTTGTTTGAAATCAGTAATAAGGAAATTTGATTTAAATTGGAGCGGAATTTTAGCAAGAACATAGTCAATGTCCAAGTGATTATCTAATTTAAAAGTACTAAAAATTTACAAAAATGATTTTCTCTTTAAACAAGTTGCTTACGAGTATTTTTGTTTAATAATTACTGAGTAGTGAATAACCAAATAGGAACAAGTATGAAATAATATTTGTTGAAAATAGGGGGTCCATGAAATAATTTATTTCAAGAAAATCCTGTGGAGCATTTTAAGTAAACTCCTGTAATAAGACATATATATATACACTGCTCAAAAAAGTTAGGGGAGCAAGCAAAGAAGTGAAGAAAACCGTGCGAGACAGCCACGTATTGGCATAAAATGGATAGTACACGCGTATCAATGCGGAACACAGAAAAAAGACGTTAAAAAATTTGTAATTAAGCTTTATGTCAACGGAATGCAGACCATTGGCCTACGTGCATAGAGACCTCCCTGATGAAGCCTATTACGTACTGTTTGGCTGGACACCCTTCGTCCTGTTGCCAAGAGCAACTGTCTTTGCAGCTGAGTATTGTACTTAAGTTTTAATTCTTTGAAAATATGGAAAAAACAGGAAAAGATGATTTAGAGCAACAATTTGGTTACATGTAAACGATAAAAAAAATATTGTTTAGAAATGATGCAAGATTTTTAATATGGCGTGTGGTCTCCTCGAACAGCTAAGGCTGCTGCACACCTGTTTTCCATGGATGCGATGATGTTATCGATAAGACTTTGGGGAATGCTGTTCCACTCCTCAAGAAGTGCAATCTCCAAGTGTCGGAGAGTAACAGGAGGCCTTGGTCTCGCAGCAATGCGTCGTCGGAGCATGTCCCAAACATGCTCGATTGGATTCAGGTCACGAGAGCACACTGGCCATTCCATACGCTGTATTGTTTCAGCTTCAAGCATGTTCTCCACAAGACGAGCTGCATGCGGTCTGGCATTATCATGCTGAAAAACAAAGGAATCTCCAATGGGTGCAGCGTAAGGTATGACATGAGGTCGCAGTATTTCGTCTGCATACCTTCGGGTCGTCAAAGTACCATTCCGAATGATATGCAGGTCCGTACATCCACCTATGCTGATTCCACCCCATACCATAAAACCAGCTCGTCTGTATTGTGACCTTTCACGAACGAATGTGGGGTTATTTCGAGTGCCCCTTTCCCTCCATACCAAAACACGTCGGGTGTCACATACCAGACTGAATCGGGACTCGTCTGTAAACAGCACTTCGCTCCAATCATGTTGCTCCCAATTTCGATGTTCAGCAGCCCATCTTCTTCGGGCTGCACGGTGGCGTGAGGTCAACGGAATGCAGACCATTGGCCTACGTGCATAGAGACCTCCCCGTTGAAGCCTATTGCGTACTGTTTGGCTGGACACCCTTCGTCCTGTTGCCAAGAGCAACTGTCTTTGCAGCTGAGTAACATTGTCTGTTCTGTTTCGACGAGCTTTTAACAGTATATACCGGTCATCAGTTGCTGTAGTCGAGCGTGACCGACCTTGCCCTGGTCGACGTCTAACATTCCCTGTTTCTTGGAATCGATTCCACAGCCTTGCAACGACACTTCTGGCGACTCCAACAGCGTCCGCGAAACTACGTTGTGTTTGCCCGGATTCAAGTCTTCCTATAATACGCCATGCCATGGATTCCGGTAAATCACGTTGTTGAGACATTTTCAAGTCACCTTTTCACAAAAATAATAACTGAGCAATCGAATTTCACAGTTAAGGCAGTGAAACAGACGTTTCTGCAACATCCCGATTTCCGCCCTTATGTTCTTTTTCTGGTTTTTGACGTCATGAGCTTTGATTTGCATATGAAGTTTTCTTCTTCTGTTTCCTGCTAGGCTTTAAATTATGGATGATTTATTTTATGTTACTTATCGGTGTAGGTATTTGCGTAATTTCGTTAAAACCATGTGCTCCCCTAATTGTTTTGAGCAGTGTATATATAATGATTTGTATAAAGGGGGTAATTTCCTACTGTTACAAGATGATGAGTGAATGGCAAATGTGCTATCTACTGAATTCGAATTTCGTAGTAGGTATAGGTGCTTGCAGCCATTCAGTATCGGCTCTATTATAATAGGGACTCCCTGGTGTTACAAAAGATGACCGTTGGGCTCCAAATCAACCAATATGGTAATAGGATGTTCAGACAGATTTTTTCCTTTGCTAAAATTAAGAAAATCCAAAAATAATGATTCATAACACTATTTCTCGCTTGTAAAATTGATCAGATAGATTTAAAATAACTCACTCAATTAGTATTCAGAGTTGATTGAAATTTATACATTTGTGTCTGCAGAATGATTTGAACAGACCATTTAATAATTCCGTCCAGTTCTTTCCCATTTCCAATTACAAAAGTAAACTAACACGTGACGAAATCCTTTCTGATTGCAGGTGCAGTTTGCTGAAAGAAAGATGTATCGAATTCTGCTCAAAGGAATTAATGAATCCCTCAGTTTCGTGCTTCTTTCGCTTGGCGTAATTTAAAGTCAGGTCAAGGTTAGACGTATTCAGACACTTTCACATTCTGACTTTCATTTAAGCTATTAAGAATGAGAATTATATATGACTTGCTTTATGGGCACTAATATAAAACTTTTTATGGCGACGTAAAAATGGTGCCAAAAAAATACACGAAACTGAAGATTAATATTAAAGAGATCAAACATAGTTACGATATTTTAAACGAATTACTCTCTATTTCAATACTGTTGTAAGAGCTCTTAAAATAAAGGTTTATGATATGGATTATAAATTTCAAGACATCCATATTAACTAACGAATTTTTAATTTGAAGAACACCATACATCATCGTGTTCTACGATTCTTCAGTGCTGAATCTATTTTTAAATAATAGCACGATAAGTTTCCTATTCTTAAAAAATGCTACACACAGCACCGTAGCACGAAAACAAGATGAAGTGAATAACAGGGGTAATTTTTTAATTTCATTTATAAAGCTTTATCTCATTTTATTTTGAAAGCTAATAAAATAAAAACACAATGTCTGATGTAATGACTCTTAAATCAACATCTATCTATCTATCTATCTATATATATATCTATATATATATATATATATATATATATACCTCGACTTAGAGGTGGTTCAATTTTTGCCCTGTGTAGCACGTTCTCTAGATATCTCACCCATTGAAAACATCTGGTCATGGGTTGCTGAGAGACTGGGCCGCCACCGCTCTCCAGCTACTACAATGGATGAAGCGTGGCATAGGTTTGAAGCAGCATGCAATGACTTGCCCGTATCTGTCATCCAAGCCCAGTTCGACTCGATGCCTAACCGGGTTAGAGCCAGCGGCAGCAGGTGTGTGAACTAATTTTGGACCCTGTATACCCCCAAATTGCCTACAAATTTAATCATGTTTTCTTCCTACTATGCTGTATACGTACAATAAGTAAAGTTTTGTTATTTGCTTTCCTTCCTGGTGTTGCAATTTTAATGGCCAGCAGTGTAACTTGGTCTTTCTTCTGTTCTTCTATATCATTCACCAAAACATATGATTCAAGTCTTTCCACTTAACTCGCCCAGTCTGCTATTGAAGCTTCGAAATATTCAAAACCAATGTCTTTAGATTTCATTCTCGTCGCCACTTGTTGTATATTGATGATACTTGATGTCTACGTTAATATAGGCGCGTTGTTTAGATGTACCAGTATTACTGCCTAGGCACTTGCAACAAGTAAACGGCAGTGCCTTAACCGGAATTCAAACCCGAGCCCGCCGCGTGGAAGCTCGGAAATAATAACCACGGTATGATGAAGACAGATAATGCGTCGATTTATCTGCCAGCTGTATCTATACAGAATCTGCACTTCTACCCTATCTTTGGGTATGTATAATATCTTGAAGTGGCACTCTAAATAATTTCATTCAAACACAGTTCTTACATAACAACAATGTTTATGCAAATATTTTCTGGTATAACTATTCATGCAATGAAAATACAACTCGAGATACTCACAAATACTTCGGAAAGTCGACCAGCAATGCTGCTTCGTAAACTTTGGGCCTAACACGAACTCGCGTAGGTTTGAAGCAACCTAGCTAAAACGCCTCGAGCGGCTGCTCGAAAACTCCTTTCACTTCCTTCCACTTCCTCACACTTCCATAGGACCATAGGAACATGTAATTAACTGTGTTACCTAGGCCATCGCCTTCTAACACAGATATTTCATGAGGTTGACAACGGAGAGCGAAAGTTCCACCGAAATGAGAAAAGGAATGTTCGTTTTTTAATATCTTCGGAAGCGTAAATTGCAACACAAAAGTGAAGCAGAGAGTTTTATGGTCAGAGCTTTGGAGGGTGAAATGAAGAGTTCTCAATGGACGTCTCCAGGATCTTCGTGATGCTTCTCTGGTGGAGGCGGAGTCAATAGCTGTCTGAATGCTGGTTTTCAGTTGGCAGGTAGAGAGAGGAGGAAGAAAAGAGTTTTGATAGAGAGATAAGGTTCAGAATCCGTGAGTTCTAAAACTAGGAAATCGAGCAAATCCAAAAGGATTTACTCAGAGACAAATAATAAGAGCTAGAAGGAAGTTTAAGGATTGTAGAATAGATTTTTATTTTATTTTATAAAAATTTAATAGTTTTTAGCCTTGGCAAAGCCAAGTATAGTTTTTTTAATTTCTTATATTTTATTTAAATGACGAGAGCTCACACTTCTTCCTAGCTACTTGGTATTTATACCAACCGCGTATGCCGTAATTAGCATATCTTAAGTGGCTTCTTTAACTTTATTCACCTACAAGTTCGATTATTGTGAATTGAATCTTGTGTAAACCTTAGATATTTCACTAGCTCAGGTGATGATGATAATTGTAGATAATAGACTGTAAACAACAGTCCTTGTGTAAAACAAAACAGAACAAAATCGAAATCTCCATGTTACTATCGTACGTATTAAAATGTAAGGCTATCTTTTATAAAAATTCGATGCAAACAGTGGTTCTAATCAATATATGCTTTCGATTCTCTATTTGTTACGTTGAAATGGAACATATCTGCTCAGTCGCTGAGACATTTCTTTTGGATTTTTCAGGCATAAAATTCTGAAGGTGAATTCGTTTCCGCACCAAGAAAAGTGCGGAGTATTTTAATAAATTATCTTTCTATATGGCCACATCAGACTTTCAATAATTTTGCGTGACATGTATGGCAATCAATAAAGTAAATTTTACGAGTAAATTTTGTACTTTTTTTTTCAAAACTTGTCTCCAGAGTGGAATAATCTTTTTCTTGTAAAGCATTAAACGATATAAGTAAAACTCAAATGAATCAGAAAAACTGACAGCAGAAAAAAAAACTATCTGTGACTTAGTGCAAATTATCTGCTACATTTCTGCTAACGAAGAGGCATGTTATCATAAGATAAAATTCAAATACTATAGTAAAATATATCAAAGGTTATCACATTTTAAGCAGAAGGCCTTGCAAAAGGTCATATGTTTAATTATTCTTAATTTTTTTCTCTTTGATACACTTTCAGAAAAAAGATTGCAAATATTGAGCTTTAGTATATAGAATTTGTAAGTACAGTCTATTCCAGTTAATTGAACCACCGGTTAATCGGACCAGCCGCTTATTCGGACCGAATCCTGTCTTGTAACATTAGGCATGTTCGTTTAATAGGACCAGCCGGTTATTAGGACCAAAATGATCGTGTCCCGATGTGGTCCGATTAACCAGAATCGACTGTATTTACTAGAATCTATAATTTTTTATGGTATTATTTTAAAATTGAAGTTAGCTAATATAAAGATTTTTTGTTTTGTTTTTGTTTGTTGGCGTGCGTTACAAACAGTGTGTTTTTTACTTAGAAAAATGTTAAATGCAAAATATTTTATCATTAATTTTGCCATCATGCTCTTTTATGTTAGGGGAAATATGCATGCAAAAAAAAATATTAAGTCCAAATATGAATAAAAAATTTCGCCCATGTCTTACAACCTTTTATTGCTTATAACTTCGTTGCTTCAGAAAACTTTCTTTCTTCAAGTACATATGATGAGTTTATTCCACAGTTTTTTTGACATGAACTTGAGGACAATTTTTTATGTAATTTTTTTTTAAGTTCTTTTCGTACATTTTTTTCTTTTAAGGTTTCTAAAATTGAAAAAAGCGTGACTTATTTACTAACGTTATAGACTAAAATATGGATTTTGAAGAAACATTTCTTACAGTGCGTTTTACGATTTTTGAGAAATGAGAACATTTATTCAGCTCGGATAAGTGTTGATGTTTAATTTTCAAGCATTTGTCTCCCCCATTTTGAATATTTCTCAAGTCCAGCTGTTACCATGAAGACTGGTGTTGTGTCGTTTATTTTAAGTTATTCTTAGTAATGTATGCAAATGGCGAATAATTATATGCTGACAATGCATGAGAACTCTTGGCTCAAGGTGATGCGTTTCCTTGTCTTTTAAGTCTTTAAATGAAGTTATTTTAATGGCAAGTATTAAACTAAACAGCTGTGAGCTTTTTAGTACTTTTTCTGACATAATAAACAGTGAAATCTTTAAGACGGTCGAACTTTAACTTTCAGGGGTTTAACAGATGTTAACTTAATTATTTGAGAGTTAGCCATCAATTATAAGTAGAAATATTTTTTACAGCCTTCTGCGCTATGCACACAACATTCTGCTTATTCTTCATAACTGTGTCTTATAAACTTGAATAATTTTTACTGCACTTTCAACACTTTCAATGATTCTACCACATATTACTTTTGTAAATATCTATAAACCTATAATGTTATTTTAATCTCCCAGACCATGTACTACCATGCAATGTCTTGTTTTGACATTTTTGTTAAAAAATATGATCAACTAGCAAAGTGGCAACCCGATGAGTTGCTTTTTCGATTTAAAATGAAATGGTTTTATTTCTTAAAGATTAAAAACTGTTTAATGACTTTTAAAAATATATTAGAATTTTTAAAAAACGAAATAATTATTTAAAATTCTCTTTTTCAAATTTTGGTTTATGGCTTTTGAAATTTATTTCAAATTTCCGCTTTCAAACTTTGCTTTTTAAACAAAAAAGAAGCTCATTCAATAGGGCAGTGTCTCGCAGCATGTCACATCTCAACTCTTGCAGATTTTACTTCTTGTTTGGCGAGGAGTGGCAAAACATTGCATAATTTAACATGGCGTTCAATGAACATTCTTACAGCTTGTTGAATAAAATTCTCTCAGATTACGCAAAGTCTTTAGATACGGTATCTAAACAAAGGTATATCACTAAATTAGACATTCAGGTACAGCCCGGAAAGGTTTATTCTGTATGTGACCCGCATTTATTGACAGGGGAAGACTGGAGTTACGATACAAGACGCTGGCCTGAAGTAACTTACCCTGATATCTATACATATCTCAACATAAAAATAATCATTCTCAACGAAAGAATGATTATATTCTCTTAAACCTTGCCAAATATTAGAAAAAAGTGTTAAAATACCTGTTACATACAACTAATATGAGGAATTTTATAAATAAACTTAAATTATTTAACTCAAAATTATTTAACTTAAATTATTTAACTCAACTTACAGATGATTTTTTTAAATAAATTGCTTTGTTTGAAGGAGCGGGTTTTAAATTTAAAGATTAAGCAACTAATAATTTCTGCAAGTTAAGAAAATTCATCCCTGTTACTTCAGAGATCTGAAAAATACATTTGTTTAGTGAGACATTTGAAATGCTAATAGCATATGAAAAACTTTATAACCTTTCAGTTTTTCTTTTCAAAAAATATGTAACAAAAATCATTAACGTTTGAATCGATCTCAAGAGACTATAAAAGTAGAAGGATAGCATTTCAAGTATGTAAAAGACTAAGTTTTCGTGTAAATTCACAAAATTATTCCGAATTTTCCGATTTTATTTTTTGACTTTTACAATATGGCTTTATTTTTAAGCTTTAGTTCTGACAATTGGAGTTTTTTATTTCTCCACTAATTTCTATTAAACCTGAAAAGATGAATATATAACTAAAAATAAATAATTCAACAGAGAAAAATAATTACTAACAGGAAGAATGCAGACAAAATAAACCGAAATCACACACTTAGGGCTCAACGCACCATAAATACAAGATTCTGTAGCAGTAAAAGAACTAAACCATATAACGAAGCAACCGACTGGTCTCTTCATCAGGAGGCCTAACCAAATCAATTACCACAAGGGGGATTTTTCTGGATAGGATGCAGGTCTAACTAAAAGACATCCGAAGGGCCTGAGTTTCCCGTTGAAACAAATAGTCAAATCAAATGAAAATAAACGGAAATCCTGCACTTAGGTCTCAACGCACCATAAATGCAAGTCAACAGTCAGAAAGTTTATCAGTGTATAATTATGCAGCATGGTTATCACTAGAATTCCATTTAAAAATGACTTATTCTATACAACTTTAACACCTAACTAAGGTAATTTCAGAAAAATTACTGTCAACTTAAAACAATCTTCCTTTTCCTGCTTCTAGGGTAAATTTTCATATCTTTGAACTGAACTCACGCTACTTTGAGTGGTGCTATTTCAGAGTGCAATCCTGAGTTATGAAATGTGTTTAAGCAATATACAGGGTTCCCACCTATATCCGTTAGATCCCCCTTAACTTCTAAACGGTGACAGCTTAAGCCATAAAGTTGGTGTCTAGGTATAGTAAAAAGGATATGCGCTACTCGATGAGAAATTTTACAATGCCATCTATCCGTAAATTTTGGAATTAGCGCTTTTATCTCCAAAACGGTACGAGATACGGGAGAAAAGTTAATTACAAAGTTGTTCAGCATCATCGATTTAGTAAGAAAAAACACCTTGTGCCCATTAATACTCAAAACAGAATGTAAAAAATGAACATTTGTTTGGTTGGGATTTTCAACACTATGGTGCAAAGTGGAGTATTTGTAGCAAAAACCTGGCCCAAATTATTTTTCATGCTTTTTAAAGTTAAAACCATTGCTTTTGACTTTTAACTACTTTGTAATAGTAAATACTTCTTTTAAATTTTTTTTAAATTTAAATTTAAATTTAAATTTTTTTTAATTTTAAAATTTTTAATTTTTTTTAATTTAACTTTTAAAAATTATCTCTATAAATCAACCTTTATTATATATACAATATATATAATTTTTTTACATTTAATATTTGCCAAAGTATACCAAAGTCACTATAGGGATTTTAGTTTTCTAGTGACTTCAGAAGATTAATTTTTCAATCTGATGCTCGTGAACTCTGATCTTCGTCATCTTCTTCAAATTCATCTTCTTCATCACTCTCTTCTTGGGTTTTTTGAGAAGGACCACCATCAGACCCCTCTGGAAGAAGAAGTTGTAGGATCTGACTACTATAAGGCTTCCTCTTTTTCCTTGGCCTTTGTCTAGAGCAGCTCATATAATTTTGTAGCTCTTGTTGGAGTTTCTGTGACTTTTTTTTTCATCAAGTCAGCCACATCAGGATTTCCAGCAGTTCTGTGACTCATAGTTGCAGCAAATGTCAGCTCTTTAGGGGTTGCTAATTGTCGCAGTTTCTTGGTTTTTCTGCGTTTACTCCTTTCACTTGACTCAATGAAATCTTTTTGAGGGCGGCCTGGGGTGGCAATAGAAATTATAGGTACCTTGACGTTATTTGCCAACCAATCACCGTTTGTCTCCGGGAACCTCTCCTCTTTGTAATTTGCTGAAGTCCACTTATTCTTAAAATCAGTTTTAAAATACCTGAGGGAACGAGTGAGTAAAGTTCTTGTAGCATCTGGGCACCTCGTTATATCCGCCACTCGGTTTTCCTTAAACTGAAGCTTTTCACTAATTGATTTTTTGGTAGATTCCTTAACCAATTCGTACAAAGTTAGTCTAATTCCCTTTCAATCTTCAGAAATTGAAAAGCGTAAAACCTGTTATGTACCAGTAAAAATATAGTTTTTATCTCTACAATTTGGTTAAGAAAAAAGGGTATTTAAGAATCACTAAACCAATATCAGTGTTGAAGGAATCAAATTTTAAGTTGTGATATAACAAAATATTTTAATTTATTTACTGATTGTGCACTTTATCCTACAATAGTATAAACTGTTTTAATGAATATTTTTTTATTCTTGACTAATAGTAATAAATTTATTAAATGAAATATGATGTAATCCATTATTATTATTATTATATATAAAAAAAGTTTTATACTATCCTTGATGTTTTTGTCTGGTTAAGTTCAACACTGTATTTACTCTTATTTCTTAAAATTTGTTTTTTTTTTTTGTCTGAAAGGCTTAAAAATAAAGTTTCATATGTTAACAAGATTTATACAGATTACATCTATAGTTGTAAGTCGTTTTCAAATCATACCCATCAAAAAAATTTTATGAAAATAAAAAGGGTTCTTTATAAAAAAATATTCTATAAAATATGGCAGCTGTTTGTGGAACATTTTTTCTTTGATATAGACTCTCAATACTGTAATCATTACTATTATATTTTAATTTAGGTCCGACAAGCCCCGACACACCTTCATAAAGCATTTAAGAAATCTAACTTACATTTAAAAAGACTTAAAAATAACATTTTTCAAGCTTTCAATTTTTTTAATATGTTCATAACAAAACTAAGTAAATTATTATATGTTTTAAAACAAAGCTCATACCCTTTTTTAACACGTAAACCTGATTCAATTTCAAAACATTAATTCTTAACGCCACGAAAAATATAGATTTAAACTACCAACAAAGCTGAAACGTAATCAAATTACATGTCCACTCGTAAAGAAACCTGTTCTTCAACTGAGGCTAGGAGCTGCTGAATGTTACTTATGTTCGTGGAAATGATGTGATTAACGCACCAGTTAGTCAGAAATGATAAAATCCCTTTTACAATTGTTGAGCAATTTTTAATTTTTACCCTTTTGGCCAGGTTTTTGCCTCAAATACTCCACTGTGTGGCGTCGTGAAACGCGAGCGAAGCTCGAAAAGACCACCCACGAACTATATACCACCCTGTGTTGTGGCGCAAGGGAAACGCAAGCCATTCGCATTCATGAGGACTACGGTTCTATCCCCACCAGCTGCGAGTTTTACTGAATGTCTCTACAAACTATGAAAACTTTCTGGACTATGAAAGCTTTAAACAACCATGTCTGGCATAAAAATCACACGGATGTATTATGCAAATGAGGATGGAACGTCATACCTGTTCACCAGAGACTAGTGAAGTATAAAAAGGATGTTTTTGCTGTGTTGTACGTTAAAGCTTAGGGTTATGGCAAAATTTGGCATTACAGAATATTGCGAGATGGTATTAATTTACGGTGAATGAGGGCGTAAGGCAAAAGAAGCTGCAAGGCTGTATCGTGAACGTTTACCTGCAGGCCCACATCCTACACGGCAGACCATCGTAAAAGTTGCAAAACGCTTAAGGGAGACGGGCTGCGTGACCAGCCGACCTTGAGTTCGTAGACCTCGTAACATAGGACGCAAAGTTCAACCGGAAAATGTGCTAGCATACGTTCTCGCCCATCCTCAGATCAACTCAAAAATGATTAGTTACAATTGTGGTCTCTCAAAAAGCTGCGTTTGGAAAATCCTCAATGATTTAGGTGCTCATACATACCGATCCACACCCGTGCAGGGATTGCTGCCAAGAGATGCTGAGCGACGTACACGTGGTGCAACTTTGTGATGAATAACTTAGAGGTCCACCTAACATTCCTGGCAGACATAATGTGGACAGATGAGGCATGTTTTTCGCGTAATGGAATGTGGAATAGACAGAACGTTCATACCTGGTCGATGGAAAATACGAGATATGCTGTCGAAGTTCGACATCAAGTACGGTGGTCGGTAAATGTTTAGTGCGGAATTTCTCATGACAGGCTCATTGGACCAATATTTTACGAGGGAACGTTAACGGGACAACGGGGCTTGGAACTTCTGCAGGATGTAATAACCGACTTTGTTAAGAATCTACCGTTGCACCAACTAAGAAATGTATGGTTCCTACATGACGGCGCCCCTCCGCATAAGTTATCAAACGTTAAGCAGTACCTAATGGAGACATTCGAGAATCAAGTCATCGGGTATGGTGGTTTCGTAGAGTGGCCCCCGCGCTCACCCGACTTGACTAGGGTTTATACAAAAACCTACTCTTTGAAAAACCAGATTTCAAATTCCAGATTTCCAAAAAACCGATTTTAGCCGGTTTTCGAATTTTTGTCAAAAAAAAAATAGAATAGGGAAAAATATTTTATTTAATTTATATAAAATAACAAAAAACGGAATCAATATCAAAGTCAAAATATAAAAAAAATAAGGATTACACATTAATTACACAAAATAACGAAAACTCAAACAAAAATTTCAAATTTCAAATAATACTTATATTTATTTCACTAATTTTAATTTCTCCTAAGAAAATAGAATTTAAAAAACATAAAATATCCACTGAACGGTGGCTAAGTCTTGTTCTTATTTTGGACACAATATTGCTTGAAATTGAAAATACTCGTTCACTAGCTACTGAGCTTGGTATTATACACTGAAGTGCCACTGAATTAGGGATAGCAAAGCCTATGCAAATTGTGTAGCGCTGCGCATCATGTATGCGCAAGTGAGGGCGCTGTGGTAACTGCATATATAGCGCGTACTGTGGTTGTTCTGAATTAGTTGTTGGAATTGCCAGTATGGGTAAACTGCCTGATTTAGACGCCTTCGATCGCGGACAAATCGTAGGTGCGCGACGCATGGGCCATTCAATTTCTGAAATCATCAGACAGCTAGGATTTTCAAAATCGACAGTGTCAAGAGTATACCAAGAATACATGGATGGTGGAAAAAAAACTAGCAATCGGGAAAACTGCAAAGGACAATTAGCCTTGACAGTGCGTGGTGAGAGACGGCTCAGGCGTATTGTACGTAGCCAGCGAAGCCAAACATTAGCTCAAATTACCACCCAGTTTAATGACGGTGCCAGTCGTACAGTCAGTAAACGGACTGTGCAACGCTCGCTTCACCGTATGGGTTTCGGGAGCCGTCGACCTACGAGAGTATTATTGCTCTATACTCGCCATCGGGCTGCACGTCTTGCCTGGGCAAGAGAGCACAGAGACTGGAGTGTAGAGGACTGGAAACGAGTAGCATGGAGTGATGAGTCTCGATTCCGACTACTTAACGCCGACGGAAGGCTGAGAATATGGCGGCAGGCTCATGAAGCCATGGATCCTGCATGCCTGGCTGGAACTGTACAAGGGCATGGTGGCTCAATCATGGTCTGGGGTGTTTTTTCGTGGCACAGTTTGGGATCTTTGGTGCGTGTACCAACCTCCCTCAATGCAATTTGGTACGTAGAGTTGCTGGGTGATCACCTCCATCCGTTTATGCTGTTCTGTTATCCGCACGGTAATGGAGTTTTCCAGCAAGACAACTGTACCTCTCACATGTCCCGGTTGGCTACTGGCTGGTTGGATGAGCATTCCTCTGACTTCTCTGTCATGAATTGGCCGCCTAGAAGCCCAGACTTAAATCCTATTGAGCATCTTTGGGATGTTTTGGAACAAGGCGTGAAAGGCCATCACACAGCACCAAAGAACCTTACTGAATTATGGACAGCTTTAGCCAATATTTGGCAAGCCATTCCAGTGGAACGTTTCCAGAAACTTATTGAATCTATGCCTCTTCGTGTGGCAGCCGTTATCAAGGCCAGAGGAGGCCCAACTCGTTACTAGGTAGGTATCCCTAATTCAGTGGCACTTCAGTGTAGTTTTCAGGGCATCAAATAACAAATCTAAGTTTTTGGTTCTTTTATTCCTTGCCTCAAATAATGAAAATTCAGCTTTCAGTGTCTTTGGATTTGTAAGTTTTTTTTCAGGGTCTTCAAGAAACTTATGAATTGATTTTTCCATAGCTTCCTTTAAAAAAGCATTACTCTGATGAGTAGTTTCTTCGATTTGCTCTTCATCAGAATCGGTTTTCACATACGAATTTGGAAATATTCTGGACAATATCTTTCCAGATAACTATAACAACTTTATATTTTTGTTTCCAGTTTTCACTTTACAAGATTAAGCGAACCTGTCGTGACGGATTGCACATATGTACTAACATAAAATACGTCGGTTAGGCACGTCTTTTCCACGTGCGCAGTGCACAATGTACAAGCTCTGGCCAACGCAACTCGCAACGTTGAAAAAAATGCGTCTGCTGCCCGTTGCATAGAATGAATAGCAAATCAAATAAGTTAAAAATTATTTTTTACATAATAATTTGAATTCTTTTAAACAGGTTTTCTTAATTTAAAAACCGGTTTTCAAATGTGACAAATTTATTTTAAAAACCGGTTTTTTAAAACCGGGTTTGAAAAACCGTCAAACCCTAGACTTGACCCCATTGGACTTCTTATGGGGAGACATAAAAGGGCAGGTATATGCGACTCCACCGCCAACATTGCAGGATCTTCGACGACGCATTACTGATGCTTGTGTCTCCGTAACACCTGCCATGTTGCACAATGTGCAGCGAGAAATCCAGTCCAGAGTGCAAATGTGTATAGTGGCTAATGGAGAGCATTTTCAGCAACATAAATAAATGATCCTGAAGATAGGGAAGTGTCTCAGTTTCTTTCTTCCACTCTTTATGACATGACAATTTTCGAAATCGTGACCAAACAAATGTTAATTTTCTACATTCTGTTTCAAGTATTAATGTGCACAAGGTGTCTTTTCTTGCTAAATCGATGATGCTGAACATCCTTGTAATCTACTTTTTTCCCGTATCTCGTACCGTTTTAGAGATAAAAACGCTCATTCTAAAATTTGCCTATAGATGGCGTTGTAAGTTGTCTCATCGAGTAGCTCATAGCCTTTTTACTATACCTAGACACCAACTTTATAGCCTAAGCTGTCACCGTTTAGAAGTTGAGGGGGGGTGTAACGGATATAGGTGGGAACCTTGTATGCCAATGTTTCTGGAGAAATCTCCCTCCAAACAAATATTAAATTTAGATTTCCTATCCAAGGAAAACTGAGTTACAAGTTAAAAAGATGAAAAAAGTGTTTATTAACTTTTCAAGTATACTTCAAGTAGCTAAGTTCAATGTTGCTGAGAAAAGAGGAAAAAAGGGAATTGGCAAATGAATACTCAGTTTAGGAAAAAATTTGCTTTTAGCATTCAAGTTTTTAAAGTGTATTTATGAAATAAAAAGATATAAGGAAAGCAATGAATAGTTTACAAGTTGAGTGTTATATAAAGGTAACCTCTGTCTATGATACAAATTGACATTTTCGTTCATTTTCCTCTCTTTTTATTGCATTGAATAGAAATACTTAATAAAATTTCAGTCCTTCTTCATTATCTTACCCTAAACATATTTAAGCTATATTCAGTTTCATAGGAGCGTCCCAATATACTCCCTGCTGTTAAAAAATATCCCTCTCAGAAAAAGTGTAATCTGCATAAAAACCTTTTTTCTCTTACAGAAAATAGAATTCCGGAAAACAGGTGGGAAAAATAAAACTTTTCCCAAATCTGTATAGTAAATAAAACGTCTTAGGAACTCAAGTTTTTTTTGGGGACACAATATTATTAAATAAATGGATCCAACTGTAATTCAATAAATTCCAATTCGCACAGAATCTAATGCTTCTGCCTAAACTGGAAGACCATTGAGTAACGCAAATATATTTAGTTTAAAGTAAGAAATATATATATTTATACATTTCTTTGCAGAAATATCAGATTTCCTATAGACTGACTATGAAAGGTAAATTTTTTTGGAGAAATTTTTACAACCATATAGTTTTACTGAACAACATTTTAGAGGAATGTTATTAAATAGCATATTATTGTAAAATAAAACATTTCCTATATGTTCATGTTTATTTAATATATGGATTTAATATTTATTTAAGAAGTGCAATAGTTTTCAAAAGAATTATTCTATGCATTTTTTAATTGATACAGTGCTTCTTCCATTGAAGCTATGTCCCATAATATTTTAACCCATACATAATAAGACAATACGCATAACTTTAACCCATGTTTAAGGATTTTTGTAGAATAATAACTATTTGACTAACTGCGTCTTAATAAAATTTGTTGTCATGTCAACGTATACACCTCATTTGCATTCTCATACATTGATTGAATGAGAAGAGAATATCCAACTCAAACTCATCTTAAAAAGTGATTGGAGTTCTAAAATGCCATGCAGTGGGCTTGGATTCCAATCACGAATAAGGCCTAGTCGTTTCCGTGTCGTCCCCTACATAGGAAGCAATGCTGGCTCCTCTATAGGAAAGGGCCCGATTTAGAAAATTCTGGACTATAGGCACAACTTGGGATAGGGGACCCCTAAAACTGATGTGGGCATAAAATTTCTAAAATTGGCATACAAAAAAAATAATCATGAATCATTGTGAAAGTACCATTTTACCAAGTTATTTGAAGCGTAAAACCCTAGAACATTATCAAATAACAAAAAACAATGCAACATATTAACTTCATCATTAAAACACCAATACAATGCAACCTGAAAACTTATTAACCCCTTATATACACTATAACATACATATGATGAACTATACATATAACTATACATATGATGAATTAATCATCAAATTTGAAAGGATATACAAAACAAAATTGCTATTAAAAAAGGTAAAATTTTAAAAAAGTTTGAATTGGGAATTTTTTCTACCTTTTCTTTTAAAATAAAAATTTTTTGGGGCCCCTAGGCCCGATCCTACCGGACCTAATGGAAAATCAGAGCCTGCTATAGGGTGCTCCCATGATTAAGAAGCCAGTAAAATTGCGGTGAATAACAAAAGGTGGATGTCTAACGACAAGTGCCTCCGCATTAGACAAAAAAAAAAAACTCATCTTAAAGCGACCAATGTACATGTTGACGTAATAAAGAGGTGGAGTCGAGAGGTAACGTTGCTTTTGCTTAGGCTGAAAAATTGAAAATATTTTCTACGTCTGTTGGGATCAATTCTTGCTGTATGTGTACATAAAACATCAGTGTTGACTCAGAACAAACGGAAATAGGACTTTCATTAGATTATTTAAAACACTGGAGTACAAACTGTGGGTCGCGACCCTCACAGGAGTCGCGGATAGTTGGAAGTCAATTTATATCAGAGATTTTTTTAAGGGGGGTCCGGGACACATTGAAATTTTTTTTTATTTATTCAGTTAAAATTTTGAATTTTTTGTGATGGTTAACCATATAATTTGTAAACAAAATCACATCATAAAACTTCTCAAAAAGTTTTTTAAAGTTTTAAAATTTAAAATTTTTAAAAAAGTAGGGTAATTTAAAATCGTTATAACTCGAAATATCATTTGTTGAATTTCGAAATTTTTTCATTTAATTAAACAGAAATATATAAGTTTTGATTTTCATTCAGCATTTTTCAAAATATTGATTTAAAAAAATTTGAAAATATTTAGAGTAAAAAAATTTTAAAAAAAGATGTAACTTATTTTTGAAAAATCATATTTTCCAAAGTAAATATTTTTTTTAATTTTCAGAATCAAAATTAAAGTAAAATAATTGAAAAAGACATGTTCCAAGTCTGAATCATTTATCTTTTACGGTTCTTGACTTATTAACAATTTAAAGACGAGAAAGTGGTGAAAAAAACCATCTTGCAAAAAAACGCATTTAAAGGTTTAAGCAAAGATTGGGTGCTATAGAATGATACAAAACAAAAAAATTAATGTCTCTTGTTCTAATTAAGATAAAAACATGATTTAAACGTCATTTTAAGCGGAAAATAACAGAAAAATTTTTAATGCAATAAAATATTTTTCGAAAATTTGAAGAATTTTGTGTTTTGGACCCCCTTAATTGAAAATATGCTTTACATTTTCTATAATTACACAAATTTTGAAGAGTCCCGTGTTGCCCCAATTGGTCGGCAGATCGGCTCCCAGGCCCATACTATTCATAAACCAAACAGGGGAAATCAACCCTCGGCTGAGTGTGCAGATTTTGTTATACAGCGTCTGGTCTTTAGGTTCACATTGTCGTGCGAACTAACCGTCCCGGCCGACGTTAATCTTGTTGAATTACACAATTTTGATATTTTTATTTATATTTTTTATATGTTAAAAAATATATGATATTGTTCTATAAGGTGTGAAACAGTCTTGCAAGGCCATACTTCCATTGATTCCATTCGCTTCTACCTATCAGTGGGAAACTGAGTTTTCAAAAGGACTTACATACAACGATTAAGAGATGACACGGAAGATGACAGCACTCGAAAATATTTCAACAAATAGTGAACAAATTCGAGGTCTAAGTTTACCCTTCTCATTCAGTTTTTTCGATTTTACTTTGAGACAAATAAATGAAGCTTATTCGATGATAAATAAGGAATTTTCGATGTTTTAATAGGAAGCTTAATTTTGAAACCAGGCTCTTTTTTTGATAATCTTTACCTAAATGAAATACAGATACATATTAATTTTCTTGGTCACATGAGAGTTCGCATAAACAAGTGTATAAGGTGAACAAAATATTTTTTATTGTTATTATACGAAGTAAATACACTGCTTGACAACTGCTAAGGAACAACTGTTTTTTTTCAAACTAGCGTTCCCGACAGCAGACCAATCAGAGTAAAATGAAATGCAGAGGGCGTAATAGGGCAGGACCTGTTGTCTGTATAAAAGGCAGTGCACGAAAACTCTTTATTCATTCGAAAGTTCATTCAGTTAGGTGTTTGACGAAAATAGTGCCGTTGGTTGTTGGAAGTTATTTCTGGGAAAATCAGTGTGATGTGGCAATAATTAAGTACAAAATGTCTGCAAGACATCATTTGAGTGCGTACGATCGTGGACGAGCAGTTGGACGGCTCCAAGTAGGACAAAGTGTCCCTACTGTGGCCAGAGTAATGGGAGTGGCAAAAAGTGTCATATCGCGATTAAAAGAGGCCGCTGAAGGTGGAAATGCTATGCGAAAGCATGCCGGTGGTCGTGGAAGGAACACCAAACCTCAAGAGGATCGATATGTATCCCTAGTTGCGAAAAGGAACAGACATCTCACTCCTAGTCAGATAGCTGCAGACCTTGCAACCGCTACAAGTACAAATGTATCAGCGAGAACCATTTCTAGGCGATGAAATCAGGTTGGTTTGTACGCATGGAAGCCTGTTCAATGCCTCCCACTTCAACCACGCCATCGTAGAGAAAGATTACGTTGGTGTAAGGAACATATTGGTTGAGGTCAGCAAGAGTGGTCCAGTGTGATGTTCTCTGACCAATCCCGTTTAACTGTGACGAGTGATTCTGGCCACCAGTTAGTGTGGAGAGAGAGGGGATCACGTTATGCCCCACAGAATGTTCAGGAACGTCATCGGTATGGCCAAGGCATGATGGTGTGGGCAGGCATTATGAACAATGGCAAAATACCGCTTCACAACTTTGAGCGAGGTACCGTTACATCGCAGTGGTATTGCAGAGAGATTATTCTGGATCATGTTCATCTTTTTAGGGGTGTGGTATGTCCAGATTTTCTGTTTATGGACGACAATGTGCGCCCACACAGAGCAGCTGAAGTATCGGACACACTAGAAAGTGAAAATATTGAAAGTATGATATGGCCTGCTTACTCTCTTGACCTAAATTCTATAGAGCATGCGTGGGATGCTCTGGGCAGATGTGTTTCTCAAAGAACTCGCCCTCCCCGAACCATGCAAGAACTGAAAATCGCCTTGAGAGAGGAGTGGGACAATATCCCCCAAGGACTCCTCAATACTTTAGTAGACAGCATGAAAAACAGATGCAATATGTGCACTAGTGTCCGAGGAGGTCACACACCTTACTAAGGTACTCATAACTGTTTCATTCTGGCAGGAAGACCTATTTTGCGCGGCTGTTTGGAAATGCTCCAAAGAGCATCTTTTTTGCTTTTCGTTTTCTTCTTTTTCTATGTAGCGAAATCTGTACCATTTTGCATAATAAATAATGCACAGTATCTCTACTAAGTTTCATTTCTTCAATCAATGTCTATTTGAAATATTCCGAAAAAAGTGACTGTTCCTTAGCAATTGTCAAGCAGTGTATATACCCACAATCTACAGTTCATTGATTTTTAAAATATTGAGTAAAAATTATTTTTCTATTTTTAGTGAATATTTCCCTAATATTTAAAAAATGTTTGCTACTACCAAAAAATGTTCATTAGGGGGTCGAGTGATTTTTTATTTTAAAAAAGTGGGGTGGGATGGAAAAAAGTTTTAGCACCACTGATTTAAACGATGTTGCCCCCATTATGTACGATAACACAGGACTGCGGATTGATGATTTCATAAAGAAATGACTCTACAGTTTAGTGCGACTATCACTGTAGTCGTAAAGAAACAACAAACCTTTTCTTACCTTGTTTTTGATCCGATTTTCTTCTTTAAAGTGTTTTATCACATACTGCACAGTAGGATTGGATAAATTAGGTAATTTAGCAATATTCCGAACTAATTTACAACTACTATGATGAAAAATAATCAATTTTCGAATGCTGTTTGTTGTTTCTTTACGACTACGAGCCATTTTTAAATAATAAATACAATATTACGGGGTAGGCAAGCAAAAATTAAAGCCAAACGATATTTTAAATGTCACAACAATTCAAAAATAAAAATAAAGCGCCAGACGATAATTTTAATTTTGAATATATCCGAAAATATTTCGGTGTACGATGACTTTTGTGAGATAAAGTTTTTGTTACTTTTTGATTACTGGTTTCTTAAAAATAAAGTTTTACTATGTTTTCAAAATATTTCATGCAGTTTTGTTAAGAATAGATTATAGATCTTATTATTAAATACCCATTCTGAAATATTCATTTTAATTAATGGATAGACTCATATTTCATTGAAAATCGTAAGTGTACGAACACTATTGGGAGCCACTGTAGATTAGTATTGAAACAATTTATCAATGGATTCCACATGAATTTGTTCTACCATACCAATTCAAGTATCTATGTTGCAGACTTCGCTGACATCCTAGCGTTCGCTCAGTGTAGCTGCGAATGATAGTTTGAGTGCAAAAATGCCAGATTCGTTTGTTAAAAATCTATAATATGTTATTGAGAGAAGATAACAAATGTGGATGTAGAGCCACATCTTATATTTAAATTGTATTTCGAGAGTATGACTGATGAATTTTATGATTCGTTCAAGTAAACATTAACTGTATAAGAACGTAGATCGAGCTATTAATTAATTATTGTTTTAATTAATCTCATATAATTCTTTTCTATCAAACTCTTATTGAAAGTCGTTGAAAGATTATTGCTTAACGTTGCTTTACCATTTGTAAGTTTCAAATCACGAAATAAAAACTTCTTTTCAAATAATACGGAATAAATAACAAACTGGGATTAAATATCTTTCTACTCCTATTACGTCAGAATATATTTATGGTGTAAAAATACTTAAGTATACATTTAAGAGAGAAAATGTATTCCTCTGCCAGCTAGAAAAGATAGATTTATTACCAAAGTCGAAAAGCCAACTTCAAACTAGTGAAACACTTTGCAGTTACTTTATTTATTGACTCACTGATAGTTCAAGAGGAAAGCGTTTATTCCAAAAAATGAGGTGTGCATGAAATGGCTCTGCTGGATAAATGGGGAGATTATGATTTATTGTTATTAGCCAAATTTGTAATTAGAATCACTTTGCGTGCAAAATCTCTTTCGTGTGTCGAGAAGTCTTCTTCATTAGAAAAGATGAAACTGTTAACGAAACTTTAGAATGTAATAGAAAAATACTTGAATGATTAGGATGTTCAAAGGATAATAGATGTTGCTGAAAACTCTCGTCGTACAGAATTTTAAAACCAGATTAAATAACTCATTAAAATGGGAGAACAGAAAAATAATATTCACTCCAAATGTCGGTGAAAGAAACAGGGCTCTCAAATATAATTGTGCGAAAATGGGAGACTAAATCAAATCTGTTAAAGTAGTCCTAAAAACATCGGTTTGAAAAACATTTTCACCCTAGTTGCGGGATTCAAAACTAGGCGCAAATGAGATTCAGATCATGAACTGGTAGAAAACCGACTAGGAAATTGAATGTTCCGATTTCCCCAAATACTACTAAAATGAAAAGAATTTGTCATGCCTTAAAATTGGACCTATCAAAGCGTCATGAATATCGGCTCGAATTTCTTAAAAGGATAAAATATTAAATTGACAGATGACACATAAACATAATAGAAATCTTACACATTCTGTACTATGTGATTGTTCCGACCCAAACTTTTTTCATAGGTTTCCTAACAGGTATCAGTAAAAAGCGCTTAATGCCACTGAAACACACAAGGATAAACATCAGCAGTTTTCTAATGCAGCGAGATCGACTAGGATAACAGAATATTTAGAATAGCGGCGGCTTCTTTTTCAAACCATGGGCTACAGAGCATGAGCAGCATCACTGGGCCTCCTCAGTCAACAAAAACTTGTTAAGGGCCTCATACAGTATTTAATATTTATTTATGACTAAAGTGAAACTCATATTACCAATGAGTGTAATACTAAAGTGGAATAATGTAATAAATTATAGTAGTAAAAAGTAATAAAGTACAATAATGAAAAGTAATGATTTATAATAGCAAAATATTTACATTTTAAACAAGAAAATAACACGCTATTTTCAATGTAAACACTGAGCCTAGCGATTGTTTGATGTGATAAACTTATTTTATAAAAACAGATTTTTTTTTCAGGACAAATTATGTCTGCTACTCTCTCAAGACATTCTTCAATAAAATGACCGCGAGTAAACGGCTTTGATTTCTTAGCAATTCTATTTGCTACCACATAACTTGACTTGACTAATGAATCAGTTTGAGGAGACATTTTTCGAAATAGTTGATGTAAGATCCAATATTTTTTGTTTATAGCACACTCCTTGCAATTCACTCAATTTTAAGTGCATTTGAACATATTGTGAAGTCACGATATTTAGTTAAGGTAATTCTCTGAGGCTTTTTTTAAAATTACTACTAATGAATTCATGACTAATAAAGACAGAGTCCTAATTAAAAGGCAAAGGCCAATTTTTTAAATCAAAAACTTAACAATTTATTTACCAAAAAAAATTTAGCTTTTAAAGGTACAACATAATTTGTTAATTTAAGTGCAGATTCACAATACAGGCTCCAGGACCCAGTTCGGCCCAAAAACAGGAGCTCCTAAAAAACACGTCTGTTCAGCTGGATGTTACAGGCCGATCTCTCAAAAACACACAGTCTCTCCCTCTCGGCTTGAAGCTTCGGGATCTGTCTTCTTAGAAATCTTTTTCTCACAACTGGGAGATTATCGGCTGACAGCTCTTCTTAACGCCGAAACTTTATTACATTCCAGTCAAAATCGCATATAGCTATCGTTAGGAAAGACAGCTTTACGACGGTGATAAGAGACGCTTTCTGTTTTTCCAAACAGTTACCCACATAACTTGTTAGAGAAACCGCTATCCTGGGATTAAACTTCAGGCCAAAAACTCTGGCTGCATTTGCTGGAATCGTTTTTTAATCCCCCACGTATTCAAAAACGGTGGGAACTGGCAAAAATACCCCGATAAACACACATCTGTGTGTCGTGCACTCTGTGAGGTCTTGGGAAAAATAACCCCATACTTCCATTACGCTACAGTATTGTCTTTTTCAATTATAATCTCTTAAAGCGGATACTACTACTTTGCACATCAAACAGCTGCGCAACTCATTATAAAATTTTTAATGAATGAAAATGTTAGACTCATTGAAATTTTCTGTAGATTACTGAAAGAGTTCGACAATAACATACTGTCGAAGTAGCAAATATGCAAATGGCACAAAATGTTTCATGATGGCCGAGAAATCGAAAATTTGTGTCATTCTCTTCGACGCAGAACCATCATTACTGTTGAGAAAATGGAACATATTCGTCACCTTATTCGCGATAGGACCGATGAATAATATGACATTTATGACATTGGGGATATTGGTGCAAACCATGATATGGTGTAAAGTGTGCAAACCATGGTTTGGAAAGTGTGCAAACCATGATATCGAAATTGCGAATAAATCGCTGGAAGGAATAGATGGTTGGGGGTTCACTCATTCCATCCTTTTCAAGACGCGGGGCGCATCATGAATGGATTTTGGAACCAGTGGCACACCCAGGGGGGGAAGGGACCTGCCCCCCCCCCTTTAAAGAAATAGAAATTTCATTATGAATACTGAATTTGCATTATAAATATTTTTATCCGCTCAACTCAGCCCCCCCCCCCCCAGATTAAATCCTGGGTGGACCACTGTTTGGAACACACTTGCTACAAAGCTTTATTTCAAGTAAAATACACAATATCAGACTTATTTGAATAGTATGGGGGGAAATTTATAGTATCGCAACTTATTTGAATTGACTTATTTGAATTGACCTGTTGACTCGAGCGGAATGGAATCTTACACTGTTACACATTGCTAAGTCTACGGCAGTCCTTAAATGAAATTTCAAATCATTTTATAATCCATTCGAAACATTTTTATAGAATTAAATATATGGCGTGTTTAGTAAAAAAGGAACAAAAGCGCTGAATTTCCCTTTCCTTAAATGTTGCAGTAGGAATACATTGAAAAACGTGGAACAATTTTGAAGGAAATATTTTTGCATGTTTCAAATACGTGATTCAATGAAATCTAACGCCTTTTGTAAGAAAAAATTATTCTGTTTGAGAATAAAAGAATGAGAAAAGGGCTATTCGTTTGAAAGCATTAGACAAAAGAATAGCTGTTTCGTTTTCAATTTGGAATTGAGAGAGAAAATGTATTCTTTGTGTAAAATGGAAAATAAATATTTCACGTGTTCAATTTTAATTGTTCGTCATAAAACTTAATTCTGCTTTACTGAAAACTGTACAACTCATACTGCATGTTAATAATTGGTTATCTATGTATCTCAAGAATATCTTCATTAAGTTAGAGAATAATTTATTTCTAAATATTTGGATCTACTCAGATTTTTCTAGTACGTTATTGATGCAGTCAAAATAAACCAGCTAAGTTTTATTGCTTAACGCTAACGTCCCGTTGTTGAAATAAAAACGCGAGACACATAATTCTGTTAAAACACACAGCTTGTATTAAATTTATTACATATATATATATACATATATACAAGCAGAGAGACTATTCTCGTCTGCATACGAGAGGTATTCACACGAACAAAATAAATCTTTCACGACGAGTCTCACAACAGCTGAATCACTGTTTTTAACTGAGAGCTACCTCTCAAAAAGTCACTAAGACTCTTTCAACTTTTGAGCCGAGAAAACAAACGCCCGGTCAGCAACTGGGACTCTGCTGAGCTCCCTCTGCACTAACTCTCGTTTCTCAGGGGCTATGCACAGGAAAGGTTGGTATATTACGCTGTCATATTTCTCGTCCAAATTCTTTTAGAAAAGATCTTTTGTAAAAGATAGTGTAACATGGGTCTAAGGCCGGCATTTCACTATCAAAGTTCATTGACAAAGATCTTACTATTAACAGCCGAAGGTAAACAAACGTATGTTTGTTAGTGAGCAGACACGGGGACGGGCTAATCTCGCGAACCGAGCATAGCAGGATATCGCGACTGGTACCTATGGACGCGGACGGACGAGACGCGTGCACTGATGCCCTCATCAACTTTCAAAACTTTAAACTTTTTTAATTATTATATTAAAACCGCCGAACTCAAAAGAAGCGGACAACAGAAACAGCTGACATTCCGGGTGGGCCAGCTCCTTTCCGTTTCGCAAATTTCCACTATTTTTAAGCATGTAAAATTCACCTTTTCCGTCCACCAATCGACAATTTTTTTACTTCCATGTATTATACAACTCTTTATCTTTAAGGATATACACATTTTTATAAAGTTAAAAATGCTTTTCATTGTAAACGAAGCTTTTTCCCCAAAGCAGTTTTCCGAATTTCACGAAATCAAAAATTTTGATGGACAAATATTTAGGTTTTCTGCACCTATTAATGTCAATTTTACGATATATCGGCATTTGCTACATGTTCAGCTTCCAAAATATACGAAATACATTTAATAAAAAAATGTTATCATTCTAAAAAAGCATACTCACTTTTGAAATTTCTCACGCTGATCGCTATAGTATCTTAATGTAACTAAATGCCGAGTTCGTAATTTTTCGACTTATTATTTTACTCGCTAATAATTTTAGCAAGTTCGTGAAATTTGTTTCTACTTAATGATCAACTGATGAGGATTCTTCCGCCACCAATTTTGAATTCACCAGAACTCTCTTACTACATTTTTAAGCATTTTCCCCCATGAGATTTAATATTTACATTCGGCCATGTTGCCAAAAGGAAAAATTATTAGTTGAGAACGAGTCATTTAATAATTGAAATCCAGAAATAATTTTAAAGTACCAGAAATAATTTTAGTTTTAGGAAATGAGAAGTTAAAACCTTTAGAATTTTTTTTAAATTGAAAGAACTTTTTTGTTTAAAAAGCAAACGGAAATTTGAAAGAATTATTTCAAAAGCCAAAAACCGAAATTTGAAAAAGAGAATTTTGAATAATTATTTCGTTTTTTAAAAATTCTAATATTTTTTAAAAGTGATTAAACAGTTTTTAATCTTTAAAAAAAAACCATTTCATTTTAAATCGAAAATGCAACACATCGGGTTGCCACTTTTATAAAAGAATTTGGACGAGAAATATGACAGCGTAATATCTCAACTTTGATAAAAGATAACTTTTATAAAAGTTCTTTTTGTAAAATTTGGGCTCTTCGTCAAAGTTTTATAAAACATTTCGGTACCCGGATGTTATAAACAACATTTCGAGCAATAGCATATTAAAAAAATAAAATGTGAGGAAAACGCGGCAGATAAAAAACAAAATTTCGATTCGATATAATTTTAGCTCTAAGTAAAAATTGCGTACTAATGACAAAACAGAAATGCACGAAAAATATTCAAAATGAGCATGTTAAAAGAAACGCAAATCTTTCGAAGCAAAAGTCATAGGATGCTGAAATTTTCCATGGGGGTTACTCCTAAGCTCTACGTGCCCACTAAGAAATAATTTTTTTTAAATACAAATTTTAAGGGGGTTAAAAGGGCTTAACCCCCTCCACCTCTAAAAAGCACCCACTGTATCTTTGGATTCATAGAACCTAGGAAGCTGAAATTTCGTATCGGAATTCCCCTTAAGCCCTGGGTACACACTAATAAATCTTTAAGAGCTTGAATTTTAAGAGGTTTACCCCCCCCCAAAAAAAATAAATAAATAAATAAATAAATAAATAAACTATCCCTGGAACCATAAGGCCTAAGAGGCTGGAATAAATTTTGCACAGTGGTTTCTCTAAGGCCCTAAGAGCTCACTAATAAATCTTTTGAACAATTCAAACTTTAATGGTGTTTAAAAGAGATTCTTTCCCAAAAATTAAACACTGATTGACGGATAATTGTATCTCTGTAACCATAAGTTCTAGAAAGCTAAATTTTGAATAGAGGTTGCTCTTGGACCCTAGGGGTTCACTGAGAAATCTTTCTAAAAAATTCAAACCTTAAGGGGATTAAAAGGAGTTTATACCCACAAAATAAAACACGGTGATCACTGTATGCCTGAAACCGTAAGGCCTACGAAGCTGAAATTTTGCATGGCGGTTCCTCTTAGGCTGTAGGTGCAGACCAAGAAGACTTTTTAAAAGGTAACTTTAAAGGAGTTTGTAAAGTGGGCTTAAATCCCAAAAATAAAAATGAAATATTCAAAACCTGTCTTTAAAGTCGGATAATTGTCGTTAAATTATGCTATGAATTCCTCAGGAATGGCAAAGTTTTATAAAAGATCTTTTTCAAAGAGCTTTTATAGTGTAAAAGGAGTATTTTGAGTTCACAGCGTTTCTTTTTTATGTATAACTTTTATGACAGAAATAACTTTTATAAAAGATCTTTGTCAAAGAACTTTGATGGTGTAATACCGGCCTAAGGGAGGTTGAATTCTGCGTTTGCTTCTCCACACAAGATATCAGCATGTAACCTCGAGAAATTTGTTCATTCAAACACTGCCGTATAAAATAACAATAACTTATTTAATGATCCACTCGTCCGTGTTAGACAGCTGGCTGCTATTTAAAAACTGATTTAAATATATTCGACATCTTCGATGATATGTTTCGAGTGCTGATTAACAACTTTGTTGCTTTAAAACCATCCAGCTGCTAAGAATCATTCTTTGTACGTTTCCTTAATCGACAATTATTCCCATTTCATCTCCCTCTTACAACTAACTATTGTATTGTTCTGTGCCACAAGAAGGAAGAAGAACAGAGTTACAGAAGTATGTAATAGACAAATAATTGAACTAAGGAGCAAAATTGCAAAATGCTTACTTCGCCTTAGTATACGAATATGTGGTCTTGAGATTTCGCTTCCAAAACATATTGATAAATTGAAGAATTCAAAACTTGCAGGATCTTAAAAATAGAGAAAACTCAACTCAATTTACAAGCAATCACAAGCTTTTCAACGAATAGAACCATTTGTCTTTTCTATCGACATTAAATATTAATTAAAGTATACAGCAGTATTTATCTCCTTTTCAACCCAGTATATTACTGCTTCCAGAGAAACATTTAATAAATAATGACAATTAGAGGCTCTTTGAAAACCCTTTCTCGTAACTAAAGGGACCTTTTAAAGAGATTATCAAAATTTATCTAGTTTCAGCAAACATCCTTAGAGTATACATTATGTCAGAGCGAAGTTATTCATTTTTAGCATAACTTGGGCTTTTAAATTTCAAAGTTAAAGCAGAGACTTAAAAATGGAATTTCTGAAAGAGACTGTGCTTCAAAGCATTGACGAGACATTGATTAAAATGTGGAAGTATTTTCATAGCACAAAATTCTTTATTTTACAGAATGTTATATGAAACAACGTCTTTCTCAACACAAAATAGTAAACAAGAGTAAAAGGTGGTAAAGAAGATAATAGCAAATAATTTGAGAATAATTATCCTCTGTAATCAATTATTTTTATAGATATTATATTAATTAGGATTTATTTATTCTACCAATAGCGAACGTACGAAGCTAGGTATTATATAACTGTTATTACGATTAAATAATAGGCTTAATTACATTCGTAACAAATCTCCCAACGACCCTATTATTCAATAAATACATAAATAATACGGCCAAAGATTCCTTTTATTTGCAATTGGGGGGATGCGGCTTTCCTAATAAAGGCTTTTAAAAGAAATAATCATTCCTGAGATAGTATTTTTGTGTGTGTGTGTGTGGTGGGGATGAAACAAGAGTTTAATTATTTTTTTTCCTATTGCTAGAGAAAATGTAATTGTTTAGCACTCCATTTTAGAATTTTTACCTCTGGATTTCTAAATCTAGACGATAGATAAATAGACTGAGTTTGACCCCGTCCCGGCCCAACGAAAGGGATTTACGGGGAGAACACCAAGACATAAACACCGGACAAAAGCCCGAAATAACAAAGAGTAATTCCACACCAGAGGAACAGCCGCCACACTGCAATACTTAAAAACCACTAAAAGGTTGAACACAAAGCTCAAAAATCGGCTAAACGGAAGTTAAACTCTCAGAGTTCAACAAACAAATATTTAAGTTGACAAAAAGCCTCAGTAACAAAATTAGAACTAGTGCAATCAAGATCGGCTTAGTAAACAAAAGGGTAACTCTCGAAGGAATCAAAGTTAAAGCCTCGGCGTGAGAACAAAACAGGTTAAAAATAATTAACTAACTAGAGTAGCTGACCTAAGAGAAAGTCAACAAAAACACAAACAGTAATATTTTACTATAAATACAGCATAAATCCACTTTTTTAACAATCCAGACCCAGTTGATCCACTAAGAGAAAATGACGCAACCAATCTAAAGTACTGAGCACTGTATGAATCATGACTTAACATTATTACGCCGCAGTATAGAACATAAACTTACAAACCATGCAACACTTATACAATCCAGTATCAACAAATTATACAATGACACACAATATGCAACAGTATTCAAGCAAATATACAATAGATAGATAATTGTAATTATTTACAACAAAAATAAGTATTTACCTGAGGTAGTACAACTTGCAAATACTAAAAGAATACACGGTCCATTCCAAGACACCATGAATTCGTCCTACCCAGGACACTGAATAAGTGCTGAGCATCAGCCGGAGCACCAGCATTGTAAAAGTTACAGTTATCAAGATGACTTGAAGTGAAATATATATAAGCCTTGTGATAAAAGCAAGACCACCTCGGCTGGAAACGTTCCAACAAAGACAGCACATCAGGATCTCCCAAATTGGAGGACCTTTGCTGGAGAGAAATGCGACATGCTCTCTAATGGACGTCTGCTCCTCAATGGCTTTATTAAATTTTTCAGAACGAAAGTGCTGCTTCAGCACAACTGAAAATGTGTCTACAAAAACTTGGTGTTGATATCATTTGTATTGGTCATAATATATAAGGATTTATTCCTGTTGCACTAATCGATTACCAGCCTATATAGCCCAAAGGCCGAGTTTATATGCAAGTCTTCTAAACATTCCAACTGTTTGGGGAGGACAAAAAGTATACAACTTTCAATAAATAATACACTGCTCAAAAAAATTAGGGGAGCAAGCAAAGAAGTTAAGAAAACCGTGCGAGACAGCCACGTATTAGCATAAAATGGATAGTACACGCGTATCAATGCGCAATACAGAAAAAAAGACGTAAAAAATTTGTAATTAAGCTTTAATTCTTTGAAAATATGGAAAAAACATGAAAAGATGATTTAGGGCAACAATTTGGTTACATGTAAACGATAAAAAAAAGTATTGTTTAGAAATGATGCAAGATTTTTAATATGGCGTGTGGTCTCCTCGAACAGCTAAGACTGCTGCACACCTGTTTTCCATGGATGCGATGATGTTATCGATAAGACTTTTGGGGAATACTGCTCCACTCCTCAAGAAGTGCAATCAAGTCTCGGAGAGTAAAAGGAGGCCTTGGTCTCTCAGCAATGAGTCGTCCGAGCATGTCCCAAACATGCTCGATTGAATTCAGGTCAGGAGAGCACGCTGGCCATTCCATACGCTGTATTGTTTCAGCTTCAAGCATGTTCTCCACAAGACGAGCTGTATGCGGTCTGGCATTACCATGCTGGAAAACAAAGGAATGTCCAATGGCTGCAGCGTAAGGTATGACATAAGGTCTCAGTATCTCGTCTGCATACCTTCGGGCCATCAAAGTACCATTCCGAATGATATGCAGGTCCGTTCGTCCAACTATGCTGATTCCACCCCATACCATAAAAGCAGCTCGTCTGTATTGGGACCATTCACGAACGAATGTGGGGTTATTTCGAGTGCCCCTTTCTCTCCATACCAAAACACGTCGGGTGTCACACTCCAGACTGAATCGGGACTCGTCTGTAAACAGCACTTGGCTCCAATCATGTTGCTCCCAATCTCGATGTTCAGCAGCCCATCTTCTTCGGGCCGCACGGTGGCGTGATGGCAACGGAATGCAGACCATTGGCCTACGTGCATAGAGACCTCCCTGATGAAGCCTATTACGTACTGTTTGGCTGGACACCCTTCGTCCTGTTGCCAAGAGCAACTGTCTTTGCAGCTGAGTAGCATTGTCTGTTCTGTTTCGACGAGCTGTTAACAGTATATACCGGTCATCAGTTGCTGTAGTGGCGCGTTGCCGACCTTGCCCTGGTCGACGTCTAACATTCCCTGTTTCTTGGAATCGATTCCACAGCCTTGCAACGACACTTCTGGCGACTCCAACAGCGTCCGCGACATTACGTTGTGATTTCCCGGATTCAAGTCTGCCTATAATACGCCATGGCATGGATTCCGGTAAATCACGTTGTTGAGACATTTTCAAGTCACCTTTTCTCAAAAAGAATAACTGAGCAATCAATTTCACAGTTAAGGCAGTGAAACAGACGTTTCTGCAACATGCCGATTTCCGCCCTTATGTTCTTTTTCTGGTTTTTGACGTCATGAACTTTGATTTGCATATGAAGTTTTCTTCTTCTGTTTCCTGCTACGCTTTAAATTATGGATGATTTATTTTATGATACTTATCGGTGTAAGTATTTGCGTAATTTCGTTAAAACCATGTGCTCCCCTAATTGTTTTGAGCAGTGTACAAGTCTTTATTAACGGATGGTACAGACATCCTATTCTTTCGATGCTCTCCGGCGCACACTGAAACAAAATACCAAACAACCCTTGAGTTAACAAGGGCGTCACCTCGTGGCGTATACACCACATCTTTCTTAGCTTGCCTAAATAAGCTTTTCATGCGAATACTGAAGCCTGCAACAGGGAAGCTTGTAGCTCGAGCCTATCATCTTCATCCCAGGTGCAGCGCTGGAAGCACCTACGCGCGGCTTTGAAGCGATTCCGCCTGTAGTATTATGGGCCTTTAGCTAGAGACTGTGCCTGACACTAAGGTATAGAAAGAGTTTGCAGAACATCGTAATGTGTGACCTTGGCGGGAATTCCAGAGCTACAGGTGCGCCCCCAAACGGTCTCAAGGCAAGATAGTTGAGAATTGGGTGGACCGGAGGTAACAGCCCCAGCGCGAAGGTTGGCGGCTAGAGCAGGGGTGGCCAACCTGAGGCGCATGCGCCAAACGTGGCACATTAGCTGATTACAAGTGGCGCATTGCATTGTTTCACCTACTTATTCTTTTGAAGTAGGCCTCATAGCTAAATCTATCTATTCAACACCAGAGTGCTCTAAGTTCAATTCTAGTTCGTGGCACGAACTTCATGCGTGTACATTTAGCACCTGCACTCGTCATGGTGCGATCCTGCACAGTGCTAAAGAAAATGAGCAAAAGAAACGCTGAGAGTGATAGTAAGAGTGAATTTAATGGATAGTGGGGAAATGAGTTGTTATTTATAGCAAGTCCATCAGGCAAACCGTTTTGCCTTGTTTGTGAAATTAATCTTTCACATAATAGTAGATATGATTTTAATAGACACTCTAAAATATATCAAACTAATATAGAAGGAAAAATGGAGCTGCTTCTTGGATCTGAGTTACGAAAAGAATATGCGACTTATGAAAAGGAAGAAATCAGAAGAAGACAAAATATATTTGCTAAAGTAAGTTTTGAAGACTTGGCGATGACAGAAGTGTCCTATGAAATTGCTTTAGCACTATGTGTGTACTGACGGAGCACCGCCAATAACAGGTAAAGTGAATGGTACTACGACTTTGCTTGAAAATTTTTTTAATCGTCCTGTACTAAAATATCTGAGTGAAAAAACTCTAAATTTGCAGAATGTTATGTTACTGGTTGTGAAATGTGTGAATAAAATTACAGCAAGAGCATTGAACAGATGAAAATTCAGAGACTGTTGTGAATGTTATATTTGGAATTTCGTGAACTTGTCCTTCCTTGTCAGGTGCACTGGCTCTCTAGAGGTTTTGAGTAGATTTTGGAAATTAAAAATTGCTGTTTATAATTTTTTAGAACAGGAAAATTAATTATCTGATGAAAGAAGCCTATTATTTGATAACAACTGGATGCTTGATTTGGTAATTTTAGTTGATGTTACTAGATCTAAATTAGGGGTCTTCTAAAGGACTTCTAAGGTAGGATGAATGTATATGCAGGGTAGGACCCCCTTCCTACCCTGCATATTTTCATTAATAAGACCTTAGAAGTCATAAAGAAGAAACACTAAAATATCTTTTCCATAATTTAAATCCAATAAAATGTTTAATTTAATAAAAATGAAATTTCTAAGAAATGGAGAACATGATGATACATTCACCCCTCAATCAAAGATGTGTAAAAGCAAGAACAGATCCTCAAGGAAAATAATGCAATTACTGTATTGATTCAAAATAAAAATAGAAAAATCTTAGTTGCTTCATTCCGTTGGGGAAACTACAATAGTGATGCGAAACGTGTCAGAAAGATTGATGAAAGACAAAGTGACTTTTGGAATTTGTTTACTTTAGTAACCTCGATTTTCATTGACCACTAAAGAAAGGTGGTACATTTCTAACGAACTCAGTTTGCGCTTCAAATGGGATTTTTTCCCTTTCAAAAACATTTTCATAATAAATATCCGCAATTATTTTGCTTTGAAATTCGCTGAAAAGTTATATTAATTCAATAAAACCGTGGCGACTCACAGTTTGGAGACCCTTGGTGTGACCTCTTTGTGATAAAAGATGTTCATAGTAATATCAATTAACCTGAGCTTTTATAATGCACCTATGTTATGATCTTCACTTGTGAACCCGTGGTTCATTTGTAAGTTCAGAAATTATTCTCCTTTACTGAATGATAAATTTGCTGTCTTTAGCGATCATTTTTTTACAGCTAAGCTAGTCCATAATCACTTAACTAAAAGAACCATCGAATGTGCATCCTAGAACAATGAAGAGCAGCTGTTTACAGTCCTTATTAGGAAAATTGAGACGCTCTTAAAGAAAATTCAAATGTGCACTTGTCATTCAATAAGTCTGTATTCAATGATTGTTTTTCCCAATTATTTTTTAATTCCTAAGTAAGGAGTATTTTCTTGGTATAGAAATGCAATTGTCCTCTATCCATAATCCTCTAATATCAAATGTTACCATTTGACTGGAGGAATTCTTGTTCAATATTTTTAACTTATATTTAATTTTATTTTAAAAAATAAAATTATAATTTATAACGTCAAGTATACAAAACGAACGGTTGTTAAAGGTTTTCGTACTTAAGGATCAGTTTAATAGATATTTAGGAGTTTGATTTTAGGGACTATGTTAACTCCTTTATTGCTGCAAGAAATTCTATTTTGTAGTAGACGCGATGTCTTGAATTGAAAGACGACAAGATATCACGTCTTCCAGCTGTCGGTATATTTTCTTAGAAATCAAGTACGTCCTCAATGACAATATTTCGTACACCTTCAGTATTGTAAATTAAAAATTGTGTGTAAAATTTTGATAGAAATTTTGCTCGCCAATTTATTTGATGAGCAAATCTGTTCTATAATTTGTTCATGTATTAGGATTTCCTTTTACGTACTGCAAGGTCATTTCATTTGATCGAATTTCTAGCAAATCAGTCTATTTGTTTTGGCATGGTAGAGAAGAATTCACTAGAAAGAATATTCTGTAATAAAACTCGCTAGGATGAAGCAATCTGATCACAATTAGGGTTTTTGACCCGGGTTTCCCCGAACCCGAAAACCCGGGTTTGTCAAAGATTTTACGAACCCGAAACCAGGGGAATTTTTAATGTAAATCCGGGGAATTAGTTATTTATCTAATACAGTAGAATACCAATTATATTCCTTAATTTGGAACCAAGACCAATCATATGGTGAGTTTGGTAGTAAACTTTTTAAAAACAAAATATTTGATCTGGCAACAACCTCAGTAAAACGATTATTCAACGTAAATGATAATGGGTACGAGTCTGAACCAGAAGTACAGGTTGAGGTGGGAGTTAAAGATGGAATTGGAGATGATGCTACGAGTATTGGTGATTGTACTAAACAAATGTCCCTATCTGATGAGCTTACTGCAGGAGAATGATAATAAGAAAAATCATAAAAAATCAAAATCTGGTTCATATATCATAAGAAAAGAAATTGATTGTTTCGGGCAACAAAAAGCCGACCTGAAATGCTAGATAAACTGTTCAGGTCTTTAACAACAATTCGACCAACTTCGGTGGAAGCAGAATGAGCATTTTCTGTATTGGGTCTCTTTGCTTTAAACTCAGAAGCCGACTCAATGATGATACGTTGAGTGCAATGATGGTTGTAAGGCAGTTTTATAAAAAATGAGATATTTGTACCACTTTTATTTATGTTATACATATATGTATATGTTTATTAACATTAAATTTATTTACTGTTATTTTTTATATTTGAAATTCTGAAATAAATTAAATACTTCCGATAAATTACTTATTATTTTAGTTCTTTGCAATTGACCCTCTGGAACCAACCAAGTAAACCCGGGAAAACAGGGGTTTTAAATTAAAAAAAACTCGTCAAACCCGACACCCGGGTTTTAAAAAAGTTGCTCAAAGTCGAAAACCCTAGTTGTAATGCTGTAACACTCCACATGAATGAAATACTCCCTGTTGTTGAAATCTATTTTTTATTTGTGTTAATCCAATGTCGGCAGCTCTTTTGAATCTATTGGAGCAGTTTAATAGCAGCTAGTCTTCACTCTTTACGTCTTTTTTGAATTGTGCATGTATACAAGTGTCTATGTGTGCGTCCTATTTTTTTTCCTGAAAAAGTACGATGGAAACTGTTACATTTGAATTTATTTGTAATATTGTTACTACTTTTGAAATCTCAAAGTTCAAGCAAAATATAATTAAAAAGTTACTTAATTCTAGATTTTACAGAATTAGAAATTAATTAAAAATTTATTTAAAAGAACAAAAAAAGTTCTACCAACAAGTCAAATTAAGATTCCAGGGAGACTCTTTTTTGATAAATTTTTGATTCTTTCCTTTTTTTTTATGGTTGTAACATACAGACTAAAAGTTTGTTTCTTTGTACTCCGGTACCAAAAATCCCAATTTTTTTAGGAATTATTTCAAATTCTACCTAATAGATGGCGCTCAACTCCTTTGCACAAAATGCCAGCTGCGATGTAGTCCTTCCCACGCATTTCAACATGAGAAGCATCATCTCATACGATTTCTGTCTTTCTATGTCCCGTTCTTACATTTAGGTTTCCGCATTAAAATTCAGCGAAAGATACAGCCAAGCAAATTCACCCATTAAAAAACACGAAGCATTCTGGTAGACATTAGTTTGAAAAGCCTGGTTTTGTGTACGTAAATCTATACATGCTTTCAGGGCCATTCCTAGAGTAGCTGCCGCCCGTGTGCGAGAATAATTTTGCCCCCCCCCCCCCCCTCATACCGTATGGATTAATTGAAATTTCTCTGAAATTTTTTGCCGTAAATGAAACAACGAATTACAGAAAATATTATAAATTCAGTTTATTTTTTAATTTTACAACCTAACATAATAATAATTATTTATGTATTGATATAATAACCAAATGAATAGGTTATATTAAATTCTTACAACACATATATATTAATACATATACTTAATAAGTCAGTCAAAAAGCTTAAATAATCTTTGCTTTTCTTGCCTTTTTTAATGCAAATTCTGTTATAATATCTGATACATCTATATCTTCCGAAATGTCCTTTTCGATACTAATAATAGATAAGTTTGAAAGCCTTTCTTGTCCCATTGTTGATCTCAAATAATTTTTTATTATTTTAAGTTTTGAAAAGCTTCTTTCCCCGCTAGCCACGGTCACAGGTAATGTTTAAAATAATTCGAATGGCAATCACTAAATTTGGAAACAGATAGATGAGGTTATTTTTAAATAGGTATTGAATCACATTTAACGCGCTCATTTCAGGGGAAATAAAGCGTGCAACGTTGTCAATTTCATCGCATAAATCTTCAGCTATAATATCTTTTTCATTTTTAAATGGATCATGTCACATACTTTCAACAGATTTACATTTTGTAGACCTATTTGATTTATCTGTTTCAAGGAAATTATTTAGTTCGTTGAGAAAACTGAAAACCGTGGGATGTTTCATTTGTTCGAACCTTTCTTCTATTTTTGATAATGCAGTGTCCAATATTACAAAGTAAAAATTAATTTTGAATTGGTCTTCTGGATTTTAAAGAGCCTCATCTTTACATTCGTAGTCAAATAAAGAACTTATAAAAAAAGGCGCAATGTAAGTTAGGCTGTTTGTCGATAAAGATTGACTTTTGCAAAGAAACGTTCCAAATCGATTTTATTTTGATTTTGTTCATATTTTAAATACAATTCCCCCTACGTTTACTTTAATAAAAAAAATCGTATTTTCCCGATTTCTGAAAAATTTGCCATATTTCACGTGCCTGTTAAAGAAATAAGGTGATGCAGTTCAAAAATCCAAGTTTACACTTGTTCCTATAGTATATGTTTAACATTTGCAAAATAAAAAAAACAAAAAAACATTTAAAATAGAATTAAGTAATGAATACTAGCCTTTTTTTTCCAGCAAAACAAATATCAAACCATAAATGTATTATTTCAATTTCGAACCGCTAACCGCGCAAAAGAAAGAATATCAAGTTTACTTACCTCTGAAATATTTTTAATTGGTTAGCAATCACAAAATCGAGCACAAAAATTCTAGACAAAAAGCTTTGTTTTTCAGTTGTTGAGATGGACACGTTCAAAATTAATATAGTGAAAATTATCCCGGTCCATATATTTTATAGACTCAGGGCATAAGCGAGCATTTTCCTGCAACCTGACAAAAACCGCCCGCACTTAGCCCGTCTGCACCCGGAGCAACTCAAAAGAAACTGATAACTGACTCAAATCACAAACCAGTCCGTGATGAGTCGCAACCTATGTAATTGAATGGAGCCACGCACACGACGCAACTGGTTACAAACCCGTCGGACGGGTTTGTACAATTTTCATTCAATTACATAGGTTGCGACTCATCACGGACTGGTTTGTGATTTGAGTCAGTTATCAGTTTCTTTTGAGTTGCTCCGTGTGCAGACGGCCTTACGCGATGCCGGCAATGCGGCGCGATTTGATGGGATGATGGGTTGAAACGTCTTAAAACAAAAACGAACAATTTATTTCCCAACTGGTTGCGACGTGGAGCAGCATTTATAAAACCAATGTGGTTTCCAGTTATACTTGTAAAATGCATTTTTAACTCTAAGTAGTTACCTTACATAATAATATTTTTATATTGATTATTTTACTAATAAATTAGTTTTACATTTTTTTCAACCGGGCGGCTGACTTGCCGCCCGTGTGTCCCGCACCCCTGGCACCCCCGGGTTGGAACGGCCCTGCATGCTTTTATCTAGAACAGGCTTGCACAACATACAACCCACCAACATTTACTCTGTGGCCCTTTTGTGAAGACTCATCTATATATATAAAACAGTTCCGTAACTGACTGACTGACTGATAACGCGCAGACCAAACCGCTGGATCTAATGGGTTGAAATTTTGCATGGCGATTCTTCTTATAGTGTAGGGGTGGGTGCACTAAGAAAGATTTTTGAAAAATTCTTCTTAGATTTTTTTAAATTAAACTTTCAAGCTGTTTTTGTAACGTTCTTTAAGTTTGCATTTAAAATAAAAATCTGAAGGTTATAAAATTTATATGAAGTGTAAGATCCTAAAAATTCCTTTAAAATGAAATCTTTCTCAAATCTTTACCTCCATTTTCTGATTTTTGGTGAATTTTTAAAGATTCCTTTTTAGAATTTAATTTATTAAATGCTGATCACGTGGTTTCTTTTCTTTTTGTGATTACTTTAAACTAATTTTGCGTCACGTGCATAACAACGTAATAGACAAAAAAAATGTTTTTCCTTGCTAGTGCTGCAGACGATTGGACATTATCCAAAAGAATATTAAAATACAGTAAAAGAGATGTTCCTCAAAATGTACTATATTAACTGTACTATATTCTTTAGTACGTTCTATTAGATTTAATTTGAATATTCTTCAACATTATTTTGTTTATAAAAATATCCGTTACGATATCTTTATAAAATTTTTGGCATTAATTGCATACATTGACCGTTGTATTTAATTTGAATGTACTCCGTAGTGAAACACGGGTATTCAGCTAGTGATATTATAAACAAGGCCGGGATCGTAGCGCCTCAGGCAACTTTGAAAAACGGCGACTTATCAAATTTTTGGAGAGACTAAGTAATGAATGTATCACTATTAGAAATAGTCTACTTTTAGAATAACAATCACTTTGGGGAAAATATGTAAAAAAGAAAAAAGTTTTATTAGTTTAAAAACGTTAAGTTTACGTTTTGTTTAAAAATGTTCATTTTTAAAAAAGTTTTAAGTTAAGTTAAAAGTTTTATTTCTTTAAAAACATAATTTTTTTTTAAATGACAGAATTTTAAAATGAAGCAGAAGAAGAAATGAATTTGAATTTAATTTGCCTTGTGATAAAAATCTTTCTTGGAGCCGTTATGGTAACAAACTGCTTGAGTGCATATCTATATTTAATTGTTGTAGGAACCGCCTTTTCTATGGAAATGATTGCGAGATCATTCTAAGCGCTAAAACAACGTTGGAAATAGGCATTCGAATTTTTTTTCTCGCGAAAAAAAAATTCAAAAAGAGTCGAGAAATTCGATTCTATTTGTGTATTTTTACGAACTTTTTCAAACGTCGTATTAAAGTATTCATATTTTTCGTTATTCGTTAAAAATTTTCGTATTTTGACTAAGTCTCATTTTGGCGCCTATTTCAATTCGGCGCCTCGCCCCTTCACCCATGGGACCGGCACTGATTAGAAATCTAATATTTACGGAATACTATTTTAGATTTATAATAGTACGAAAAAAATCTATAAGCGATGAATATTAATATTGATTTCAATTCTTAAATAATCAGTCATTTCTTTTTTGTTTGATAAAATATTTTACTCCGAGTACTGTACTTGAAGCATATGTCTTCAAAATGTTGACCTCAATTTCAGTGAATCGTATTTTCTTTTAATTCGCAGCAGCTTTTTCCTAAAATAATATGGCCCTCGTCTTATTTCGAGTTGTTCAGGCCTGGTCTCGAATGATCAGTCAGTGGGGGAAGGGGGGGGGGGGGAATTGGAGGGGTCGCAGATAGTTTGAAGTAATTTTTGTCATACCGAATCATTAAAAAAAATACTTTTCTAAAATGACATATTTTTAATTCTTTAATTTATATTTTTTTATATGTTAAAAAATGATATGACATTGTTAAATAAGGTTTCAAACAGTTTTACCAAAAATAAGTGCAGATGTTAAGCAAGACATTTTTTTATTGTTACTAGGGGCTTCGCCCCTAGGCTCGCTATGCTCGCTCCTCTGTTATGGATAATAGCGAGATACATAGGGGGATTCTCGGGCAATGTAACAGCTTCCATCCATTTACTGTTCTCACCCTTAATGCGAAGGGCGTTTCATCACTGTTGAATTATCAGCTTTAAAATTCAATTAAAAATCGAAAATTTAAGATATAGACTTGAAATGAGGTTTATATGAATAAGAAAGCTTTCAGTTTCCAGATGATGTAAATATTTTCTTTGTAAGATAAAAACTCGAGGAGCATCGATATTACATCCACATAGGGGACGATATTTCTTGAAAAACTGTGTTTCATTTTTTGATGAAAATATTAGTCTGTTTTAAAATATTTTTCAACAAATAAGGTCTAGTTTGAAAGAGAAATGTCTGTAGTCTTAGATTGTAAAAAGATCAAAATTCTACGATCATTTTTTGGCGAGTTATCGTAATCTGAAGAGGAAAAAGTCAATATTTTCCCACAAAACATGAAATTAAAAAAAAAACAATGTCCGACGAAGATGAGACATGTCTAACTTTGGTCCCCCCATTTTTTCTGCATCTATTGATATCGCTCTCGACCCCATACCCCCAGCGGTTTCGGAGGAGATAGCGTGACAAGCTTTTGACAGCGGCAGCAGGAGTTACTTTTTTTTAGAATAGAGATCATGTAAGATAAATATCTACCGAAAATGCAGTTTCCTTTTTCTTACCTACTATCTTTGTTAACATTTTCATAATTTTTTTTTTTTTTAAATTGCGTTTCTAGCAAAAGATTTTCAGTAGGGGTCAGGGGGATTTTTCATTTCAAGAAAGTGTGTCACTGGAGTCATCGCAGCAGAAGGATTGAAATGGGCCAAAAGACGCGTTACTTCATTCTTGAGAAAACATCAAAAATGGATTCGAACGGATTAGTAAAAAGCCATAACAAATTTATATTATACATATTGTATGCGTAAGCATGGAATTGTGAGGTAGAGTATTCAAGTAGATATACACCCAGAAAAGTATGCTTATGTTCTCATGGAGGTAAAGAAATTTTTGGTTTAACCCTTTTTCTTTTTCGTTCTTAAGAATTTCATGTAAAATAACTGTGATTTAGCAATAATTAAAACTGAGGTACAGTTTAAAAAAAATGCTGTTAATACTCGGAAAACAATGTTAGAGAAAAAAAAAATGAAGTGATGGCTATAAATAAAAAAGTTGCTTCCCATTAAGTATATTCTACTACAATTTCTGTTTACTCAACATTGTACTCATAATCAAAATTGATGAGTGTTTTCTCTAGCCCGTTCAAAGCTTCCAGAGAGAGACAGCGATTTAAGTTTGTGATTTTCTTTAAAGAATCTTAATCTCTCCCATGATTCAACGGATTCTGCATAAAAATATTTTACAGAATACAACAGATTTCGAAGAATTTCAGTTAAGGTTAATTCTAGAATATATATATCATATATTTCATATTTTATCATAGGACTCATGTGTGAAAGCTCAATTTCGGACGTACTTTGAAGCGACAGTTTCCTCCACTTTTAGTGACTTATCGAGACTGTAGACGAATTTAATAAATTTGAGGGGGGAAAATACAAGATATTAGCGTTGAGTTCTATTTTTCGAGTAATGAACAGCATAGTTCTCAAAGAGCATTCTTGTACCAAAACTATTCAAATCTGAAAGGGCTTCTGTCGCACTTTCTTAAAAATATAAGCCCTTAGCTCGTTATCATCAAAAAAATATTTTGTTAATCATGCTCTTAACATCAGGGAGCTGAGGCGTTTAGATAAAATCACGACCCTTTCATTAATGAGAAAGCTATAGTGCATTAATGAGAGCATAATTATTAGCAATTAATTAATGCATAATTATATATTTCATTAATGAGAAAGCTGGGCGATTGTTGCATCGTTCACTGTGGCTGTAATGTCCAGATTCTTCTTTCTGGGAATCCGAAGAACGTTTTCTCGGAATCCAATCTCTCGGTTTAAGACTGGATAGTAGTCTCAGAATAATATTATACAATTGTATAATAATTGTACATAAAGGTTTTAAATATTATATGCTTCTTGTGTTCTCATTTGATCAGCAAGTAACATGGCATTCGCTGTTCAAACTAGCGGTGGGATATCTGAAGCTTGCTCGTAACCCGAATTTTAGCTCGTATCTCGAAGCAAAAAATCTACCGAGAGAATGCTCGTATCTCGAAAAACTCGTAAGTGAGACACTCGTAAGTCGAGGTACCACTGTACTAGATGCGGAAAATAACAAGGTAGTTCAATGAATGATATTTTGGATGGATCCTGTTCCCTCCACTGTCAATAATCAACACATTTAATTCAAAAAATTTCATCGACAAGTGATGAGGGATTCGTAAATCCTTTCAGATATTCTTCGTACAGAGAATAAAGAACTAGTCCCGACTCTATTAAGAAATATACTCATCAATGCACCTAGTTTCCTTTCAGATAAGTTGCTTTGAATAGAATCATTTCATTTCTGTGCATTATTAAGACTTGTTAAACTTGTGAGAATGTCTAGTTTTTAGAGATGTGTCAAAGAATATCATAGCTTTCCACTGAAATTGATTCCTGATAGTAAAAAATATGCAGTGAAACTCGTCTAGCCGGCCACCCCTCAAAACGGCGACTCATGACTGGCCCCCATAGAGAAGTTTCACTGTGGATGTTTTAATATTAAGATGAGGTAAGCATGAGAATTTTTCCAGCAACTTGTATTTGGTGTTGTCAAAGGCATAGGCTGCCAAATCGGAATGCCCAGGATAAATATTTGGGCCATTTTTAATTCGGATTCCGAGCATTATTCCGAACTCAGATCAAATGAGCTAACTATGCCGCTCACTGTGTAGAATTAACATTCAGTGATCAGAAAGTGAACGATATCAGTCCGAAAACTTCAAACTTTTTCACAGAAACATCTTTTTTTTTTCCCATCAGAATGATGTGTAGCTGTGCAAGTGTCACAAGTTTCTTGAATGTCTTTCATACAGGGTGCGACAGAATGGACTCTCGCAATTCAAAGGCTCCTAATGAAACAATTGACAGAAAAAAAGCTTTATACTTTCGAAAATTATTTAGATTGTCGTTTTTGTTCCACTCGGTTTTGAAAATCAGATGGTGCGATGCACCGTCGAAAATTTTCCATCTCTCTGTTGGTCATCTCTGGCGAATAGTGGACCATTTTCAGGTGTTCCGAGCAGGGGCGTTCCAACCCGGGGGTGCAAGGGGTGCGGGGCACACGGGCGGCACATCAAGGGGGGGCGGCAAGTCAGCCGCCCGGATAAAAAAAATTTAAAACTAATTTATTAGAAAAATAATTAATATAAAAATATCACCATTATGCTAGGTAACTACTTAGAGTTAAAAAATGCATTTTACAAGTATAACTGGAAATAAACAGTAGGGTTTGGACTCAGAAGGGGAAGTGACGCGCCCAGGCGACAGTCGCGACCTATAGCCACAACTGTAGCTCTGTATAATAAGGCCCTTAGATTTATCGCTTTTGCGAAGCCAGTGTGTCTACAGGACATTGCTGATCTAGTGTAATTTTTGTTTATTCGGCACATGCCGGATGTGATGAGGTTTGCGCACGAAAAATGTTAAAAGAAGGTTATTCTGGGAGATTTTGAAAAAATACCTATAATCATCTTTTCAAGTACAAAATTTAGAAATTCTGAGCTACGAAGCATAATTTTTTTCAATAATATTTATTTGATATACAGTTAAGTATATAAAACTTAAATTTCAAAGCAATACGATCATTAGAAATGCGCCTGGAGTAGTTTGAATATTCGTATGACATGAAAATTTTTATTTTGAGAAAAACACATTTAAAGTTATTGTTGTTAGTAACCACATAATATCTAAATTAAATACAAATGCCTATAACTAGGAATGTAATCGCAGAAATTAAAAATTATTTTTGCAACACATTTCTACTCGTCCGTAGTTTCACAATTCAATAAAATAAAAAAAAATCGAATTTTTGGATAAATTTCACAATTTTGAAAGTCCACTGTCCCGACAATGGACCATGAAACACCTTTTTTTCTATTATTTATCAACCAATTGCTATGAAATTTTGTATACTTACACAGTGTTGTTTAGAGATGAAAATGCTAATTAAAAAAAGATCAGAATGTAATTAATTAAGATACTAATTAAAATCAGTTTGTTAATTACTCTACTTAAAAATGCTCTATGTGCATCAATTTTTGTCTCAGATATCTAATTTGCTTTCTTAAGCTAGCTTTATATAGTTATAATAAAAGTTAGTAGTAATATTAGATTTACAGCCATATTTATAAAAACTAGAAAAGAAATCGATAAAAATAGGTCATTTTATGCAAAATTTTATCAATTTTTTTTATTGTAAAAATTTTAAGGTGTTTTAAAATAGTATAATGAATTTATCACTAAGTTTTATTCTAGCATATATAAATAATCATTTTATGAAATTTTATGAAAATTCAAGAAAAATTATGACGCATGGAACATTTTGAACGTACCGAATATGAAGGGTCGCAATAATGGTTTACAAAAAAAAGTTCTTGACTTAAACCCTAGAGCTTTTTATGTGTCTTGTGCGGCCCATAGTTTAAATTTAGTTGTTAATGACGCTGCAAAAGCGTCTTTAGAAATTACAAGCTTTTTTGTAATTGTACAGGAGCTATACGTTTTCTTCTCCGCATCCACTAAACGTTGGAAGGTCTTAAAAAATGAAATCCCAACTTTAACGCTTAAACCCCTTTCAGATACTAGATGGGAAAGCAGAATAGATGCGCTAAAAGTTCTTAGATACAATCTAACAAAAATATATGATGCTTTATATACCCTCTATTCTGATAATACTAGAGACTCTGAAACTAGAAACATGGCAAATTCATTACTTTTGAAAATTAAGTCCTTTAAATTTATTTGTTCCATTATTACATGGTATAATGTGTTAACAAAAATTAATATCGTAAGTAAAGCTATGCAGGAATAGGATGCTATACTACCAAATATTATTTTAATGTTAGAGCAAACCAAAACATATTTATATAATATTAGGTCAGATAAAGGTTTTAGTGATATTTTAGAAGAGGCAAAAAATATTGCAGAAGATATCGATTGCGACCCTCCATTTCCTCTGGTTAATATTGTTAGACCCCGAACAAAAAAACGTTTATTTGACTACGAATGTAAAGATGAGGCTCCAAAAAATCCTGAAGACCAATTCAAAATTAATTTTTACTTTGTAATATTGGACACTGCATTATCAAAAATAGAAGAAAGGTTCGAAAAAATAAAACAACATCACACAGTTTTCAATTTTCTCAACGACCTAAATAATTTCCTTAAAACAGATAAATCAAATAGGTCTACAAAATGTAAATCTGTGGAAATTATGTTACATGATCAATTTAAAAATGAAAAAGATATAGCTAAGATTTATGCGATGAAATTGACAACGTTGCATCCTTTATTTCCCCTGAAATGAACGCGTTAAATGTGATTCAATACTTATTTACAAGTAACCTCATCTATCTGTTTCCAAATTTAGTGATTGCCATATGCATTTTTTAACATTACCCGTGACTGTGGCTAGCGGGGAAAGAAGCTTTTGAAAACTTAAAATAATAAAAAATTATTTGAGATCAACAATGGGACAAGAAAGGCTTTCAGACTTATCTATTATTAGTATAGAAAAGGACATTTCGGAAGATATAGATGTATCAGATATTATAACAGAATTTGCATTAAAAAAGGCACGAAAAGCAAAGATTTTTTAAGCTTTTTGACTGTCTGTTATTAAGTATATGTTGTAGCGTGTTTGTGTTTTGTGGCGAAAGGAATAATTCTTTTCTTATGAAAATAAATTATATTTAACATCCATTCACCAGAAATCTTGTTGATACACAACGAGTTCAAAAAAATTTATACAATCTATTAAAAAAAATCCTCTTATATTCTTTTTGGAGTTGAGTTGAATCAGCGCGTGGGGAAAACAACACTAATAAGTGTTGCAGCTGTTACGTCACTATCTTCTACTTCATGCAGGCCACTATTGAAGTCATTACAGTCTTAAATTCCTCCCCTTTCGGAAAAACTTTTCACTACGTCACCAGTGAAAAGTTTTGGTGTAATGCTAAGCAGTGCGGCTTAAACTATCGGCGTTTTGGTGAAATTTTCCTTTCCGGTGCACCACCTTATAGTTGAAAGGTTGCAAAATAAGGGCCCATCTTAAAAGTCTTGGATTTGTGCCGGTGTTCTTTTCTAGCCAGACCAGTGGATTATGATCAGTTTGTATAATGAAGCTCTGTTGTCCATCTAAGTAACATCTCAACTTTTGTATTGCATAAACGATAGCTGCGCATTCTTTTTCTGTAGTACTATATTTTTGTTCTGCAGGAGAAAACTTTTTACTCAAGTACATGATAGGGTGTTCTTCACCTCTTTGGTTTATTTGAGACAACACCGCACCAAGTCCAAGGTTTGAAGCATCACATTGAATGACAAATAGAATGGTGAAATCGGGGCTAAATAATACTGGTTTTTCTGAAAGTCTTTTCTTTAATTCTTTGAAAGCATCTTCACAAGAACTGTTCCAATCCACTGGCGTTTTGACTTTCTTCCCTTTTAGTAGATCTGTTAATGGAGCCGCTACTACAGAAAAATCAGGAATATATCTGCGATAATAACCAGCAAGACCTAAAAATGATCTAATTTGGGTCTTGTTCAGTGGTCTGGGAAAATCTTTGATGGCTTGTATTTTAAGTTCTCCAGGTTTCCTTTCCCCTTGTCCAACTATGTGGCCTAAGTACTTGACATGTTCCTGAGCGAACTGACACTTGGAAGGCTTTATGTGGAGATGGGCTGTTTTCATCTTCATGAAGATTTGTTCTACGTGTTTCACATGATCTTCCCAGATATTAGAAAAAATTGCAACATCGTCCAAGTAGGGTACAGCAAATTCTTCACAGTCTTGCAACAACCCAGCCATCATTCTACTAAAATAATATGGAGCATTCTTGAGTCCAAACGGCAACCTTAATGGCCTATAGGTGCCGAAGCTTGTCACAAAGCCCGCATAACGCTGGGCCCGTTCACTCAAAGGTATTTGCCAGTAACCTCGGATTAAATATAGAACAGTAATATATTTCGCTGATGACACTTTCTCTATAAGTTCCTCTATATTTGGCATAGGAAAATACTGTGTTCTCGTTACTTTGTTTAAGCGACGATAGTCTATGCATGGTCTTCCTTCTTTTCCTGGTACTTCCACCAGTATTAGTGGAGAGGTAAAGTCAGAGTCTCCTGATTCAATTATCTTTAGATCCAACATTTTTTTCACCTCCCTCTTTAGAATTTCTGTTTGTCGTGGGGACATCCTATAAGGTTTTGCAAATATTGGTTTTTCTGTCTCTAATTCAATATCGTGTTCAACCAAGTCAGTACATCCCGGCTGATTCGAAAAGATATTAGAGTAGGCAGTCAACAAATTTTCCATTTGAGTTCGTTGAGTTTCAGATAATCGCGCATTCAATCTGAGTTCTCTAAAAATTTCAGGCAGTTCAGAAATGTTTGGATTTTCTTCATGGCAAGGAATAGGAATATCTTCATCTTCTTCAGTTTCTTCCAAGCACAACAGATTTACATTTTCTGCCCTTTGGAAGTATGGTTTAAGCATATTGATGTGGTACACATGAGTTTTTTCTTTTTCAGGAAACTTGATCACATAGTTGGTTTCTGACAGTTGCTGTACTACTTCACCAGGTCCTACCCACTGTACTGATAACTTATTAGGTCTTGATGATGCCACAACCAACACTAAATCTCCTATAGCAAACTGTCTTTTAACGGTCTTCTTATCGTACCATAGTTTCTGTTTTTCTTTGGCAACTTCCATGTTTTGCACTGCTATTTCTTGACATCTCTTCATGCGATTGATCAGTTCGAAAACATAGTCTACAACACTATCTTCTTCACGATCTTGTTCTGTTAATTTGTCATACAGTAACATAACAGGAGTCTTTAAATTTTTTCCATGGACAAGTTCTGCTGGGGAATAACCTGTACTGTCGTGAGTCACAGTTCTTAATGCAAAAAGGGCTTGAGGTAAAATTTTCTCCCAGTCCGGACCAGATTCAAGACATAGGACACGAAAAATCCTCTTTAGCGTTCTGTGCATTCTCTCAACTGGATTACTTTGTGGGTGATGTACGGAGGTTCGCACGACTTTGATTCCAAACCTTTCCAGAAATTCTGTGGTTAAAGCACTCATGAATGACGTGCCCTGGTCGGTTTGCAGTTCTTTTGGAAACCCCATGCGGCTAAAAACTTGAAGCAGGGCGTCCACTACAGTAGTTGATCGCAGATTTTCAACAGGAATGGCATCTGGATACTTGGAAGACATGCAGATCACAGTGATGAGGTATTTGTTTCCAGAAGGCGTCATCGGTAAAGGACCACAAGCATCAATGTTTAGCTTGGAAAATACTTCTGAAATAACCGGAACTATCTTTAGAGGGGCTTTCTTTTTATCCTGTGGCTTTCCTGCTCTCTGACATACGTCACAGGTCTTCACAAAATTTTCCACCTCTTTATAACAGTTTGGCCAATAGAATGTTTTGAAACAAACATCTTTAGTCTTGGTTGCACCCAAATGAGCCGCAGTTTCTTCATGGCAAATTTTCATCATTTGTGTTCGATATCTCTCTGGAACTACAAGCAATAATCGTTCTGTCCCATCTTTGTCTTCTTTACGGAAGAATAGTTCTTGACCTCGCACCACATACCTGGAGTTCCCAGAACTTAAGTTGCTTTCAGCCTCCTGAAACAGAGGTTTCAATTGAGCACTTTTTCGTTGTTCTTCTAAAAAATCTTCTGGGGATAGTTTTATAAGGTCTAATTCCGGAATCTTAGAATCTGCTATAGGTAAGACATTTTCTTCCACAGGGACTTCATTATCTGGGCTACATTCCGAAATATTTTCATCCACTCCTAGACTCTGGACATCTTCATATATTTTCTTTTGAGCACGGGTCTGAACAGCATTCACCATATGAATCTTGACATCTTCGACTTGCTTTGCTTCTTCAAACAATGCAGCGGTCTTGTTCCCCAAAAGATACCTCCCTTGATCCAAAGAGTCTCTTAAAACAGCAGCTTTGGTCACTATGTGCCCAAATTCACATTCAAGTTCTACTTTAGCTAAAGGGTAACAAGTGGGGTTTTCTTCCAGCGGAGATTTAATCCACACTGTTTCACTTGTATACATCGACGGACTGACATACTTCTTACAAATCAAGTCTAAACTCGCACCCGTGTCTCGTAGTATCGGCATCTCGATTCCATTTACTTTTCCCATACTTATGTAGGGGGCAAGTGCATCATGGTATCCATACCTTGCAGTCATGTTGGAAGCAACAGTTTCAACTTTCTTTTTAAGCTTATCGCATTGTGGTCTTAAATGCGAAAGAGATCCGCACTCATAGCAACGAGGCTGTTTCCTTCTTTCGAATTCAGCTTCTTCATTTCTCTCCTTGTGAAATTCTCGCCGTGGAAAAGGCTTATCATTATAATTGTTTGTCTGGTTTTTAGGTTTATATCCACTGTTGTTACCTCCTGGTACTTTACTTGTGTTCTTCCGAGGGAATTCCCTTTTCCGGAAACTTTGTCTAATATCATCATATTCGTCTAATTTTTCCGCCAATTCGTAAGGCTTTTTCCAATTTATCCAATCATCGAGAAAGTGATCTTTTATATCAGCAGGAACTCTAAATTTGAGTTGTTCGGTTACGATTAAATCTTTCAACTCTTCAAACGTAGATACTTCTAAATCATTGACCCATTCTGTAAAATAGCTGTTCAATTCATAAGCATAATTTCTCCAAGATTTTTCTGCGTTCTTCTGATGTCTGTAAAACAACTGCTTTAATTTTTCAGGATTTAATTTGTATCTCTTCAAGATAAGACTTTTTACAGAATCGTAATTGTTTGCGGTTTCCGGTGGTTCGCTCGCCAACATATTGGAAACCTCCACTGGCAGCACTCCCAATAAATAGGCGGCCCAATCTCTTCTTGGAACCTTAGCCATTTCTGCTTTTCGTTCAAAGTTTATTAAATAGAGAGTCATTTCATCACGTTCTTCATCAAATTTTGGAGTTATATTCATTAATTGTATTTTATGCTCTTCCATACCGGTTGTTTGACGGGTTGGAGGATTTGACACACTTTGAGTCTGAAGTTCCAAACGTTTCATTTCTAGATCATACTGCATTTTCTCCCGAGCTAACTGATCTTGGCGAGCTAACTCATCTTGGCGAGCTTGATCTTGGCGAGCTAATTCTTGGCGAGCTTGATCTTGGCGAGCTAACTCATCTTGGCGAGCTTGATCTTGGCGAACTTCTTCGGTTTTCCGGTCTTCAATTACTCTTTCTAGAATAATCTTAACATCAGCTTCAACATAATTGCTACTGTTTAAAATTTTTGCTTTTATTTCGGGAATCTTATTCGAAGATGATAACTTTTCTCCCAATTCTTCGCAAACAAGTAATAAATCCGCTTTCCTACCTTTGGCTAAGAAAGACATGTTAGCAACCACACGCAAATCACAACCTTCTTAAAAATTTCAAAATAAATTCTTTTAACTTGAACTTGCACCAAATTACCACAATTATAATAGGTAAAGTTTTCAACCAAAAATCTACCTTTCAAAATGAAGTCTGTTCTAACTCCACAAACTTTTCACAATCTAAAAATACACAATAATGTTTTGCAAATACTGCACAATTTAAATTATTTTTAATAAAAATCGTTTGCTGAAATAAATCTCAAACTTTCTTGTTTCAATTCGGCTTTTTATATCACTGAAACGCACGTTCAAAACAAAATATGACTTTAATATTTCTTTTATAATCACGTGCACTTCTTTCAAAAACAAATTCTAAGTTTATTTTCAATAATATTTCGGGTATTTTCTTTCCCAAACTTCTTCTGAATTTATGTCAAATTCTATTTCATATTTATTTAAACAAGAACATATATACAGTTCCTAATAATGAACTTTCAGTCGTTCTTGAAAAAAAAACGCCAAATCGCTGGCCAAACAGTTGATATAAAGTCTTCACTGAACTACTATTCCAAAACAAAAATACAATTGCTGAAATAAATAATTTCAAATTCCGACTTTACGTTAGTGAAAATACATTCAAAACGTCATACATCAACTTTATCTAGAATTCTTCTCGGAAACTTTTTTCATGAGACTTTTCAAACGCCAAACTATCAAATTCCATTAAAGAATTATTACCCTAACACTAATACAAATGTAGAGTCAATAATTTCAAGACAGATAGTTTATATAAATCATAAACGAAATCAAAGTTTCTCAAATTCGATATTCTTCTTTAATCGCCAAACTATTTATTAGAATTCAAATCAAATTCTACTTAGCTTGCAATCGGCACTTGATAATTCCATCCCGACGCTTGCCACCAAATATACAAAGTCTGTAGCGTGTTTGTGTTTTGTGGCGAAAGGAATAATTCTTTTCTTATGAAAATAAATTATATTTAACATCCATTCACCAGAAATCTTGTTGATACACAACGAGTTCAAAAAAATTTATACAATCTATTTAAAAAAATCCTCTTATATTCTTTTTGGAGTTGAGTTGAATCAGCGCGTGGGGAAAACAACACTAATAAGTGTTGCAGTTGTTACGTCACTATCTTCTACTTCATGCAGGCCACTATTGAAGTCATTACAATGTATTAATAGATATGTGTTGTATGTATTTAATATAACGTATTCATTTGGTTACTATATCAATACATTAATAATTATTATGTTTGGTTGTAAAATTAAAAAATAAACTGAATTTATAATATTTTCTGTAATTCGTTGTTTCATTTAAGGTAAAAATATTGCAGATAAATTTCAATTAATCCATAATGTATGAGGAGGGGGGTGGCAAAATTATTCTCGCACACGGGCGGCAGCTACCCTAGGAACGGCCCTGGTTCCGAGGACGACCCCTTGGGACTGTAGACCCACTTGCTCTCCCGTTTGAAAGCCAGCGTAGGAACGGCACTGGACCCATCTAATTGCCTTATGGGACACAATCGTTGTCTTCAAAGACGCGCTCATCGGACCCTCTCACTCATGGTGGTGACTGACAGCTAGAAATCCGCCACGATTCCCTTACCAGTGACCTTGAATAGGAGAGGCCATCCTGCCGCACACAGTGATATTAGAAAATACACAATAAAACCTCGCTTATCCGGCCCTCGTTGTTCTCCGGTTAGTACGGATCAGATTTGTAGATATTTTTATTTCATGTTCACATTAGATAATTTTTAATTGTGATGGCAAGAACGTAACTACAAGTACGCCAAATATTCGCCTTTTAGTTTGATTCAATCTACAGTTCCTGCATGATAGCAAAGGCGGTTCCAGGGGAGCAGCAGTAGGGGTAATTGCCCCCCCCCCTACAAAAAAAAAAAGCCCAGCGTATTTTTTTTCATAGCGTAAAATTATATAATCGTAGACCTAAATGAGTTTAAATTTAAAATGAGAGGATGTTTTCTTTCTTTTATATATATATATATATATATATATATATATATAACCCTAAGAGCCGACGTTGCCCCCCCCCCCTCAAATCTCTGGACAGGAACCGCCACTGATGAATTGTACAATAAATTATGGTAATAAAAAACGTTTTGTTGAGTTTAAGAAAGCTTTACTAGACTTACCTTGTTAAGAAATGCTGCACCATTCCTTTGTTAAGAAATGCCGCGCAAAGTTATTTTTATATTTTTTAATGTATTGTAAACAATACTATGTAATTTTGTTACAAAACATAGTTTTTTATCGTAATAAACGGCAAGTCTGCTTAGTTAAGGATTTTGTTTTGCTCAATACCCATATTACCCAGATTATCCGGATTTTCAATTATCCAGATTGCCTATGGTCCCAGTAAGTCCGGATAAACGAAGTTTTACTGTAACAGAAAACTGCTAAAATAGTCTAAAGGTAACTGGATATTCTGTTGATAGTGGTTGCTTTCGTCCTAGAAAAATTTAGAATAATTAGATATTAAACTAACTTTTTTAATTATTCGAAATATTAATTCATGGCATCACAAATATGTCTAAGCATAACCGTTTACAGCACTGCAGGCAAAGCCAATATAATTTGAACCCCCATCATACGAAATAACGACCGGCCAAATGAAAGTGAAATATTCAAACATATGAGACAGCTGTACTTGACGTAAACACTTCAGTAGTGCTGCCACCTAGTGTTGATAACCTTTAAAATTCTGATGTGCAAATTTGATAGATTTTTTTTAAGTCGATGTCTGACTTCTAGTGAATATATTCCACAATGGCGACAGAAAAGCGAAAAAACTGCAAACTCGTGATGAAGAAAAATCGAATTGATACTTTTACATAAGAAAATCTCAGGAAATATCTGATTCATTTGTAAAAAATACGAGTCAAACGCATAGGTGTAGCGTGGTTCTAACTTTTTTTTTTTTTTTTTTTTTTTGAGGGGGGGGGGGGGCACGAATTGAAATCAGTTAGGGCCCTCCTCAGCGCATTGACTGCCGGACGGTCCTTAAAATATGAAATATTATGATTATTTTTAAATTGAATAACAATAGAATTGATGTTTGAGTAGTATTCAAAAGTTATACAATGAAAAAAAAATAAATATAATATAAATAAAATGAGAAAAAAATATAGCATCGAATTTTCCTTATGGATCATATAATTGTTAAAAACTATGTTAAGGCTAAAGACATAATCGGAATCTTCAGTTTCGCAATTTGAAAAAGCGGGAAAAAAAACAACTTTCTTAAAAGTTTTCAACAACTTTCTGATTTTAACTGAACTTCTATTAACATTTTAATTTATTTCAAGTTAAGCTGGGAGGGGCACGTACCCCCCCCCCCCCGATGCTACGCCTATGGTCAAACGAAATCGGAATCATAATTATTCACAGGTCTTAACTCGAATAATAGGATGTTTGCCTACATTCCTTAGTAGAATTAGAGTTATTGCATGCAGAGAGACATGCATAGAGTTATTGCATGGAATTCAGTCTTGTTGAAAATTAAAATTTCTGATAAATTCCCGTGTACGCATGACATTTCCATTTATGTACAGAGAAAATTTTAACCTAATCTATGCAACCAAAGGTGCATAAATATAAAGAAAACTATTTGAGGTAAAAGCGTTATATTGAGTTTGTAACTGATTTTCATTTTTACTTGTATTTTTCTGATTATAAAACACTTTTTTTCAACATAAATAGAAGATTCGTGTCTAGGCCGGATATGGGCACATTAAATCTGTCATATGAAGTCAGAGAGGGTGGGAGAAGGTACGATCCCCAAAATGTCGAGGTGGCACCAAGGGGTTGTGTGCCCCCAATGAAAGCTACCAACAATTCTCGCGGATCAAGAGCGAATGTCTTAATGGACAAGTGTCCCGCACTGACAAACAACAAACAGTATGCATGCTGTGGGCTTAACTGCAATGAACTCGGACATCAGCAATGAATTGATAGACATCTCCTCCGTTATCAACAGCCATGGACCTAAGTTTCGCCTTCAGAATAGGTTCTTAAATAGAACTTAATGAATAAGCGGGGGAATTTCTTGAATTTTCATTTGTGACGAGTAATAAGGAGTCCAACCAACCCACATCAGAGAGAAACTTTTACCATTTCTGGTTCAAATTTAGACTAGATGATGTCGAAATTCCATGAAACATAGAAGGCATATCTAAAATGCAGAAACCTACATCTCGGCAAATCCAGCTGCCATAGGCTTTACAATCTCTCTCATTATGGGCTCCTCTGCAGTAATGTAATATCATATGCATTTTAAAATTTAATGAGCCAGTAATTACCTTGAGAAAGGTCCCAGTAAAGCAGCATAAATATTTTGTCATTATTATAACTGAGGAGTCTAAGCTTAGCACATCTGATATAAGGAAAGACGAGAGGAAATTTTGATATAAAAATGTGCATAATTGTAATCTTCAGAATTCACATGAGGCCTGTGGTAGCCTTGTGGTACAGCGCGCTGGCTTTCGGTGCTGAGGGTGCTCGGATCGAATCGCCACTAAAATACCTCCGTTTGTGTCGTCCTTTCATAGGGGGTAATACTGGTCCTCCTGTATGGTGCTCCCATAATAAAATGGCCAGCAAAATCTGCGGTGAATAAAGGCGAATATCTATCCGACAAGTGCCTCCGCATAGGGTAAAAAAAGGCGAATTCCAGACGATAAACTTAACTATTTAGGGAGAAGCCATGATCATAATTGCACGACTATCCGCATATTAAATCCGAAAAATTATAAAGTAGTAACAAAATCCAAATCGTATTTCTTTCCGTCCCTGTTCGATAACACTCTAATGAAAGGGAAATTCAAAGCATGTGTAGAAGAAGTAATGCAATAAACAGTGAAAACAATAAAATATGCAAAGCAGGCATGATACATATTGAATCTTTAACATCACGTGATAGAATTTCAGACTACGAAATTCATGCTATGAGGAAATGAACGAGTACTTCGGAGAATAAGTGAAATCTATCTGGATTAATAGACGATTGTCGTTATGCCCTGGTGGATGTAGTAGATTGGAGTCACATTTTTGCCATGATTATGTTTATATCTGTGCTCAGATGGCAAACTGTTATAAGAAATTTACGTGACAACAATTCTAAGATTCAAGCAGTGGCGTACCTAGACCATTTGGGGCCCGGGGCGGATTTATTTTTGCCCCCCCCCCCAAATAATGGTAGTTTTTAACTTTTTCTAATGACATCTAGCCTTTCTTTGCCTTAATCATACAGTCTCCTCAGGCTATTGACCTGTGCAGACAGTGGCGTGCTCAGGATTTTGTTCTGGGGGGGGGAGGGGTCAAGGCCTCCATGTGCTAGGGGTCGTCCATTTCCCTGGCGCCCTATTATCAGGGGGGACTAGAAGGGGGTGTCTTCCAGCGGGTCTGGGGGTATAGAATACCCCCAGCCGAAGGGGGGGAGTCCGGGGGTTCCTCCCACGGAAAATTTTGAAAATTAGGTGTTAAATAGTGCCATTTTAGGCTATCTAGAGTACTAGATGCCATTTCTTAAAAATCATATATCTATGAATTCGGATAAAATATTTAAAGCGACGTCCCCGTCATTATTGGAATGAAAATCTAACAAGAAGTGCTTTTTAAAGCAGATACGCGACGAAACAGTGCGTGCGTGCCCTGTTGAAAAAAAGACGCTTTCAATACTTTGATAGGCAAGGGTTCGGTTCACTCTCGTGGTTCGCGGATAGTACTGTAGAAGTGTATAAACATCGCTCGGCACTTGGCTTTAGAAATACTGTTTCTGGCACTGTATAGCGCTAAAATTGTAACAATAAAGATCGCTAAAAATGTAAGTGCAATAAAGATCGTAATGGTAAAGAATAAATAACACAATTACTAATAGGCCTATACGAAATATTTTTGCATTATTTTGTAAATTTTAAAAATTTATTTTAGCTCTGTGGGGGGGGGGGTCCTGTCCCGCTCCCCCCCCCCGTCGGCACGCCCCTGTATGCAGAGAAAAAATTGACAGAATAAGGGAGCGAACTCGTGCAGTACGAGGTGAGCAGTGATCATTACTGTTTAAGCGTTAAATTAATAAAAAAAAGTCTTATGTCAAGGCCTGGGTTCGAGCAATCGAAACAATGACGTACCGCATGGCACAGCTCCGAGACCAACGCTCTAACCGCCTGAGCCATGAGCTCGCTAACTTACTGTTCGGTACAAGGTTAAACTCAATTGTACGGCGCTGATTTTCGTTGCATGAATTTTTCGTCAGGCGAAGGTGAATGGTAAAAGGCTTGGCAGTTTAACTATTATCGCTTTTATTAATCAAAGACAAAATTCATATTAAAAAGAAAAGGAGCCATTTTGGCGCCAATACTTACTTATAATATTCAGGTAGCTTCAAGGAAAACCATAGAAATACCTCACTTTGATCTACGTTAACTTTATTGGTAATTCAACTTTAAAAATTTTTACTTTTCACAAGGCAATACACATTCACAGTATCAGTATGAAAAAAATAGAATGGGAATACATCACCTAGAAAATGCCATGTTGTATGAAACCATGTTATATGAGACCCAGGGACATTTCCAAAAAGGGGGGGGGGGGGTTGAGTTCCGAAAACTTATTAAAAACAAACATTTTTTAAAAATTCCATATAAGCAAGTTAAATTAAGAATTCTGCATTAATTTCAAATAAGTAAAAGCCTCCTTTTAAAATTGTCTTTTTCTAACTTTTGCATCAGAAAATTGTCTAATTGTCTCATGAAAGTTTATTTTCATAGCCAACTTGTTCTCAATGGATAACATTGCTAGGCCATTTAGTCTGATTTGGATCATTGTTGAGCGCAAATAGTTTTTGATGACTTTCAATTTCGAAAAACTTCTTTCACAAGTTGCGACTGAATGCAAATCGTCAAAAACAACTTTAGTGCTAAACACAAGTTTGGTACTGACTCTTGAAATTCCATAACAAGAATGAACTGCAAAACTTGAAGAGCTGACCACTTTTTGACTTCCTCTGTATTAATATTTGAAGGTTATCATTATGGAATGGAATAATATATCTCCTAATGAAACATTCAAACTGATTGAATCTATGCAGAAACGATTGATGGAGGTCCTTAGACGTAAGGGCTATCCGACCAGTTACGTCTTAGTCTTTTTATTTCTGGCAAAACCTCGTCCTTAGAAAATTCGTCGTAACTTTCAGTTAGACGAGAAATAAGTTCTGGCAATTTCTCATCTGGAGCTTTGTTCAAATTAACCGACTGCAAGACTTGTTATGAATGTTCTCCATGGATTTTGTTCTTGTTTGGAGTTCCAAATACAACCTATCTACACATTGGAACATGGAACTCCTTAGTTCTTCTTGTAAAGATAAACCCTCATCTTTAGCTTTTTCACCCGGCATCGTCTTTTTCGATCTTTTTCTGCCTCTCTTTTCAATAGCAATTCCCATTTCTTCACATTTCTGGGAAGCGAAGTCCAAAGCATCACTAACTAAAGATTCTCTGCTCTCCTTAATATAAAATTCCAATGCTCTTAGTTTATTTAAAGCCTTGTCCAAGGAAATCCCCTGAATTTGCAGGTAGTGTTGAGTGTGGTTGATTTCCTCCAAAATGTCTGACCACAGGCGTGGAAACGCTATAAACTTAAAATCGCAAACATTTTCCATTATAATCTGAGCTGATCTTCTTGTATCTAGGTTTTCAGACTCGTCGCACAGCTTCTCCACTGCATCGATCAATTTTCCAAAACACACAACATTATTCAAATTTTTACACCAAAGCCAGAATCTGACACAAAGAATCGGCTTACCTGTAATTTCCAGAGTCATCGTCGTCATCCGTCAGTCTTTCCTCAACCTAATGCTTAAATCAGGACTTCCAGTCCTGAAAACTAGCCAGTCTATAACAGGGCACGATTTAGAAAATTCTTGACTTTAGGCACAACTCGGGATGGGGCGATGGGGGCCCCCTAACAGTGATGTGGGCGTAAAATTTCCAAAATTGACACACACAAAAAATAATCATGAATCATTGTGAAAGTATCATTTTACCGAGAATTGGCTATTTGAAGCGTAGAAGCCTAGAGCATTATCAAATAACAAAAAGCAATACAACTTATTAACTTCTTCATTAAATTAAAACACCAATACAATGCAACCAGAAAAACTTAGTAATCCCTTATATGCACTATAACATACGTATGAACTATACATATAACTATACATATGATGAACCAATCAATCAAATTTGTAAGGATATATAAAAAAATTGATATTGAAAAAGGTAAAATAAAAAAAACTGAATTGGAAATTTTCTTTTTTTTTTCTTTTAAAATAAAAGTTTTTTGGGGCCCCCAACATTCGGGGGCCCCTAGGCCTGGGCCTGCCGGGCCTAATGGAAAATCAGGACCTGGTCTATAAGGATTTTGCCTAAAATAAAGACTATCAGCCTATTTAATTATTTTCATGCGTTTATTGCACTTCTAGGATAAATACGGTTACGTACAAAATTTTAAAATTCATCAAGAAAAGTTCGTGGGTTCTGGAATACGACGAAGAATGTCAGGCGATTCTCAGCAACTCAGCGTCAGCTCTATGGCATCTCTCAGCACCATAGGCGTAGCGTGCTTCTAACTTTTTTTTTTTTTTTTTTTTTTTTGGGGGGGGGGGGCACGAATTGAATTCAGTTAGGGCCCTCCTCAGCGCTTTGACTACCGGACGGTCCTATAAAATATTGGGATTTTTTGAAATTGAATAAAAATAGAATTGATGTTTGAGTAGTTAGTTATACAATGAGAAAAATAAATAAAATATTAATAAAATGAGAAAAAAATATAGCATCGAATTTATGCTATGGATCATATCATTGTTAAAATCTATGTTAAGGCTAAAGACATAATCGGAATCTTCAGTTTCACAGTTTGAAAAGGCGGCAAAAAACCCAGCTTTCTTAAAAGTTTTCTACAATTTTATGGTTTTAACTGATCTTCTATTAACGTTTTAATTTATTTCAAGTTAAGTTGGGGGGGGGGGGGGGCACGTGAAATGTTGGAAGTCGCTAAAATATGCAAGTGTAATATTTTATAAAAACAATAACGTTCTTGTCTGATTTTTTAAAAATTAAAAATGTAATTTTTTGTAGTAAAGTTATCATTCAATTTTAAAAAAGGCCCATGTTGTGGGGCCCCCTTAGTAAGTGGGGCCCGGGACGGACCGCCCCCCCCTTAATCCGCCACTGGATTCAAGATGTCATGAAAAATCAGTAGTTTGTTTTACATCAGCAAACGTGGTACCAATGTTTCAGAAAAATAGTTGGCTATTACTTACAGTATATAGAAAATATCGGCGAACGAGAATTGGGAATGTGAAAAACTCAATTTTTTTAAGAAAAGTTTCTTATAACATGTTGTCATCTGAGCACAGATATTATGATAATTAAGCGTATACTGATATACAATGCAAGCTTATAACAATTATCAATGCTTTTAATTATTAGTATAATTAGTTCGACCAATGACAGAGTATAAAATAAATTGCTAAATTTCTTAAACCTACGCATCTGTGGTTGAGGTTTAAGGATGGCATTTGCAAAGAGGGATCAGAAAACTTATTCATTTTCATATTCTCTCTGTCTGTTAACGATAGGAATCATATCATCTATGAGTAGCAGCGCCATTTTAATTTATAAAAGTAGCGAAATGTATGTGTAACTGTTGGCATGCATGAGGCCAAATTAAAGTGGACTGTATTTAAAACAAGGTTTATTGAAATAAGAGATTGCTCTATAATGCGCTGCAACTTCCTTGGCAGCTCATGAACAACTTACTAGTACATGGAGTAGTGCGACGTTATTGGAGGGTGCTCAGAACGCGGACAAGTGGCGCCAACATCCCTTTAGTTTTGACAACGACAACTCTTACCTTTCCATCTTTACCGAATATCACATCTCGAATGCATCCTAACAACCATTTCAGAGGGAGGAAATTATCTTCTTTGATCAAAACCATTGTGTTAGCCCTTATGTTATCCTTAATGAAATACCATTTGCGTCTTTGCTACAACTGATTTAGATAATCTAAAGACCAATGACTCCATGAAGTCTTTGGACAAATTTCGTAACGCGTTGCCAACGCGAGAATCTGGTTTCATTTAGGTCCAAATATTGTGGCTTAACAATGCATGCTACTGGGCGCCCAATGAGGAAATGCTCAGGGGTGAGAGATTCTAAGTCTGAAGAATCAGGTGAGATGGGTCGAGAGCTAAGGATACCTTCAATTTGGTTAACAACAAATTGAAGGTATCCTTATTTCTCTTCATGCAAAAGTTCTGAATCACCAATGACACTCTTGAAGTGGAATTTAAGCTTTCCAAAGGCCACCAAAACGAGGTGCTCTTGGAGGGATGAATTACCAATGAATGCTTTCTGAAGCTAGATAATCTGCAATTAGTTCAATGGGATTGGCAACAAGTTCATGAAGTCGCTTTAATTATGTGTGTATTTGAGTATAATGGGGTTGTTTGACTACAAGAATATTATAGCTGTCCTGTTATCCTAGAAGGAAGATTAATTCCAAGTCCCATTCACAACAATTCATTTTAACTGGAGTATTTTAGTGACTGAAAAACGACCATTTGAAGCTGACTGGTAGCGATTGCAACACATCTATGTCACATGGTATCCCTGGCGATTTTACAAAACATGCCATTTTCATGATGGTTTTTCTGTCTCCTGTTAATATCTTCGACAGCGTTGCAAGGCCATTTTTATGTTTTACTTTCCACAACTCTTGGATATATGCTTATCTCAGCAATCAATTTTATCAGTCTTCCTTGCCGATCAAGTAATTCACAATGAAGGTCTACGAGACTGCGTTTCAATACCTTCTTTTCCTTGTCATCTGGAAAACACTCTCACAAGAAATTTTCAACTGGGTGTTTAAGAAATTGTGTCAGAGGTTTCTATGGCTGAGAAAAACACCAACTGATTGCGCAAATACTTTTCTGTTAGAGCAGGGGTTGGGGGTCACCAAGTGTTTTGTGGGGAGGTCGCCATGGTTTTATTCAATTAAAATAAATTTTTTAGCAAATACCCTCGAAAAAAGTTGTCACTATTTATTTACCATGAAACTGTAGGGCAATGATGTTTTTCAACGGAAAAAGTCTCATTGAAAGCGCAAACTTCATTCGTTAGACATCTCCCATCTTTATTTAGAGGTGTAACGTACTGGAAATATGGTCTTATTTTCCCAAGCCCCCACAAGTTCTTGAAACACAGCTGCGTGTTTTTCAAGGAAAGTGTTGCTCGTTTCCACCAGTTCGGAACACGTGGGAGATTAAAAAACGTTTTCCCACAGATGCAGCCAGTAAAGCTGTCGGCCTAACGATTCTGGAATGCAATAAAGTTATGAAGGAACTGTCACCAACGTTTGCCGACCCTCTGTCTGGGAGAGAGTACCTGGGTAGAACGCGCCCTGTGTGGACGTGCATGTTTTCGGCTCTGTATGTTGTAAATCTACACGGGATTTTAATTGAATATGTTGCACTGTTTAAATGTTAATTCTTTTTGTGAATAAATTTCCTCGTTAAGTTTTTGTTTTAGAAAATTGGCCTTCGCTTTTTAATTAGGACTCTGTCTTTCTTTGTTATGGATCCCATGGTAGTAATTTTTAGCAACGCCTCAGAGAGTTTATCAGCCTTATCGTGACGCTACAGTGGTAAATGAAAATCGCGGTTATACAGCAGACAAATTCTAAATGTCAGTTTGGCTTTCATCAGTCTGTACTGCCATTTTTGACATTACTACTGGAATTTCCCCAACGGAAAAAATCATTTTTTGTGGTAAAATTTTCTCCATATTGTTAAATAATTCGGAATCCATACGGTAAGTGCATTATTTTTCTTAGGATTGTGTTCTGTTCTTGCGTTTACGCATCTTTCACTGAAGGATAAATGTTTTTTAATGTCTTAAAAATTGCAGTTTTCTTAAATTAGAGATTTAGTCGGAATTAAATTATGAAAAATGCGCACTGTAGTGTTTTTTCTTTGTCTTAGGCCTTTTCAATGGAAATAGGCAGGATGAAAACCATTGTAGGGGTACTGTAAGGGTAACGGCACTATAAATGTTGGGAAACACTGTGCTAAAGTTTTACTCATACAATATGCAAAGTATAGCATTTTTTACCTTCTAGTATAAAACAGCCGAATTTCCATGTATAATAATGCCATTGTATTGACTTGTGAAAGACCCAGTGTTCAAAAATGGAAAATTATGTGCATTTAAAATTATTGTTACAATTTCCAAAATGCAGCCTTTTTGTATTCTGTTCAGCTATGTAAAGGTGCAGAACCGGTAATAGGTGTCTAAAAGATTTGCAAGGCAGAACATCCTTATACTTGCTAATTTCAAAGATGCATACTCAGATGAAATGCCTTTCACACTTAATACGAGCATAATGATTTTCTTAATCATTCATCGTACAATTCTAAGAAAGAGTGTATGGATATTAACAGTAAATATGCTGAGATTCCTTAACGGTAAATACATTGTACAATAACAGTCATAATTCCATCGACATTCTAAAGGTGTCGATAATTCTTTGAAAGTCAATAGTATAATACAAAAGTAAGTAAATACAGATGATGTGGCACATCACCGCACACTCTCTTGCGCGCATGTTTTGTCTTACGAAAGCATTGCTATGATCCCCCTTGTCAGCTAAAGTAAACAAAGCCCTTACGTAATACTTGAACGGCCTCTTGAAATTTTTGCCTAAGCCTAGTTGCTTTCTCCAACAGTAATTCCTTTTCATAAAACTGAACTTCCGTAGTTTGTCATTTCTTTCCTATTTTATCAAAATTCCGATCTGAAACATTAAGAGTTTCTCTAAGAGACATATCCATAATAACTAACGCAGAGTGTGAAAGAGTTGCGGCATAAGAAACCGATAACGGTTTGATTCGACTCTTTCAAAGAAATTCATACGAAACAAACAGCTACTGTCTGAATAAATGAGACGATAGGGTTAAAGTCCAAATGCATCTTAGTTTTCTTTCCCATCAGCATCATGCAGTCTCACAGACCAAACGTCTGTGGTTAGGGGTCACATTTAGAAACTGCGCTGAGACCTCCTTCGAATTTCGCAGCGGGAGATATCAACCTTGAATTTCTGTATTTTGTAAAGACAGAAAAATGCAAGATTTGAAGTACACTGATATTTTACTCAGAGAAGAACTTTTCATTATTGATATTCAGAAATAATAGTAGTACAAAAATACTTTTATCACCTATAAGAATAATCTTTTATAAATCCTTTTAAATAAATCTTTTTTTAAATCTAATGAAGTAAACATCTTTCAAACCGCAGTTTGTCTATAATACCAATTAAAGGCATTGGAAACCTCTATTTCGTTATTTTATTGTTCAGATTTCAATAGTCAGTACGTAACCTAGAGAAACTAATCGTTGTTTATAAATTTATGAACGACGCACTCCCTACCAATTTTTCAGTGTGGTTAGTGTCTCCGATTCTGGCAAATGAAGATGCAATCTTTACAGACATTTTTTTCACTTAATAAAAGACATTTAATGAATGCACAGCCTGTTTTAGCTTATAATAGAGATTTCGATAGTCAATACGTAACCTGGAGAACTAATAGTCGTTTATCAAAAATAAAGCACACCTTCCTAGTTTTTCAGTGCGGTTACGGTTTCCCAGATTCTGGCAAAAGAAACGGCAATCTATATTTACATCCATTTATTCCACTCTATACAGGATGTGCATTCATTTAAGCATGCCAACTTTTGTTATTACGATAGCGTTAGTTTTGATTTTAGGAGTTATTTGGTATCATCCGAAGAGCTAATTCTAGGATTCTTGAAACGCTGAAACGATAGTTCTTTATAAATTAATTGCAAGTGCTTGTTTGCTTAATGTCGTTTCGGCGAACGAAAGATAAAATTTCACTCAAGAGCGCTCTATACTCAGGTTAGCTGGGAAAACCTGTAATTAACTGAACCATTTTTGGTGAACAATTTTTTGGTAAAGATTGTTCTTACCAATGTATTCCATTTTCAAAATAAGAAATAATGATCTCTTAAAATATTTCTTTTTCATAATGAAAATATTTCTCTTTCCATTACATTCTTTCTTTTTCCAGTCTTCAAATATTTCTTCTCCATTCTGATTTTTATTACAGGATGATTTCGTGACTTTTTTCCGTATCATTGAGTTGTTCAGCTTCAAGTTAAGGAATGTTAACAACAAACGAAAAAAAATTCCGGTATGTTATCAGTTTAGTTGATAATCTTTCCGTACTGCTCTTTGTATTCATTATACCCCCAGCCCTCTATATGTCATCTTAAAAGTAATGGTTCACTTCTCATTTTTAACACGCGGTAAATGAATTACAAACGAAATATCTTTTAACGATCCCTTTTCAACAGTTGGGCACTGTACCGTAATCAACAATACGACAAGCCTTTCCCTTCAATTACTTTACTACGATACGTTAAACATACTACAACTACAACAGTTAAAGCAAGTATGTACAGCGAGTTAGAATTTATACAGTTAGATAGTCAGGATGGCTTCGGGTTCACCGACAGCGCTGGCCTACAGAAAGCCTCTCGGACCAGGAGAGCATCTCTCTCTCACTCAAAAACAGATCTCTTTTGCGTAGACTATTGGGGTCTTCTTTTATACTGTCGGCGAATTCAAAAGGCTTTCTCCGGCGTTTGAAGTGCTGGTAAGTGTCCGAAGTTTATGGGATTCCACATGTCACTATAGTGTCAAAAATCTCAAAAGCCCTCGAACCACTCTGGGATTTATGCATTCTATAACGTCAGAACCGCACATTATAAGAACTTTATGGCCTCTTATCCTATAGTTTATGAGACCGCCCGAATCAACAGTTCGCCGATAGATGACATGTTCAGGGGTAGGAACGGGACATCACATACTTATATAATTACAAATTTCGTGTAGTAATTGAGACAGTGTCACAACTCCTCCCCTCTTTAAAAGAATTTTTCCTCTGAAAAATTCCATCCTAGAGTCACTCCATTTAAATTCAGAGTTATTGCATATAAGTACAAAGCCATAATTTTGTCTTAAAATGTTAATAATTTTAACGTTATGACCTTCTGAAAAGTGCGAGAGAGAAATCCAATTCACAGACGATAATGAACAACACATTTTCATATTTTCTCATATTCCTCAATTAACACTTAATAATTCCATTTCATGTCTAATACAATTATAACTGAGTACTAACAAGTAAATATAACATATAACATTCTTAAAATCTACTCCTTTATCTAAACATTAAGCATACAAGTAAAAAAAAACCTTCTTTTACAGCAAAATATCAAAATTCTCATATTATGCTTTCTAAACCCAAGAATACAACATTCACCTTTTTATACCTTGACATAAAAAGTATGTAGTTATTTACTACAAGAACAAAATAACGCAGAAGTTACTTTTCCTTACTATGACAAAAAAAAATGCACAATTGCATGATTCACTAGAACAAAAACAACATAAGAAAACATAAAGTACTATTGCCTTCTTATCTCTTCAAGGCTTCCATCATTCGTGAGTATGCCTTCTACAGGAGAGGGGATTCATGTTAGAATCCTCTTTTCCCGTCAGTATAGGGGTTTGTTGTTGACACAGTTTTTTCGGGTCGGACCCTACCCTACTAAGACTGTCTGCGTTCTTGTGATACTTCACCGATTTATGTTTTACTTCAAATTCATACGGTTGTAATGCAAGTGCCCAGCTCATTAATCGAGGGTTTGAACTGGCGTTTGTACGTAACCAACGTAAAGGATTGTGGTCGGTTATGATTGTAAATTTTCGACCATCCAAATAATAATGTAATTTTTTATTGTAAACACGATACTGGAGCATCCTCGTTCAGTGGTACTGTAACGTCTTTCTACGTCTGAAAACTTTTTGCTCAGGTATAGAATCGGGTGTTGTTCTCCATTTTCTGACGCTTGGCTCAAAACTACTCCTATTCCTGAATTCGAAGCATCGGTTTGCACGATCAATTCCCGATTGAAATTTGGGGCATGTAACACGGGATTATCCGTAAGACTCTTTTTTAATGCGCGGAACGCCTTTTCGCGTGCATCAGTCCAAATAATTTCGGTCTTTTTAGCTCTGCCCTTCAACGCATTTGTCAACGGAGTTGCGAGTACGAAATAATTGTTTATATACCTGCTATAATATCCGGCTAATCCTAAAAACGCACGGATTTGTGTCTTGGTTCGCGGCGTCGGGAAACTTTTTACACTTTCAATTTTTGCTTCCGTTGGGGTACGCGCTCCATTCCCAACGATATGACCCAAATACTTTACGTGGCTTTGTGCGAACTTAAACTTAGAGGGTTTGATTTTCAAATTCACCCTTTTTATTCGCTCTAGAACTAAACTTATATTTTTCAAATGGGCTTCCCAAATGTCTGAAAATATAGCAACGTCATGACGGCAAAATCTTCCATTTCTTTTAATACATCCGACATAAGTTTACTGAAGAAAGATGGTGCATTCTTTAAACCGAAACTCATTTTTAGACATCTGAAAGTTCTGAATATTGTACAGAACGCAGCATAGCGTTGCGCCTTTTCGCTTAAAGGAATTTGTCAGTATCCCTTACCAAATCCAATACTGTAATGTATTTAGCCGATTATACCTTTTCCACTCGCTCTTCGATGTTTGGAAGGGGGAAATAATCGGTCCTAATGATTTCATTCAGCCTTCGGTAATCTACGCATGGTCGAGGGTCTTTACCTGGGGCCTCTACTAAAATTAATGGGGAGGTGTAATCCAACTCACCTACTTCGATAATCCCTAACCGTAACATTTTCTGGATCTCTGATTTTAATATTTCAGTTCGTCTCTGTGAAGTGCGATAGGGTTTTGATCTTATCGGTTTATCGCTGATTAAAGTAATGTCGTGTTCTACTAAATTTGTGGTACCAGGATCATTTGAAAAACACGAAGCAAACCTGTCCAATACTTCTTTTAATTGGTCAATTTGACCAGCAGTCAAATTTTTCTCTAGCTCACTAAGTCTAACTAATTCTCGAAAATCAAAATTCGTAGGATTGTTTTCTAAATAAGGAATATCTATATCATGATCTTCTCTCACTTCAAGATCGCCTTCATAACTCAACAAATTTACATGTTCGGGTCTAGTGTGATAGGGTTTTAGCATGTTAATATGATAAACTTGAGTCTTATCTTTCTTACCAGGAATTCTATTACATAATTGGTTTCCGATATTTTACTCCTAATCTTCCCAGGACCTACCCATTGCAATGAAAGCTTATTAGGTCGAGTCGTCGCCAAAACTAAACTAAATCTCCGTCCTTGAACTCCCGTTTCACTGCATTCTTATCTTATCAGACCTTTCTTTTCCCTTGCATTTCCTCTACTCGCGTTATCGCTAATTCTCCACATCTTTTTAACCTATTTATTAAATTAAAAACGTACTCTGTTACTAAGTCATCTTCAGGGGGTGGATCTAACCAACGTTCCATTAGCAAGGTTTCAGGGGTTCGTAAGTTCTTACTATATACTAATTCAAACGGTGTATAGCCTGTACTTTCATGTACAGTACGGAGAGCTAATAAAATGGCTGGTAAATGTTTATCCCAATCCGCACCTGATTCAAGACATAATGCCCTCAAAAGTCTTTTTACAGTCCGATGAAACCGCTCTACAGGATTACTTTGCGGATGGTGTACAGCAGAGATCCGCAACCTTTTATCTTCCACGGCACAACAACTTTTTTTCGAAAATTCCGCGGCACACCACAAGAAAAAGCTTGCAAATATATAAATTACAATAAATACGTATATGTTTTTATTAGATAAAAAGCACAATAAAATATCTCTATGCATCAAGATAATTATATTTAAGTTTTATATAAATCATTTTGAATTGGACACCAACACAAGAACAATAATATAAAGTTATAGTTTAGAAGTAAAAAAAATTCTCTTTAAATTTTTATATTAAAATTTGTTTTTTGGTCTTTACTTAAGCCTAATAAATCAAAGTTAATTTAAACATAACTAATTTATTAATGAGATATTTAAGCTTGTTTTGATGAACATATGTACGTTTTATATTTGGCTCTATATTAGAAAGAGTTACTCAAAGTTCATGGTCAAGACCCTTTAAACACGATCGTTTGTAATTTTTAATTAGAACCAGTGTCGAAAAACTTTGTTGACATAAGTATGTCGTAGAAAAAGGGAGCAAAATTGCAATGGCCTTGTCAGAAATTTGTGGATATTCTGTCTTAGCTGAAATCCAGAAATATGATGCTCGAGCACACATACAATATATGGTAACAACATGTTTTGTTTTTTCTATAATTTCGACCCAGAGAATTTACATAATAGCAAAAAGTTAGAGGACTATTTTACTTAGAAAAATTTCTAACTGATGCGATGGTTAATTTTTTTTATTATTATGATCGATAAAATCACCGCGGCACAGTCAAGATCATCTCGCGGCACACTAGTGTGCCACGGCACGGCGGTTTCGGAGCACTGGTGTACAGAGCTATGGTGAACCTTAATGCTGAATTTATCAAAAAACTCTGTATTTAGGGCCGAAGTGAAAAAAGTTCCTAAATCACTTTGCACTTCGCGAGGAAATCCTGTACGGCTAAAAATATTTAATAACGCTTCGGTTATTTTAACTAAGCTAATATCTGCTAGCGGAATCGCTTCCGGGTACTTAAATCATACATATTGCAGTCAATATGTAACGGTGTCCCTCGGTGGTCAAAGGTAAGGGTCCGCATGTGTCAATATTAATTCTACTAAAAACCTCCTGAATCACCGGGACCAGTTTCAATGGAGCCTTTTTCTTCTCGTTCGGACGCCCTGCTCTTTGACATTGGTCACAACTACGAACGATCTCGTCCATGTCTTTATAGCAATTTGGCCAATAAAAATACCTAATCAATTTATCTTTTCATTTAGTTCCACCTAAATGCGCTGACGTGCCTTCATGACACAGCGTTTTTACCTGATGTCTCAATGTCTTTGGAATTACTAATAATTTAGTGACATTTCCGAAACGATCTTCTCGATTCCGAACTAAAATTCCACCGATGATCGAATACGTTTTATCTGCTTTTCCTGCACTTGGTTCGCTTGCTCGGCTAACTAATTCTTTTACTTCTTCACACTTTTTCTGCGCTTCCAAAAAACCTTTCTTATCTACCTTTAAGAGGTCTAATTCTGGGGCTTCTGCCTCCAACGCTGGAATTACTATTGGCTCTTCCGTTTCTATCGGAGTGCTATTTTCCGGTTCTTAGCGATTATCTATCCTTAACTCTACCGTGCTTTCCGTATCTCGTTTGACCGTTTCGGCCTCTTTTTGCAAGAGCCTCGTATGAGAGTGCGTTTGGACGGCATTTAGCTGTTCCACCGAAAAAAATCATATTCATATTTCTCTCGTATCATCTCGTCCGTTTTATTACCTAATAATTACCGATTTTGGTCCAAATGATTTCCGCATACAGCAGCCTTAGTAATTTTTCCAAAATCTCTCGCTATCTCCACACGAGCTAAAGGTAAGCGATTTAACTCCAAACTCAGCGGTTGTTCTATCCAAACTGTCTCACCTGTAAATTCTTGTGGACAAATGAATTTTCTACTAACAATGTCTAGAGTGGCACCGCTGTCCCTAAGAAATTTAATCCTTTTGTCATTCACCGTACCTGGAAACGTATAGGATTCTAACAGATCAGGCTTTTCTATTTCTTGTACATTATTTACGGAACCCGACGTTATTTTTTCTGCAATCGAGTGCAGAATGGGCGAAGGTGCGTTTCCGAGCCACAACCGAAGCACTTTAAATGTTCTCTTCGTTCAAATGCCCTAGTTCGGTTTACTGGACCATGTGCTGCTGACGCACCAGGGGGGTTGAAATTTGGCTTATTTTCTCGGAGCTTCTCATGTATGAACAGAAGTGTTCTCTCTACCCTACTATCCCTCGCATCTTTAAATTTTGGACCCTTTGCCCTTACGCTGTCATATCCATCTAGTTGTTCAACTATTTCCGATTCAGTTTTTATATCTGACCACTCATCGATGAAGTGCTCGCGTACCTCAATCTTTTCCCTTTTCTTTATTTGATCCGAGACCAAAAGATTCTTCAGAGCTTCAAAATTATCAACTTCTAAACCATCTAGCCATTCTCGTAAATAATTTCGCAACTCGAACGCAAAGTCCTTCCACGTTGACATGAGAATTTTTTGATGGGATACAAATTTCTGGCGAAAAGACTCCGGGTTTAATTTGTAACAGAGTAAGAGGGTCTGTTTTATATGATCATAATTTTCTGCGGATTCTTCTGGTTCTCTGGTTCTTGGTAGGAGTCCTACAAGGTGCGAAACCCAATTTTCCTTAGGTATTTTTGCACCTTTAACCTGTCGCTCAAAAAGTACTAAATATAAACTAAAGTCCGTTTTATCAGGATTAAATTCAGGAATTAATTTTTTCAAATTTAAATCAGTGGGTCTCAAATTTCTATTTTCCGAGGTGGACTGGGAACTGGAAATTACTGGTTCGATTCTAAATTTTTCTAATTCAAAATTTAGTTCCAATTCTCTGGCTTTTTACTTCGCCGCTTCCTTCCGAATTAACTCCTCCCGTTGCAATTTTTCCTTACGTAGGGCCTCTTCCCTTTCCCAATTATGTATACGAGTTTGCTCTGCTACTCGCCTTTCTAATTCTTCCTGATTCGCCTTCAAAATACACTGGTATGATTCAGCCACGAATTCGGGATCATAATTTTCTTTCCTGTAACCAAATCCTTCAATTGCATTATTGTTTCGCTTCCTTTTCTAGGAATTTCCAACTCAACCAGTTTTACTAAATCCTCTTTTTTCCTTTGCCTAAAAACGCCATTGCCATCTGTTAATTTACCGACTTAACAATAATAATAACATCTTGTAAGTTAAAAACCCAATAGAATCACAGTACTATTAACATTACACAAAAATAAAAATCTTTGACTTTAAATATTTTCTTAGAGAAAAGTATTTAACAATATAAAATGAATTTTTTTTAAATAAATATTTAAAAGAATTTTACAAAGAGAACAATTTATCATATACACTCTTTAAACAAAACACTTGAATTCCATTTCTTTTGGATTTCTCTCTAATCTCATAAATCAACAAAGATATTTCCGATAGGTCTTTAAAATTTTTGAATATTTTAAGAATTTTAACTACAGAATTTTAAGCAATAACTTCTAGAATTTTTGGAAATAGACTCACCTCTTTTTGTTGCTTGAATCTTTTATAATCCATAAACACAACACAAAAATATTCTTCAGCCCTTAGGCCCACAATAATACCACACACAATCACTTCACTGCTCCGAACACCTTTTCAGAGACAGAATCACATAATTTCTTTCTCCCCCGCAATATAGGTCAAACACCCTTTCCGTTCCTCACCCACACAGGAAAACAGAACAACACGGGGAGAGATCAGCTGTGCCGTTGACCTCCGACTTCAGAAGACGAAACTTGCAGACGAAATCTAAACACTCGTTCTTCGCACTGCACGGGAATGATACAACTTTTGAAACCACAGGAATAGAAAAATTTTCTTGCTTGCCCTTCCTTCTGGCAGCACAACACGGCGAAAATATCTCTTTTCGACCTCCGAAACACTGAGTTTCTCGTAATTGTCTGTTCTTACTGGCTTAAGTTTTCCGTGAATTTCTCACAATCACAAGCTACAACAATTTTTCTTACTGGCGTAAGTTTCCGTGAATTTCTTACAATCACAAGCTTCAACAATCTAATTTTCTTGATTCAGACGAATTTCTCGTACTCTTTCTAGAACGAACCTCTAAATACTTACGTATTATTCTTCTCTAACAATATCTGAATACTGACGTATTATTCTTCTTCTCTAACTAACTGTAACTCAAGATCCCTACTAATCTAACACCAAAGCTGTACCGTAGTCAATAAAACGACAAGCCTTTCGCTTCAATTACTTTACTATGATACGTTAAACATACTACAACTACAACAGTTAAAGCAAGTATGTACAGCGAGTTAGAATTTATACTAATTAGATAGTCAGGATGGCTTCGGGTTCACCGACAGCGCTGGTCTACAGAAAGCCTCTCGGACCAGGAGAACGTCTCTCTCGCACTCAAAAACAGATCTCTTCCGCGTGGACTATTGGGGTCTTCTTTTATACTGTCGGCGAATTCAAAAGGCTTTCTCCGGCGTTTGAAGTGCTGGTAAGTGTCCGAAGTTTATGGGATTCCACATGTCACTATAGTGTCAAAAATCTCAAAAGCCCTCGAACCACTCTGGGATTTATGCGTTCTATAACGTCAGAACCACACATTACGAGAACTTTATGGCCTCTTATCCTATAGTTTATGAGACCACCCGGATCAACAGTTCGCCGATAGATGACATGTTCAGGGGTAGGAACGGGGCATCACATACTTATATAATTACAAATTTCGTGTAGTAATTGAGACAGTGTCACAGCACCATTGAAATGACTGACCTGACTTGAATCTTGCTCTCTACCAACCTTGAGGCCGGTTTTCTACCCGTTCAACAATTCCGTAGAGGGAAATATTTTTGTGAATTTAGCTCCTACCAAACGTAAGAGATTCGTTATGTAATTCATCTGGGAAGATGAAAGCATAGTAACAGTAGATGTCTCGTGTACGAAAGGCACGCTATTGAAACAGTATAAACTTTTTGCATGAAAGGCAGAGATCTCGAATTCTATACCCGAAGCGACAGATCTGGTTTACGCGACGAATTGTAATAAAAATTAAACTTTATAGCAGCAAATAAAGTAATTTCGATGAGAGGTAAAAGCTCTCACACGGGGACGACTTGTAACGACTTGTAATTAGGTAGCAGTATGAAACTGGTTAGGAACTTATAAAAAAATAAGGCAATGCCTAGTGAGTTTAATCTTATATATTTTGTTATAAAAAAATTTGGTTTTACTACATAAATTTAGAAAGAGAATAATATTATTTTTGCAGTTTTATTAAGTTCTTAGATAGATATAAACAAAGAATACTTCACTTTCCCCTCTCCAAGTACTTGCTAGAGTTTTTTAAATAGCATTCTATTTAGTTTGTGTCGCAGGGTTTACATTTAACGGAAAGGTATGGAGATTGGGTGTGAATTGGCGAATAAATGCGAAAGGGAAACTAATTGGAGAAGATGGTAAGATAGAGTAGAAGAGGCAAGAAACAGAAGTGAAAAGAGTAATAAAAGAGACATGTAACGGCAAGATAGAAAAGTGTATGTGAGTTAGAGAACAGGTGAGGAAAAGAAAATAATGGGAAAAGATAAGATAGATTAGATGAGGCAGGAAGCAGAGGAGGGAAAAAGAATAATAAGAGAAGCACCAGAAGGCAAGACAAGAAGATTGAAAAGGGGATTTATAGTAGCCATAAAACGGTCCCGCATATAGAAGAGATCCGAGAAATAAGCGGGAGAGAATATGAAGCAGGGAGCATAATTAGATGATACGCCCATGACTCGGAATGGCTAGAATGAGTATAAATGAAAACCCGCAAGCGTATGACGAAATGAGAGGGGGCGAAATAACAAGGCCAACAAGAGATTGAAATAGGAGGTACCCAAAAGTTACAAAAGATGAATATGAAGAAAAGAGGAGAGAAGAAGTTAGGAAGATGATCAATTAGTTGAGAAAAAGATAAGTTAGCTAGTAAGCGTACTTGTGAGATGCACCTAGATGGACTTATCGAAGATGTAGACCGCTGGAAGAAGCCTATGATGCAGTTGAAATCCCAGCTAAGCAGACTACCACAAAGGACGATGCCCTATGCGATGACCGACTGTCAACCGTTGATAGGGAAGTCGTCAGAGAAAGTATTCTGTTCATTTCCCACATTATGTCTGCCAATGCTTCAATGATAAATAGCAGTTGAGTAAATAAGAAAGACGTGCAAGTCGTTATAGAGATAATATAAGTTTAAGTTGAAAGGTTAGGGTGAGCCCATTTAATATGACTAAGTATATTTGTATCTGTTTTGTGATGAGCTGAGTGAACTAAATATAAATGGTAATTTTGAGTATTAATATTATTTGATAATTAAGTTCATATATTGGATATGATATAGCCAATAATGATATGAATAGTAAATGTCATGATTGTGTATTTGTGTCATATCCTCAATAAATCAATGTATTATTTCAATTCAGAATAGCATTTATTTTCAAGTCACCTGTTTCTTAAATACCACTATACAAAATTACCCACCACAGTTTGCTTCTGCATAGCGCCTGGTTACGATTTGCAATTGGATATTATCCATAAAAGATGAAACTTGTTAGCAACTCAAAAATAACGCAATACCTTGTGAGCATAATCTTACAATATATTTTTAATCAAGCAAATTTTAGCTACATGGATAATTTTTCAAAAGGAAAGATATTATTAATTATTTTTACTATTTTATTAATTCTTACATAAATATAAACAAAGAATACTTGTTATTTATTCAGTTTCCTCGCATCAGTCGTTTCTTTTTTCTTTTCCTGTTGCTTAATGCCAGTGCAGTATTATAAAATTCCTTCGCATCCATAAATATTCATCAAAAATATTTCATCCAGTAACAGGCGACGGGAGATTAAAAGAAAGTTTCTAAATTTCACAATTTTTTTTTTCGTAAAAACTTTGGCTATACTACATATCTTCTCAAAAATAGAAGATATAGGGCGATTCCCGAGAAAGAGGCCTCGAATGTTCGGTAATAACTCACGCTAGAATGAACGGAACAATATACAATGTTCTCCTCAGTAGATGGTACATCCCATCACATGGTTCTCAGATGAGGCACGATTCCATTTGTCGGGTTACGGTAAAACCCGTCAAAGGGCCGCTGAAAATCCCTCTGCCCCGTACCAAACACCTCTCCATGTTAAAGTTGATGTGTGGGTTGCGCATCATTTTCTTGGACACCGATGTGTATCTGGACATTTTGAAACAGTTCATGAATCAACTGGGTGATCGATAGATTAGATGAGGCAGGAAGCAGAGGAGGGAAAAAGAATAATAAGAGAAGCACCAGAAGGCAAGACAAGAAGATTGAAAAGGGGATTTATAGTAGCCATAAAACGGTCCCGCATATAGAAGAGATCCGAGAAATAAGCGGGAGAGAATATGAAGCAGGGAGCATAATTAGATGATACGCCCATGACTCGGAATGGCTAGAATGAGTATAAATGAAAACCCGCAAGCGTATGACGAAATGAGAGGGGGCGAAATAACAAGGCCAACAAGAGATTGAAATAGGAGGTACCCAAAAGTTACAAAAGATGAATATGAAGAAAAGAGGAGAGAAGAAGTTAGGAAGATGATCAATTAGTTGAGAAAAAGATAAGTTAGCTAGTAAGCGTACTTGTGAGATGCACCTAGATGGACTTATCGAAGATGTAGACCGCTGGAAGAAGCCTATGATGCAGTTGAAATCCCAGCTAAGCAGACTACCACAAAGGACGATGCCCTATGCGATGACCGACTGTCAACCGTTGATAGGGAAGTCGTCAGAGAAAGTATTCTGTTCATTTCCCACATTATGTCTGCCAATGCTTCAATGATAAATAGCAGTTGAGTAAATAAGAAAGACGTGCAAGTCGTTATAGAGATAATATAAGTTTAAGTTGAAAGGTTAGGGTGAGCCCATTTAATATGACTAAGTATATTTGTATCTGTTTTGTGATGAGCTGAGTGAACTAAATATAAATGGTAATTTTGAGTATTAATATTATTTGATAATTAAGTTCATATATTGGATATGATATAGCCAATAATGATATGAATAGTAAATGTCATGATTGTGTATTTGTGTCATATCCTCAATAAATCAATGTATTATTTCAATTCAGAATAGCATTTATTTTCAAGTCACCTGTTTCTTAAATACCACTATACAAAATTACCCACCACAGTTTGCTTCTGCATAGCGCCTGGTTACGATTTGCAATTGGATATTATCCATAAAAGATGAAACTTGTTAGCAACTCAAAAATAACGCAATACCTTGTGAGCATAATCTTACAATATATTTTTAATCAAGCAAATTTTAGCTACATGGATAATTTTTCAAAAGGAAAGATATTATTAATTATTTTTACTATTTTATTAATTCTTACATAAATATAAACAAAGAATACTTGTTATTTATTCAGTTTCCTCGCATCAGTCGTTTCTTTTTTCTTTTCCTGTTGCTTAATGCCAGTGCAGTATTATAAAATTCCTTCGCATCCATAAATATTCATCAAAAATATTTCATCCAGTAACAGGCGACGGGAGATTAAAAGAAAGTTTCTAAATTTCACAATTTTTTTTTTCGTAAAAACTTTGGCTATACTACATATCTTCTCAAAAATAGAAGATATAGGGCGATTCCCGAGAAAGAGGCCTCGAATGTTCGGTAATAACTCACGCTAGAATGAACGGAACAATATACAATGTTCTCCTCAGTAGATGGTACATCCCATCACATGGTTCTCAGATGAGGCACGATTCCATTTGTCGGGTTACGGTAAAACCCGTCAAAGGGCCGCTGAAAATCCCTCTGCCCCGTACCAAACACCTCTCCATGTTAAAGTTGATGTGTGGGTTGCGCATCATTTTCTTGGACACCGATGTGTATCTGGACATTTTGAAACAGTTCATGAATCAACTGGGTGATCGTCCAGCAATATGGAGCAACCTATCCCACATCGCCAAGGAGCATTGCGAAAATTGAGTCTTTTCGCATGGAATGAAATCGATTATGCATACTTCAAGGTATGAAGCGGATGTTTTGGGTTCAGATTGCCTCATCTTAGTGAGCGTTGCTGCAGAATAATCGGGCCTCTGTCGAGTGAATCATCCTATACATTATATTATTTTCCCTATTTTATTAAGTTCTTAGATAAATATAAACAAAGAAAACTTGCTCTTTATTGCGGTATCTTTTAACGGTCAGTTTCCTCGTCCGCAACCAGTTCGCCTTTTGCTTTTCCTTTCGCTTAATGCATGGTAGTGCAGTGTTATAAAATTCCTTCGTTTCTATATACATGGTGGTCCAAAATTATTGAGCGCATTTCATGTTTGAAAAAATAAAGACAAAATGAGGTACGTACATGTTTGTTTTTTGGAAAGACAATTTCAAACAGTTTTACACAACAATATTTTAAACATTAAATAACTTCCATTTGTGGAACGCAAAATATCCAGCCGATATCCATTTTCACGCCTAGTGTTTTGCAGCATTTCAGGTCTTCATCCAATGACTTCAGTGATTCGTCGTTTTAGGTCATCGTCATCGATATCCGGAACTGGAGTCACGAAAACTCGGTCCTTAACATTCCCCCCCCCAAAAAAAAAGGTAAGCGCCATCTACCGGCTTATGTGGAAGTTATTTACTGTTTAAAATTTTGTCGTGTAAAACTGTTTTAAATTGTCTTTCCAAGAAAACAAACATGTACGTATCTCATTTTTTTTCAAAATTGAAATGCGCTCAATAATTTTGGACCACCCTGTATGTTCAGTGAAAATATTTCATCAAATAACAGTCAACGGTATTAATTTCCCGTTGCCTCTTAGTCCCGTGATTACACAGAAAGTATCTTGATTTCCCAACATTTTTTATTGAAAACATTTTAGCTGTACTACATAGCTCTTCAAAGATGGAAAAATATTTCATAATATTTTTACTATTTTATTAAATTTTTAGATAAATATAAACAAAGAAAACGTTCTCTTTTTTGCTGTAAGAAAGCGATATCTCAACGATCTGTTTCTTCCTACACATCCACATTTTTTTCTCGTTTCCTATTTTATTTTTCTGATGCTAATGCAGTATCACTAAATTACTTCACTTCTATAAATATTTTGTTAAACTATTTCATAAAATAACAGGCAATGAGAGATTAAACGGAAAGTTTCCCAATATCATAGATAACCAGGAATTTTATCGGGGTTTTATTATCATATTACATGCCACAGGTTCGTTAATCGCTCGAAAGATAATCTTTGCTATTAAAACAATACATCAGGCATATATCTTCAATTTAATCAATACATCCTACAGCCTTGATATCATTTTGACAAGTGAAAATTTAAAAATTTTATTTAAATATTAAACATAGTAGATACGAGTATGTTTGTATGCATCATTTTTGTAAGTGTTAGACTGAAACAAACAGATAAGCCAAAGAAATATAGTCCTACTTTCATGAAGTCAGCATGAAGGAAAAGTGTGTTTAGTCATATTTTTAAGGATAGGTTGAAAAACAATTAATCATGGGAAAACTTCCTTAGTAAAAAACATATTTCATAAAAATTCACTTCTATAGAAGAATCCTAGCAGACAGCAAAATTTGTTCGCGTCAGATTGAAAAGCAAGTTTCCCATAACTTCACTTAACCATAACGAGATTTAAGCTAGTTCTTAGTTTTGCATGAGCTGATCGGATGTAGGGAATCATGTGAAGTTGAGTAAAAGATATGAATTCACTGGAAAATCCTGATCTCAAGAACGATAACACCAGATTATTTTAACCTGCTTATTTGATTTTAACACATTAAAATCAAGTTTGATAGCTAGCTTTGTTTGGACTGGGCATCGATCGAAAATAGCACAACAACAGAATATTTCCTGCCACCGGACTGAATTTTGTCCATCATGCGTTATTTTAGGTATACATTTAAATGCAGTACGTTTCAAATTAGTTTGCATACACACACACACATACACACACACACACACACACACACATACATACATACATATATATATATATATATATATATATATATATATATATATATATTGTGTGTGTGTGTTTAAAATAAGTTTGCATTCATACAAGTGTGTTTATTTTCCGATCAGGATCCGAGAATGTACATAAAGGATAATATATCGAGTAAACACTTATGGGTATCACATAAGATTCGCACTTATGTGTATCATATCATACATGCGAATCACTAAATCGAGATGGCCAATGTTTCAAATACACTGCTGGCCACTGTAAATGCAACACCCTGAAGGAAACATGCAAATAACATGAAATTTACAACATGCATTAGCGGAGGTGAGATATGCAAATGATTAGAATTTCAGCGCAGACGCACATCACGCGCGCCTGTGGCGCCACTTCAAAGCGCTATTTAAGGCTTGGAGATTTCGACGATTTCAAGTTCGGCAATTGTGTTTTTCTTGTGGTTTTTTTCAAAAAAAACGATCAATTATGCCTCGTCGAAAACAGCGATCATCTTTTGATCAAGTATCCGAGTTCGACAGAGGAAGGATAGTGGCCTACCGAGATCGTGGATTATCTTTCAGAGAAATCGGTAGTCGTGTTGGACGAAACCAAACAACTGTAATGCGGATATGTGATCGTTGGATGCAGGAGTGTACGACGGACCGGCGTGTTCGATCGCATCCACCTCAGCGCACCACTTCACGTGATGACAGGCAAATTGTGCGCATGGCAGTGACGGATCGCTCAGTCACATCACGAACCATAGCACAGCACATGCAGTCTGTAACGCATCATCCAGTGTCTGCGCGTATCATTCGACGCCGTTTACAGCAGAGTGGTCTGTCCGCAAGACGTCCATTGCTTTGTCTACCCTTGACGCAGAACCACAGACGTCTCCGCCGCCAATAGTGCGATGACAGAAGGATGTGGACGGCAGAATGGAATGAAATTGTCTTTACTGACGAGTCACGCTTCTGTCTGCAACACCACGATGGTCGCATTCGAGTCTGGAGACACCGTGAAGAGAGGATGCTGAACAGCTGCGTTATGCACCGCCACACTGGTCCTGCACCGGGTATTATGGTATGGGGTGGTATTGGATATCACTCTCGCACACCTCTAGTACGCATTGCCGGTACTTTAAACAGCCAGCGCTACATCTCCGAGGTGTTGGAGCCAGTTGTCCTTCCTTACTTTCAGGGCTTGCCCACAGCCATATTTCAACAGAATAATGAGCGACCACACGTGGCACGCATTGTCCAACGGTTCTTCGTCAATTGCCAGATTCAATTGCTTCCCTGGCCGCCACGCTCTCCGGATCTTTCGCCGATAGAAAACATGTGGTCCATGGTTGCTCTACGATTGACCCACATTCCATCCCCAGCTGCCACAGCAGATCAACTTTGGCAACGTGTGGAAGCTGCTTGGTCTGCTGTACCCCAAGAACTCATCCAAAGTCTCTTTGAATCAATGCCGAGGCGTGTGGCAGCGGTGATCTCCAACAATGGCGGCTACTCTGGCTACTGATTTTGGCAGGAACCACACTTCACAGATGTCTATAAATTTAATCATTTGATACTTGGTCAACATGTTATCTACAAAATAAATTTTGTTGTGATATCTCTTGTCTTTCTTGGTGTTGCAATTTGGGTGGCCAGCAGTGTATGTTTCGAGAGAGCGTGCGAGGTTTTGGTCAAGTCAATTTAGGGGAATAACTCTTCCAGAACTTCTGCGGATTTTGGATTATTTACATTTTTTGAAACATTTTCATTTGTGTAATAGAATATCTTGAGAATGAAACTCGCGTTCAAACAAAAATCCATTTACGTGTATGCAGGGCCGCCGTCAACTGAGCCAGGGCCCGAGGCAAAATAATACAGCGGGCCACCCTCTCCACTCAATGTTTGAACATTGTATACATTTTTTAGTCAACTCTTATTTAACCGGGCCCCCTGCCAGCCCGGGCTCCTGGGCATTTGCCCCCTTTGTCCCCCCCCCCGCCCCTGTCGCCGGCCTTGCGTGTATGAACTCGTACTCCTAGCCTCGTGATTACTTATTCCTATTTTTAAAATAATTTTGTGCTTGGAACAAAATGTTTGTGAACTGAATCACCAGAAACCACAGCCGCCTTGTTGGCTATCTGTGGTTGGTTGACATTACCATCATTAGTTAGGATTCTTTATTTATAAGTTACTGACGAAATATATCACTTATTCGCCAGAAAGTAATGAACCGTAAAATAACTTCCCATTCATAATGTAAAAGTAATAACAAACGAGATGAGGTGTCAAATTTTTTACTTGCGTCACGATGAGACTAAAAAAATTTGAGATACAGGAACATTTCGAATACTAAACTTTCAGATAAGGGGATAATCAATCTTTGTATTTTGTTGGTCGTTCAGTAATGAAGAAAGTTTCGTTATAACGTTTTGGTAAAAGTACGGTACAATTTTACCCCGTTTCCTTATCAACTCATATAGTGGTCTAAAATGTTGGACCAAGGCCAGAAACTTATTTACCACATAAATCTTCCCTTTCACTGATAGCAACCATATGTTTGTTCTATATAAAAGCAAAGATAAGGTATCAAACTGCGAATTTCAGCTATTAAATTCGAATGAATCCAACATTCAGGACTTTTAATATTTCTCGGACAAGTCTAACAGAAAAAAATAAAGGTGCTTTCATTAGCTTCTGTTAGCACCGAAAACTCTTGATTTTGAGACAAAATTGAAATTGCCCTCGAACTCTGATCGCTTTATCCATATTAGATTACATTCCAGATTATCCGAGGTAATTTATGTATGTGCACGGAAAATCTAAACATTACCCTTATGGTTAAAAATGGACTGTTTGGAATTTAAAAGAAACTCTCTATGGTGATTTAAGTGGGATTTTTATTTTAAACATAAACTAAATTCATCTTCAAAACTCATTTTTTATGGTAATATTCTGTAAGGCAGTTTGTATCTTCCAATTTTTTTATGATGTACAGGTAATCAACAAATTAGATAATCCGTTTGTACTTCTCTTTGATTTGAAATAATTTCAATTCTCAGCAGTAATCAAAAGAGGTCTGGGGTGGATATTTTCAAGAGAGAAATATTTATATATAATTCTTAGCACTCGAGATCTAGAGATATTAATGTGTAAAAAACTATTTTTCATTTAATTTCATCTGACTACATTAAAAATTGTTATTTTATAAACAAAATCCAATTTTGGAGGACTGGGTGTATTTTCCAGAATAAGCAAAATAAAGCTGTTTTATTGTTTAACTTTTTACCCTTAAATCATCCTTAAACTTCTTATTGCTCTTTAAAACAAAATTCAAATATAAGGAATTATCAGGTAGAAATTTTCTAAAGAGATATGCATTGTCTTACCTCATACATCTGAATACTACTTTTATAAAAATGTTAAATTAAGATTGTTTGTTTAGATTTTTCTAAAAACAACCTATTATATTCCATTAAAAAGTTTTATAATTTGAGAAATAAGCTTCATTACGCTATCTTTTTGTAATAAAGATTTTTTTTATCATGATTTGTAATTACAAAGAAATTCTCGAGAAGCATACATTGAGAAACAAGATATTTTAAATTCAACTAACGCGATGCATTAAAAATCGAATTTCACTCTAAATTCTTTAGTGTATAATTTAAACAGGCTCATTTATTTCCTTTCCGATACTAATAAAAACAAGTTTATTTTGAAAAAGTATTTAAATGTGTAAGGGAGTGTAATCCCTCGGACTTAAGCCTGCAGCGAGTATCTGCCAGGAGCACGATTTGAACCACGCGTCTCTGCACAAAAAAGCCTCGGCCCTGACTACCTTGACAGTATCAGCTATGTAAGAAAATCACATACTAAAAATACCCTCCCACACAAGCTACTTATTTCAATTTTTTTTAAGTAAACCAATACTTTTGAGAAACTAAGGGAGAAGAAAGAAATCTAAAATGGAGCTTCTGTAATTTCTTGATGAAAGCATTAACATTTTGAGGAAAAATTATCTTTGCATATAGAATTCAATTTGACTCGCAGTTTCATTAATGATCGAATAAAAAAACCAGGCAAATAAACATGTAGTCAAGATTTATTTCATTGACACTGATCTCTGATAAATACCATTTGACACACCAGTCACTTTTCTGTCCAACTCATATTTAAGAATCTCTTACAATAAAAACAATACATTTTTAAGTTTTGGAGTATATTTTAGGAAAATTAAGCTTCAAATTACAAATAAAAGTCTAAAGATGATAATTAGGAAACAGTATGAAAAATATCATTAATGATAGAAAATAATTACATCAACACTATAAAAAGATGATAACTTGATTAAAAAATATTTTTCCCCAGAGAAGGCGAAATCGTCAATTTCTTTGAAAAACAGCAAATAGGATGAGACGCTGAGTAAAAAACTTTAAAAATAATCTTCTAAAATGCCACAGTAAAAGTCTATTTTATTTGTGTTCAAGCAATAATCGGGATTAAAAGAAGACATATTTCGGCTAGAAAATTGCAAAATATAATTATTGAAAGGGAATTACACAAGCGTTTTATGAATATGATAGCATAAATCAAACATGAGCAGACCATCAATTAGCGATTGCAAAAAGAATTCAAATTTTGAAGCCGACAAAATTATTAATTAAACTATCAAAATTAAAGTACTTTTAAAGAGAAATCTTTCTTCAGTGATACTTAATGTTGCAGAAGATAAAAAAGGAACGTGTGTAAAAATAAGTAAGGCCGGAATGTTGATTTGCTAATTAATAGGTAACTTCCGAGTTTAAGAACAAAATGACATTCCTTTGCAGTTAATGCGACCTCGTGTTTCAGAGGTTTCGTTAGCCTCGTGATTAGCAGTTATTTCGCTTCGTTTTCAAATCAGCATTTAACTTCTCATCCATTACAATTTCTCTAAAATTCATCTTCAATTCCGGCTTTTGAAACGTGACCTCGACATTTAAAATATTGGAAACGGTGTTAATTACTAATTCGAAAAATTTCTGTCACAGCATGACGCGGAAATCCGTGCCGAGAAAAATCTCTCAGCTTAAGAATTCACTAGCACTAGTAAATGAACATTTCTTTTTGGAAAATTTTGAATTTCTTTTCTCTTCAACGCTGCTTAAACAAAGTGAAAAATATCAGTACCATTATTCAACTGTTTGATATACATGAAATTCTTAAGTGAAAATTTTGAGGCAGGATATTCTTCTCATAGAAATATTTAGGAGAAAAATTATGAACGACGATTATTAAGAAAAGGATAATAAAGGAGTCATAAAAGTAACCGGCGCATGTTTAGTGCTAGTCGTGAAAAAAGCATTAGTGGATGAATATGTCTGAGAGACATTTAACTGGGAGGGAGAGCCATTATAGAAGACTTACAGACCGACGAACAGAATCAAGTTAAAGTCAAATTCTTGCACAATCATTTATTGTCTTAGGGAATTCTTAGTTTAAATACCTGCCAGACAGCTTCAAAATTTTGAAGTATCTTCACACTCACACACACATTCAGACACTGGGGAGAAATCGGTTAAATAGTGGAAATTTAATCGTAAAATTGATTTAATAAATACTTTAATAATTGTAGTTTGAATGGACATTCCAACGCTCGCATATGTTGTCTTGAGGAAATTTCATACCAATTTTCAAAAAATAAATGTTATGAAAAAAATGGGAAATATTATAATACAGCTATATTTACTTCCTGAACACGTGTATCTTCAGTGTAGACAAATGCCAGACATTAATGACTCGGTTTCTTTGTTTCGACTTCATGAATCAGCATCTTCCTCCATACATATTCCTGTAGCACTGATAATTTGTAAATGCCAAAACATTCTGCGATATTTCCAGATCTATGATAATCTACTTTTCGAGGGCGCATGCATAAAATAGTCGACTTAATAAATCGGCGTCTTGGGCCCTTATTCGTATCATCGCTACTGCTGATAGGCGACAAAGGCAAAAAAAAACCATCTTCCAAATTGTTAAAGGTGTCAAAAACAACGAAAATCAATCCACTCTCCCTTTAAAATGAAGCATTTTGTTTCTTACAATAATTCAGTTTCTCGATGTCACTAAGTAGCATCCTGATCTCCCACAAATTGCAGTTGGTTAATCAACTTTGGCTATACAAGAGACCGATATCGAACGGCTCCAAACACTCGTGCTGACAGTGGAACTCGAACCTACAGGCCCATTTATTACAGTGCAAGAGAAGTTAGGAAGAAAATATGCAAAGTTATACATAAGGGCAATATGTCTATACTTACGTATGTGTTTACATTTCTTATAAATAAAGCACCCAAAGAAGTAGTACTATACTCCATATTTTGTAAAGAAAAAAAGAGGAATTTAGAATCTCGCATGTATAACTAATCATAGAAACTGAACCCCGCAGTTTTCTATCCCATAAATGAATTCTTTATAACATGAAACTTTGTTCACAGACAAAAAGTTTTGAAGGATCTTAAACATTTTTTTAAAAATTATAATAACGAATAAAGTTTAATGTCTCCAATAAAACCTCTTTGTGCAATTGTTGTTGCAAAATAAAATATTATTGGCTCCTTTTTTTAAGCCGCTACTTCAGCATTTTCATTTCTGCTTTTTCCAAACAACTTACTTACAAGCATTAGTTTACGCTCAAAACAAAATTCTAAATTGGAATTTCTTATTCATCGAGATTCTTTGCACGGAAGTTTCAAACTTTTTTTGTTTAAAATAACATGTTATAAAATAAGTCAATGTTAAGTTTCCGTAATAAATTATTAATATATACTAATATTAATTTTTGCCTACGAAATCTGAATAGTTTTATTTACTTTTTTTCATAACGTAAAAATCTGATGTACGCATGATTAGTACTATTAGTTTGGGAAACTCCTTTTAGTAAGACGAGTTATAGACGGAGATAATGTTCTTTCTTTGATTACTTTTAAAGGAAAACTGTTCAGCTGAAATACTGAAAAACTCATTTCTAGAAAGAAAAAGCGAAATTAGAGGACCACAGAACCTCTAATGCTCTTATAATTCTAAATTACGAATACATAGATATTATATTCAAGCGTGTTATTTACGAGGTCCATTTCAAAATTGGGAAGCTCCTAACCTGCTCTCGTCTTCACAGGATGAAGCGTCGAATGGTTCTTTTCGTTTGAAAAGAAATCCACTAACAAATGGAGCTTATTCGAAATGCAAAAGTGGTCAATAAGTGACACATAAAGAGAGGTATGTAATAATATCCCTTTTATATCAAAAGTTGTTTAAAATAATCCTTCTATTAAGCAGGATATTTGTACAAATTCTAGCTTCATTAGAAAGTTTTGGCCGATAGTGAAAGTCACTCGTTTTGCAGTTTAATGAAATTGTCAAAGTGAAAGAGATTTTATTAAGCGATGTCCGACAGTCTGAACTTTGTACTAGGTCCCGTTTACCATCGAACTGGCGATAACGAGTGACCTTGAGTTTGGTCCTGCTTAGTAACAAGTTCCTGTTAAATTTTTTGCTCAAGTTACTTACAAATGAGCTGAAGGACAACTATTTTGTTTTCAACTTGAAATAAATTTTTGAAAGTTTTAACTATCCAGTGATTCTTTGGAGAGCTTTATTGCTAAACTGAATAGTACCGGCTTAACAATTTAACTAACACCTATATGAAAGTACATGAGTCTGCGAGGTTGATCAATGACATAGAACGGTAGTTTAGGACTGGAATATGGGCCCGGTGGGTTCCAACCCTGATCCGTGCACAAGTGACAGAAAAAAATTATGCATCAATTAGGTCTTTGCAAAAATACTACTAGCAATGCTGCCTATTATGGAATGGCCCTCATTCAAATGAATATTGATTTGACGTAAATATATCATATTTACATCTCAAAGAACATCTCTAGCGAATGCGAAAATAACGAGATCCATTAAAATAGAAGTCTAAATCTGTTAAGTCTATAAAGTCAGTCAACATTTTTGTATTTCTTCTAAATTCTTCGATCAACTCGGAAGGGATTGAATTAAATAAAAAAAATTAGAGTTCTCAAATTGTCGCGATAGTTCAACAGGTAAAATAGTGTCCTCGGGGTTAAAGGTTTAGTAACCGGTCACAGAATCTGGTCGTTATAGTGGCGCTCGGCCGATTAAAAGTAATGCAAGAAAGTGGGCCGTAAGTAAAATCGGACAAAAATTGATATGGGGGGGGGGATTCATCATCGTAAGAATGGTTAAAGTGAAGTGAAACTTGTACTGGGAAACATTCGGAGAAGTTGTCCCGAAGAAAAAGGAAATAAAGTGAAGTAAAAACAGGAAAATCGTCAAGATAATTCAGTTTCTCGAATGCTAGCATTAAGGTTAAGTTACCTGGGTTCTTTCCATGTTATTGGCAGAATAGGTCCAAATAGACTTTTAGTTTAGGGTTCAAATATACGAAGTTACTTAAATGTGAAAATGTTACTTTATGTGAAAATGTTTAATATAAAATTACATTTACATAAATGTTTATACTTACAGATGAAGAGTCTTGTACCTAAATTTTATTTTCTATGTATTTTGAGTTAGCAATTCTTATGTCCTGCTTTAAAGAAAAATTAGAAAAATAAGTATTAAAAATGCGATATATACTTAATTTTATTAGTTATATCCTTGTATTTGAATCATTTAAAACTATATGCGTCTTTTTTATCAGTTCCAATCAAAAACGGTCCAAACTCCGATAAATGAGAAACTGGTTCGATTTCCAGAACATCAGCTGTGATCATATCGCTCCCATCTACTCAGTAGCATAGGTCATGTATTATGGTAACGAACTTTATTTATATATATTTCTTTGTTAATTTCCCATCTCGTCATACAACATTAATCTTCTGTTCCAACCTTCGAATTTGAATTATACATATTACCGTAAGACAGCGGAAAATCTCTTTTAAAAAAACAAATCAATTTTCAGAAAGAAGCGTTCCTTCGAAGACTGATATCGTTACACCCAAGTCCTGTGATTGCTGCAGGCTGTTACCCATTGCTGAAAAGTGAAGGTCGACCATCCCAATTCAAGGCCTATTCAAGGCTTTCAAGCGGTGCAAAATCAAGAAGATCGTTTACCAAGGTCTCAACAGCGTCGAAATGTCCTCTACAAAAATCATTATCACTATCAAAAGAGGGGAAAATGTCTACACTTTATGTCTATTGTAATAGTATTTGGAACAAACTGCTTTCCAGTAGTAATATATAACAACGTCAATTCCAACAGCCAAATGGAAATAAGTACTGTTGAGGTGAATTGGGATATAAATTTCATTACTACGATTTGAAAATAGAGTCGACGTTAGCAGTTTGGATTATTAGACAGTTTGCTATCCATATTTTTATTTTGCAATGCCTATTCTGAGGACATTTACTATTCACATCTCGAGTTTTATTGGATACTTTTCTAAAGGATCATCCACTAGGTGAACCAACGTTGCCCCCTATAGGAGCACACAACGAGATTATCCATGCCTGAGCCGGGATTGAAACACAGGCCCATGCAGTGGGAGCTTTTAGAATTAACTATCATACACTATCAAGAATTAAATGGGAACTTTTGTGTAGCCTGTAACTATACGAAATTTATTAAACAGATCACTGCATTTTTGTACTCTTTATAACTTTGTTGAATTCAATTTCAATAACTTTACAGTTGTTTAAATACCGTACATATATAACATGCTAGAAGTTGACTATCTCCCCCGGTGTTTGATCCTGGAAGATATTTTATTCTTTTCTGTGGCTGAACACTATGAAGAGTTTTAGTTCTGGTGCCAAAAGATATTCAGGATTTTCGCCACACAAGCACCAAACCAATTATAAGAATACCTGACTTATTTGCAGCTCATAATAGATTGTTAAAACTTTGGCGTTTCAATTTTAAATACCCTAAACAAAATTTTATGAAAAGAGAAATTCTAAAAGTTAATTCATCTCAATATGATTCTAGAACAGAAGAACATTTTTAAATTCATCTTGTAGAAACGTTTATCGTTTTACTATGTCATAGGCATATACAGAAAAATTTTATCAAATTGTTTGATTATACAATTACCCTCTAAAATGTTATAATAGAATGTTTCATAGTTCTCTCACAGAAACAGATTTCATATTTTTATTCAAGTCATCAATATACTTGAATATATTGATGAAAATAACAAATATTATTACTCTCTTTTTAGTATAACATTTTTTGCAAAAGAAAAAAGGAAATTAACGTCATTTCGAGTCCAAGTCAACCTTCCAAAATACGTTGAAACGACTAACACTGTGCTATATTTTTCTCATACACTTCACTAGCTATTGAATCTTCAGCATCCGGAAGAGGCGTTTCAGGATGAGACCAGTGGTGCGCAAACTGTCGGTCGAGACCCACAGAGGGGTTGGGGAAAAAAATGGGACACGTCGCGAACAGTCGAAAGTCAATTGTTTTTCCATTTTAACGTAGGATTACGTTTCTCCATAACGGTCCTCCGGAAGGCAAAATTTCAGACTCTAAAACCGTCTGTCGTCGCGAGTTATAATTTTGGCAGCGCGGCAAACCCAGTCTGTATCGCTTGGGCAAGCAGTAAACAACCAGAAAAGTACCAAAATGCGTCAAAATTTTGACATATATACATATATATATATATATATACATATATATATATATATACACATATATATACATACATATATACATACATATATACACATACATATATATATATATATATATATATATATATATATATACACATAACGCATACATACATATATACATACAAAGGGGGTAAGCAACGATAAGTAATCCTATGTTAATAGGATAGGATATGTTAATATGATCAGGTAGTTTCGTTAGAAGAGACTACCTGAATTTTTTTTATTTTTTTTATATGTTCGTAACACAGGATTTTATTAAATAAGGTGTCGTCCATTGCTTCCATTCGCTTTGACCTAGATGTGCGAGACTGGATTTTCAAAATGAGAATCTAGAATGACCAAATAACGATGATATGAAGAGTAGCATTCCCAAATATTTCACCAGATGTTGAAAAAAATACTATCCGAGATTGCATTCATTTTTTTCTAGTTTAGCGTTATTTAGATAAATGAAGATTTTAACTTTCATTGTTTTAACAGGATGCTTCTCATTTTAAAATCATGCTCTTTCCTTTTAATTTTAATTTTTGTCAGTTTTTACTTAAATGAAATACAAATACATTTTAATACTTAAATAGGAAGTTTTAGTCGCATGAGATTTGGCAAAAGACTAGTGTAGATGGTAAAGAAGCCATTTTTTTTATTTATTTTTTTTTTTTTTGCTAATGTCCCTGGGGGCTGACGACATTACCTCCCAGTCCGGTGTACATATGAATACAAGGAAATAGAAACACAAATCACACAATCACAGAAGAATTTTATTAATAAACGATGATACCGGCGACGGACGATGGGTTTGCAGCTCCCTTTTCTAAGATGGGGCTCCTTTTGCAGGCGGAAGACCGACCGGTTCCCCAGAATACAACCGAGTCTTATGCGGGAATCGAACCCGCGCCCCAGGCGTGGCAGGCTGATGCCTTTAAACACTCAGCCACTCTGCGACATTGTTATTCTGCAAGTAAATATATACCCAACATTTAGAGTTCATCGATTTTTAAAAATGTTTCTCAAAATTTTCTTACTCCGCTTTTCTATTTTTTTGTTAACATTTTAGAAATTTAAAAAAAAAATTGTTATGACCAATAAATTTTCATTGGGATCCCTATTTTAAAGAAAATGGGTCGCGGTCGAATAAAGTTTGCGCACCACTGATCTCGACATGCTATTATCTTCACAAATGAACATCATAGTATTTCCCACCTAACAGAGTCTTGGGAGCCTTTGACTCGAAACCGAAACTGATTCACATTTTTATTGAGCGCTAATGAAACTTGAAAAAGGCTTCATTTCCCACATTATCAACACAACTGGCTCGGCTGGGGAATCCAACTCCGGATTCCAGGCGGGTTTGCTGTAGCATTTAGCCCAGTGGCTCCCAACCCGTAGAAATCTGCGGACCACTAAGCCAGAAATTGAACCATATGCGGACCACCACCACCCCACACCAACTTTGGGGGGGGGGGGACTTTCCGAGAGTATGAAAATTATTTTGTATCATATTCTAATAATAAAATGATTATGTTAAACTTTTCAGAAATTTGAATTTAACACCTGATAGTCATTGGATATATTCAGCCTATCTAGTTCAATGAAAATTGCTTTCTAAATCCCTATTATTTGGCAACTTTTTAAAATGTTGTGCCGAACCACTCTTGAGGCTCTCGCGGACCATCGGTTGGGAACCACTGATTTAGCCCGATAGTTATGATAGGATCTTCACTAAACATCTTGACAATTGTTTGATCAAAAATATTTGCCATTCGCATAAATGGATGAGCTACCTGGGAATTTTTAAAATATAAATCCTGTAAAATACACAAACTGAAATCGCTGAAAAAATTCTAAATACCTGAACATTAAAAAACCATAAAATGCTTAAATTTCGAGAAATTTTGTAAAAAAGTTATCTTTTTTAATTATGTTTAAATTACTCATTAATTTAAAGTTGATTTTTTTAATGAACAAGTTTCTTCTAAATTAAATATCAGCAGTGATAAATTTGAGCAGAGCGGATATGGCATAGCAAAACTAGTTTCTTCGTTACATTTTGCTCAGGGACAAATAAGGGTATAGAAAAATGGGAACTCACCCGTTAACTTCTTGCGATTGCCTTTTACAAATTGGGAGTTAATGAGGGTAAAACTAGACCACTGATGCTAATGGGATGTGAAATCCACTTTTTCTCAGTTGGAATTAGTCATTAAAGAGAAGCAGCTATTACAAAGTGGCGATTGATATTAATATCCCATAGCGGATATTCTGAACAGTATTCGAAAAGCGATTTAGAAATCAAACACATATTCGGGTATGGTATATTTTTTCGTGTGTAGATTGGAGAGAAAAAAAAGTCCGGTTTGAATTTTCTTCCTTTTATTCACACTCAACATCCAACTCTGGCAAGTCACAAAACCTTGACTACTTATAGACTACATTTAACACTAAGACACGTAGTTTCTATCAAACATATCAGTAGCATCTAGTTAATAAGTTTGTCCTCTCAGCAGGCTGTACCGTAATAAGACAGCTAATTAACAGGAAAACCAAACTTTATTTTATATTGACGAGACGAGGGGCAACACAACACAAAAATTGGTGTGGAACTCATCACACTATAACTGTAGCATAATATCTCAGCTACTCAACAGAATCGACAATAGATGAGGGATATCACCTCAAAACCTGGCGGGGAACACATCACATTATATCGGTAGCATAATATCTCAACAGAATCGAAAAATGATACTTTTTTTACACTGAAAAACGATACTTTTTTTACACTGAAAAACGAACAACCCTTCTTTCTCTCCGCTCGTTCCAACCTTTTTTTTTCACTTCAGTTTCGTTCGCTTTTATTTAGAAAAACCGCAATCCGGGTCTCGATCGGGAGGTCGTCACAACTCCTCCCCCCTTGAAAACTTTTCTAGAGTATTACGAAGGAATAGTTAGTCAGATGGTATACAGGACCATCAAATATAAAATGATCACCGAAAAGTTAATTTTCCTTTACTAAAGGGAACACAAATAAGTACCAAGTTATTAGAGGTCCACACATAAAACAAAAAAAACTTAAATGTAACATGTAATTAACGAAATTCAACTGAATAAAGATAGATTAAATTCAAAATATTACCAATTCTACTACTACATAGCATTGTGCTGATTACAGAATCATAATTTTTTTACACATTATTCATCAAAACATAACATCTTCACATTAATATACTATCCAAAACAAAAGCAAATTAAACAAATAAAACAAAATAATCATGGGTTATATACGTATATAATAACAAATGCACTACTATATTTTTACAATACCCTTTTCCGGTATAGGTATAGCCTTGTAAATTTAGAGAGGCTCTACTCATTTCATCTGACAGAATATTAATTAAAGATTTTGTCTCCTTTTTCGGACGGTTGATATTTGCGCCATGTTTGCCAATTATATGAGGGTGGAAAACTGGTGTTATTGTGATGTCTGCATAGACAACTTGTGTTTTAAGTTCTTTAGTCACTTCTTTTAATTTTCGGCCAGCTTCCTTAACTTAATCAGGGGGTCCTTCTACATTAATGTTGTCATTACCATCAGCAAAATCCACTTGAACTTCAGTTAAATCATTAGCGATCTACTTAATATTAGCTCCTCTTTTCCCAATAATGTGTTTGTGAAGCCAACGGGGAGTATCTACATGTTCAGTAACAACACTGTTTGTCTTCGAATGCACAAGTGTATGAGCAGGTCCAAACTTGGCTTTCTCACCCCTAAGTTTTATTGTATTAGATCGGGAGTCAGGAAGTAGCATCTCAACAGATACACCAGTTTCAGCTAAAATTTCTTGAATTGTTTGCCCACGTGATCCAATTATATTTTTGTGCTGATTTTTAGAAACTTCTACTGACACTGCTAGACAATTTCCCTTCCTTTCATCGTAGATTTTTTCATCCCCAGCAATAGTAAGCTTGTTGGAAATTGAAATTATATTGTACATTGTATTTGTTTTTGGCGTACTAGTAGCGCCACCTGGTTGCTTCGCGGTCCGCGCGCAGCATGTGTATAGTTCAGTCGGTGTTGGACTCTTGAACGTGAATAAATGTTTGACGCTTGAAATCGTGTTTCTTAATTCCTGGATTAATATTGCTTGAATTCTCTTGGATATAAATATTTCTTCTTGGATTAAATTTACTTCTTGGTGAAGTTACAATAAGCTCACTTTTGTTTACTGATGGAGAAGGGATATCCACTCTGGCACCAGTTTCATTTATAATCTTATTTTCAACTTCATTGAAAGGTTCGGAAATAAAGGGATGGTAAACTCTTGGAATATCAAGACGTTCCAATGCCAATTTGTCCTGTTTCTCTGGTATGAGCTCAATTTCATGCCCAGCTTTGTCAATACCATCTTTAGTTCCAGTAATCTTAATCAAATCCTTATATTCTTCTGGGTGGTCTTCCTGACATTTGAACAGAAGACTTTTATCGATCATAAGCTTCAGTCCTTTGTTTTGGCCTTTTGAATCTTCGTTAACAACCTTGAAAATGGACTGTAATTCTTCACTATCATTCTGGGACTTAGAAAACTGCTCATGGTCTGTCTTCAAGATAGAAAGCTCATTTGAATGGGTTTCCACTGGAGGCAAAAATTCGTCATCTATGATTATAGAAGTGTCGTTTTGCTCTTCGACCTACGTTACAAATTCCTTGCTGGATTCTTCATTTTGAGCACCCTTATTTGGCTTAGATTCTTGTTCAGGGCCTAAACTCTCTTCATTTTCTGTATTTTCACTTTCCTTTGGGGCGCGAGTCTGCACTGCGCTAAGATGAGAAATCGAAACCTTTCCCTCCTGTAAATTCGATAATCTGGCTGCAGTTCGATTTCCTAAAATATAGTGTCCCTCATCAAATTCACAACGCACAACTGCGGCTTTGGTATCAATGCTACCAAATTGTCCAGAGATTCTAACTTTTGCCAACGGTAGACCTGTCGGACCTTCGTCCAAAGGCTGCTGTACCCAAATAGTTTCGCCTGTCTACATCTCGGGAGAGACATATTTCCTACATATGACGTCTATCGTGGCACCTGAATCTCGAAGAACAGGCATGGTAAACCCATTTACTTCCGCTAATGTTGTAAAAGGACTTAGCAAATTCTCCTCCTCTTGTTCCTCACAAATTTGGTTCACTTGTTCTGAAGTTTTCTGGGCCTTAATTTAGGACAAGTCGGTCGCAAATAGTCCACCGACCAGCATTCATAACACTGCAAGGGTTTTCGCTTATCAAAATATTCATATCTCTGACCTTTCCACACGTCTTGCTTTCCCTGATCCCTTTCATTTTGTCCAGATTTAGCCGGAAATTTCTGATATTTTCGATTTCCCTTTTCGAAATTATTGCTAGTCTTCCTTTGATCATAGGTTGGATAACTTTCGGATTTCCTACTCCCTCGTACACTGTCATATTCGTCCAACATCTCAGACAGTTTTGTCGCTGAAGTTATTTTAGTCCAGTTGTCAAGAAAATGTTCCCGAACATCATTGGATACATGTGTTTTTATCTGGTCTGTAACCATCAGATCCTTCAGCAATTCAAAAGTATTAATTTCCAACCCTTGTATCCATTCTTCAAGATAGTTTCTTAATTCAAAAGTAAAATATCTCCATGAACTATCGCTTCTTTTGATGTTGCACAAACTTAACACGAAATTTCTCTGGGCTAAGTTTAAAACGTTGTAGGAGCAACTCTTTGACGTAATCGTAATTGTCCGTCTTTTCCTCTGGCTCTCTCGCTATAAGCTGGATGATATTCGGCGTAAGAAGGGGTGGCAACTGTGTCACCCAATCCTGTTTTCTAACATCTGCCCTTTTTGCCTGGCGTTCGAAAATACTCAAATATAGACTAATATCTTCCTGTTTTGGATCGAATTTTTGAAGAATTTTCTGAAGTACAAAATCCCGATGAGAAGTCCCAGTAACGGATACCTGCATAGTTTCAAGTCTTAATTTCTCCATTTCGAATTGGAGCTTCTTTTCTTCTAGTTCGAATTGGCGCTTCTTTTCATCTTTCTCCAGTTGGAATTGGCGATTCTTTTCTTTCTCCAGTTCGAATTGGCGATTCTTTTCTTTCTCCAGTTCGAATTGGCGATTCTTTTCTTCATCTTCAATTTTTAACCTTCCAAGCTCAAACTGGTTTTTACTCTCTTCTAACCGATTTTCCGTTATACCTTCTAAAAGATTTTTTACATACTGCTCATCATAGTGCCTAGATTTTTTTTATTATTATTATCATCAGGTCTGTTATCACTAATTCTTCACTTATATTTCCACCATCTCAATAGCCAAAGTTTGAAGATCACTTTTTCTTGTTTTGCAAAGAAAAGCCATAGTAAAATACACTGCTCAAAACAATTAGGGGAGCACATGGTTTTAACGAAATTACGCAAATACTTAAACCGATAAGTAACATAAAATAAATCATCCATAATTTAAAGCCTAGCAGGAAACAAAAGGACAAAACTTCATATGCAAATCAAAGTTCATGACGTCAAAAACCAGAAAAAGAACATAAGGGCGGAAATCGGGATGTTGCAGAAACGTCTGTTTCACTGCCTTGACTCAAGTGAAATTCGATTGCTCAGATATTCTTTTTGAGAAAAGGTTACTTGAAAATGTCTCAACAACGTGATTTACCAGAATCCATGGCATGGCGTATTATAGGCAGACTTGAATCCGGGCAAACACAACGTAGTGTCGCGGACGCTGTTGGAGTCGCCAGAAGTGTCGTTGCAAGGCTGTGAACAGGGAATGTTAGACGTCGACCAGGGCAAGGTCGGCAACGCGCCAATACAGCAACTGATGACCGGTATATACTGTTAACAGCTCGTCGAAACAGAACAGACAATTCTACTCAGCTGCAAAGACAGTTGCTCTTGGCAACAGGACGAAGGGTGTCCAGCCAAACAGTACGTAATAGGCTTCATCAGGGAGGTCTCTATGCACGTAAGCCAATGGTCTGCATTCCGTTGACCTCACGCCACCGTGCGGCCCGAAGAAGATGGGCTGCTGAACATCGAGATTGGGAGCAGCATGATTGGAGCAAGTGCTGTTTACAGACGAGTCCCGATTCAGTCTGGAGTGTGAAACCCGACGTGTTTTGGTATGGAGGGAAAGGGGCACTAGAAATAACCCCACATTCGTTCGTGAAAGGTCACAATACAGACGAGCTGGTTTTATGGTATGGGGTGGAATCAACGTAGGTGGACGTACGGACCTGCATATCATTCGAAATGGTACTTTGACAGCCCGAAGGTATGCAGACGAGATACTGAGACCTCATGTCATACCTTACGCTGCAGCCATTGGAGATTCCTTTGTTTTCCAGCATGATAATGCCAAACCGCATACAGCTCGTCTTGTGGAAAACATCTTTTTTTACACTGAAACACGAACAACCCTTCTTTCTCTCTCCGCTCGTTCCAACCTTTTTTTTCACTTCAGTTCCGTTCGCTCTCGTTAAAAAAACCGCAATCCGGGTCTCGATCGGGAGGTCGTCGCAAGGCCCTGATTTTTCATTAGGCCCGGGCCTAGGGGCCCCCGAATGTTGGGCCCCCCCAAAAAATGTTTTTTAGTAAAGAAAAAATTCAATTAAAAATTTATTTTACCTTTTTTAATAGCAATTTTTTTATATATCCTTTCAAATTTGTTTGATTGGTTCATCATAAGTATAGTTATATGTATAGTTCATATGTACGTTAGTGTATATAAGGGATTAATAAGTTTTTCTGGTTGCATTGTATTGGTGTTTCATTTTTTTGACATAGCCAGGCCCTGATTTTCCATAAGGCCCAGTAGGCCCGGGCCTAGGGACCCCCAAAAAACTTTTATTTTAAAAGAAAAATTCACAATCCAAATTTTCTTTTATTTTACCTTTTTTAATAGCAATTTTTTTATATATCCTTTCAAATTTGATAGGTTCATCATATATATAATTTTATGTATAGTTCATATGTATGTTATAGTGTATATAAGGGATTAATAAGTTTTTCTGGTTGCATTGTATTGGTGTTTTAATGATGAAGTTAATATGTTGTATTGCTTTTTGTTATTTGATAATGTTCTAGGCTTCAACGCTCCATATAGCCAATTCTTGGTAAAATGGTACTTTCACAATTATTCATGAACATTTTTTTGTGTGTCAATTTTGGAAATGTTACGTCCACATCTGTATTAGGGGGCCCCCATCCCGAGTTGTGCCTATAGTCAAGAATTTTCTAAACCGGGTCCTGCCTCTCAGACTAACGACCCTCCTTCAAGGAAACAGTGACATTTTTTTTTTTAAATTAATTGGCATTGGAAATATCCAACGCTCCGGTTGGTAAAGCAATGGTCAAGCAGACACACTCTCAGTTGTTGCAAAACAACTGTCCCACAATCAGAGAACTATCAGAATTCCATAGAGAGCGCCCTCAGTCGGCCGCAATCCTAGCGCTCTGGTCGAACTCAGTCGAATATACTCCCCCCCCTCAAGAATTTTACTCTTAGCAGGCGTTATTTACGGAATCACCGTCTTATTGATTCCATTACTCATTTAAAAGCTCCTGCCAAATACAGTGTTGACAATATTTTCTCGATAAAACCTAATTGTATTAATGTGCATGGTATACTATTCCTAAAATTTCTTGAAATTACAAAATTACGGACCCTAACCGACCGGTGACGCGTGATACTGTGCATTACATAAACACCAAGGGGCCTCTAGTCACAGCTAAGATTAGACGGTTAGCTCCAGATCGGCTAAAACTCTCTAAAGCTGAATTTCAGCAAGTTATAGCTTGGTCACATGAGTCTTCCAAAAATAATGACTCTTCGCCTTTGCACATGGTGCCGAAGAAATCTGTCGAATGGAAACCTGTTGGTGACTGTCGTACTCTATATGCACAAACTATTAAAGAGAAGTATCCTATCCCTCGTATTGCAGATTTCACTGCTAAATTACATGGTAAACAAATCTTCAGTCACATTGACCTTGTAAAAGCATACCACAAAATTCCCATCAATCTTGCTGATGTACATAAAACTGCGATTTGCACTCCTTTTGGCCTTTGCAATGCGTTGTGGCGGCAGCATAGGTAATTAGGCTATTCTCTGAGGCTTTAAAAAAAACTAAATTCATGACCAAGAAAGACAAGAGTCCTAATTGTAAATGATAAGGCCAACTTTAAAACAAAAACTCAACAAAATTTAATAAGAAAATTAATATATATGAAGTACAGCATAATTAAATGACGTTGACTTAAGTGCAGATTTAGCAGTGCACGCTCCGAGACCCAGTTAATCTCAAAACAGGAGATTCAAAAAACACGTCTGCCTAGCCGGCCGTTACATGAGGGATCTCTGTCGAAAATCTCCATGTCTCTGACTATAACTCTGCTTGAAAACTTCGGTGGCGGCCGTTTTCTTAGAAATTGCTTTCCAGAGCGGGGGCCGGCAGATTAGCGGGTGACAGCTCTTCTTATCGACGAATATTTCCGCCAAACTTTATTGCTCTCCAATGCCAAACTCGCATTGAGTTATTTCTAAGAAAGACAGTTTTACGACGATGATAGGAGATGCTTCTGTTTTCCAAAACAGTTACCCCCACAGCTTACTGGAGAAACCGATATGCCTGGGATTAACTTTCAGGTCAAAATATCTGGCGGCATTTGTTGGTATCTTTTTTTAATCCGCTAAGAATCCACACACGTGTTCAATCTATGGGAAATGGAAAATGGTACCCCGAAAGCACGCAGCTGTGTTCGTGTACCCTGTGAGGTCTTGGGAAAAATAACCCCATATTTTCATTACGCTACAGCGTCGTCTACCTTTCAACGTTTTATAGATGAAATAACTCGTGAATTATGATTTCTTCACGCATTTGTTGACTTTCTTGTCGCTTCAGATGAGAAAAGAACGCATGCAACATCTCCAGTTGTTGTTTTCCAAACTTAAAGAGTATGGACTGTGCATTAATGTTGATAAATGTCAATTTGGGCAAACCACTATTGAATTTTTAGGATTCAAGCTTTCAGCTGAAGGAATTTAACCCCTTCATGATCGCATTTCACTCATCCTAGAATTTCCCCAGCCGACTTCTTTAACTCAACTACGACGTTATTTAGGCCTTTTCAATTTTTATCGATGATGCAACCCAAAGCTGCCGATTTAGCTCCTCTCGTTAAATTCCTTGAAGGACACAAGAAAAAACATCCCCGTTCCAGTGCTAACAAATCTGAGCCATTACAACGGAACGACGAAGCAACTCTTTTCTTTTCTGCTTCAAAAGAAGCTATAGCTGATACTACACTATTGAGGCATCTTGTTCCTGGTGCCCAGATAAGTTTATGGGGTGATGCTAGTAATGTCGCAATTAGTGGATCATTAATGCAGCTCTCGGAAGAACAATGGGAACCCATTGCGTTCTATTCTTGTACACTGAATAAGGCTCAGGGGGATTGGTCACTTATGACCGTAAATTATTTACTATCTGCTCTTAAAAAAATTCAGGCATATGCTGGAAAGTCGCAATTTCGCTATTTATACAGACCAAATCCCCCTTAAATTTGCCTTCCAACAAAACCTTAATAAATATAGCCCTTGGCAACTGCACCATTTAGATTATATTTCGCAGTCTTTTACCGATGTATTTTGTACGGTACACCAAAGGCTCTGATAACACCATGGTCGACGCACTATTTCGCACTGAGACACTCAATTTCTTCTAATGTACTAGACTTTAAAGAGTTTGCCACTGCTAAGACCGGTGATGACGAGCTGAAACAGCTTATTGAATCTGACACCTCTTCTTTAAATTTGCAAAAACGCTATTTCACACTCGAAGATATATATTTATACTGCGATTTGTCACAAACACACCCTCGATCTTTTGTGTGTGTGGCTAAGGTCCCTGGGGCTGACGACTTAACCACTTAGCCACTGGGCGACCTCGATCTTTTGTTCATAACAGTATGCGACAGTTTGTTTTTCAAACCTCACATTTTTTTCTCCCATCCAGGTATCTCAGCTTTATTCTCTAAACAATTCGTGTGGCCTGGCATGCGTCAAGACATAATATCCATGCTTTGCAGCTGTGCTAAATGTCAAAAAGCTGAAATCTCTCAACATACCAAATCCCCAGTTGGCACCTTCTATGATCCTGATACTGGTTTAGCCCACATACATACTTTATTGGACCGCTTCTACCCTCTGATGGCATTCAATATTGTATGACCATCATCGATAGATTCCCGAGATGGCCCGAAGTTATCTCTACACCCGATATGACTGCGGAAACAACTGGTCGAGCATTAGTACACAGATATCCAGATTTGGATCCCTTGTTACTGTAACTACTAGTCAAGGTAGAAATTTTGAATCTATTCTCTTCAAAGAGCTCACTAACATATAAGGATGCAGCCGAATCCGAACATCTGCTTACCATCCACAGTCCAACCGTATTATCAAAAGGCTTCACCATCTCAAAGGCGCTCTTAAAGTGCACAACCAAACTAAATGGACTGAGATCCTTCCCATAGTCTTACTAGGATTGCGCACTGCTGTCAAAAGTGACATCAAAGCCATCTGTGCCCAGCTTGTTTACGGCACCAATCTCAGACTATCATCCGATCTCATTACCAGTGATGCTGTCAAATAACCCATTACCCTTACCTAGTATGTGTAAGTTAATTGAAACAATGAGAACCTTAAATCCTATTACCACTGCTGTGCACGCTGTGCAATCCAAAAGTTTATGCCAATCCCTCATTAAAAACTTATTCACATGTATTTTTGAGATCAGATAAAGTTAATCCTCTCTTATCACCTTATACGGGACCCCATCTAGTGATCGACAGAAACGACAAAACTTTTGTCTTGGGATTAAACGGGGAAACAGTACAGTCTCTATTGGTCACATCGAAGCTGCATATCAACTTTCAGACTCTTTTGAATCCTATCAACCTCAAAAGCAAACTGAGCTCATGAATGCTCAAACAACTCCTGTCGAACAGACCACCACCAGATCTGGTCGCAAAGTTCGCTTTCCACAGCATCTTGTTACTGAATATATTGTGTAAAACATTTTGTAATATGAATTGTACATAATTTACCTATCCTTTTATTTCATGTAATGCATATGTAACCTCATTTATGTCTCTTGTAAATAATGTGTATACCAATTTCCCTCTCGGCATCATACGAATTTTCATTTGTACTCCAGACTATTTATATAACTCTCACTATGTACCTATGTATTAATTGCCAATTTTCTGTAATCGTGGCTACGACATTGGGGGCATACTCTGCAGTATTCCCGCTCCAACCAGCGAAAAGCGAATCATGTAATGTCAGTCCCCCCCCCCTTCACTTCGGGAGATGCGCATTGTCACGTGGGAGTGGATGAAAACACATGTCGCTGATCGGATGTCCGGTGCCAAGTGAAGTTCTGGAATACATTGTTCGAATAAAGGTGCATTTTAAAGCATTCTGATGGAGTAGTGTTTAATTTTCCTAGAGGCCTTCGAATCTCCATAGTGATGATGCAGTACCATAGGTAACTGTACAAAGCTTATAATCTTGGATTTGAGATTCTTTTGAATTTCTCCAAACAATTCGCTGTAAATTTTGATCATCCTCATAAATTAAAATTTATCTATATATTTGTTTAATATCCACTGAAAACGTATTTCATATACTCTAAATCGTACAAGAATAAAGAAAATATCAGGTTATAATACTGAACCTACACCTAAAATAGAGTTCAATGATTTGGCATTTGCTGGTTTACATGAGCCATCTAAAATCACCTCTCAATCTAGTTGTATCACTTCCTCACCATGTTTTTATTACAGCATGGTGAGGAATACAATATACTTCATTATTGTACGTAAATTGCATTTTCATCCCTCTCACCTTGTGGCATGTGGCCCAGCTCCTCATACTCTTTTATGAAGGTCTTACGTATATGCTTTTGCAAAATTTTCACTTAACTCAAACTTTTTCTCCATCACTAATAATCAATAAATAGTCAAAGACGTAGAATTACCCAATTAGGATTTGTAACGTAATTTTCGACCCCGTCGACACTAAACCTTCTCCCCCGAGTACTGGTAATAGGCTCACCGGAAGCTAGGGTTCTGCCGAAGCAGTGAGCGGGTGAACCTCTTCTCAGTAGAGTGTGCTAAAAATATAATTCGTAAGATATGTAATCGTCCGTTGTGTATGTGTATTTTATATCAAGATGACCTGTAATAAAAGTCCATGTTCAGCTAGCCGGATTATTGTTACTGACTCAAATTAGGACATCTGCTTTAGATTTATCTTTATACACCGGTAATTTAATAACAAATCTACCCTCATTATTTATTTTGTAGTTCTGTTTAAAGTGATTTTCACAAAATTCCTCTTCTTCGGTAAGAAATTCTTTTTTCGAAGGTAATTTCTCAATTTCCCAAAACCTTTGAAGAACTGCATCAAATTTTATCCTAATTTATAAAGTGCGAATTAGTCACTTTAGAATTTTTACATTTAGTTTTGATTTTTTCTGCAACCACCCATCCAAACAGTGTACTCTGAGATACAGGTTCATTGGTAGAACCAACTATTTGACCACATCTCAATAGAGAAAAAATCTGTGCCTAAAATCATGCCAATTTCCTTAAGCTTAGAAAATTCTGGATTAGCTAACTGAATAGATTTAATAATATAATCAATATCCTTTACATCAGTAAATTCCGCTGGTAACTGAAGTCAATTTTTTTTAAATATTCGCTTTTATTTTCATTTCTTCATTATTTAAATACGAACCAACTATTACTTAAGCAGATCATTGTGTATGACCAACCAATTCCTTTCAAGCTGACTCCGCCATTTTTTCTCATCAACCCTAGTTTTCGAAAAGCGTTCTCTGAAATCACACCCGAAAATACTCACTTCCTGAATCGAGATGCAGTTTTAAATTCACGAGTTCTGCACTGAACCAAAAGCACCGAGGCTAAAAACGAAACAGTTGTTTATCACCGCGGCACTATAGATATTTGACCTTGATCAACAACAGCGATTTGATTCTCAATATAATACTTTTCTCAATCGGAATGTGAAGTGCGGATTCAACAGAGAAATCCCTTTTCGTTTCCATAATGGAATTTGAAATTAATGCATTATTTGCTTTCAATTCTTTGCAATAAATAAACTATTGTGTTTTTGGATTACACGAATTACATTTTAATTGCATATAACAGTCTTATCATACGCGGGTCAAAAAAATAATAAAGTGAATTCTTTTTAACAAAGTTTTTCCTCTCGCTAACACCCATATTTTTAAATTTCATACATTCATGCAAAGGATGAGCTCCGTTACATCATCTAGAACTGACAGCTAGAATTTTTTAGCTTTCTTAACACTAAAGTAATGGCCTCTCATATTACTTGTGGTTTCTGCTTCACAATCACTTCAAGAGATGAATATCTCGAATTTAAAAAGTCAAAGACTGATTGTAATATTGGAAAATCCTCATCGGCATTTTTTTTTAAAGCCCATAATTTTCGAGTTTCCGGATCCACCTTCTGAAGCAAAAGCTAAATGAACCACGGATATCTCGATGCTGCTTCTTCACCTACAGCCTTTAATCCTCTAATAATTTCATCTGAAGTATCAGATACCGTAAAATCTCGACTATAATACGCACCCGAGTATAATACGCATGTTAGATTTTGCCCGAAACTTTCGGAAAAAATTAAAATTCGACTATAATACGCACCCATAACTTTTCAATATTTTATTTAAAAATTTCACACATATTTATTAACAAAAAATTTTTAATAAAAAGAAACGAAAACGTCAAATTCGGTAGAAAAAACTTAAATTGTTAATTTAAAACAAACAATACCGTCAAGTTATCAGTCTTAATCACTTTCACTAGAATACAGCTCATCTATTGTTTTTGCGTCCATGTCATAATTATTGTTGCCGTCGTAATATATGTCACCATCCTCACTTGACGATACGAACTGCGAGTTCCGTTTGTTTAAAAGGAATACCTGCTTAGTAAACGGGTGGATGAATCAAGGAGTGTAGATGCACACGCACCCGTGTTGTGACAATGTCTTACAGCTGCTGTACGTTCGTTTATCCAATGATGAAAACTACTTTTTTTTTGTACGGTAGTATAATACGCACCCTCATTTTTGCGGGCTGAAATACGAAAAAAAGTGCGTATTATACTAGAGATTTTACGGTAATTGTAATTTACCTCATTAATTCAAAAAACATTTTTGGATCAAAAATCTGTTAGAGATACTGCACATTTTTTTTTTCTTTTTATCGGATATCACGAATCATTTCGCCCCTTCTTCCTCGTACGTTTTATCTCATAAAGGAGTATGCTTTCGAATGGAAGGTAGTTCATCTGCTACCAGCCCAATTAAATACTGTAACTTTTGAATATTAGATAATGAAAACTTGTGCACTGTAGCTACAAATAAATCTTTAAAATCCATTCAATCATTAAAATTACTAGTAAAAATAGGAATGTTAAAATTAGGCAACTTAAAATTACTACCTCTATTACTCTGGGAAACACTCGATGCTATAACCTGTGGTACAGCTTAATTTAGCTTATTTTGGTATTGAACTTTCAGACTAAAATACTTAGATTCGAAATCTTCAATTTCAGATAGATCATCAGGCAATTCTGAATCGTATGTCAAAGTCAGAATAAAGTTCATCCAACCGCTGACTACGTAATTTCATTTCATTTAGTGTCAAATATAACTAAATTATTCTGCGGTTCAGTAAGACCTGCTTTCGCCATACCACGCAATTTCTTAATATTTTCAATATTAACTTTATCCATATTTAAAGTTGCACATCTAATATTCAAGGTGAAAAATCTGTAGCAAACTACATTATAACAATATCAAATATACAGAATTTCCTTATCTGTATCTTAATCTCGCCGGTGCCTCAACAAAATGGCGCATCTTCTCGTGTGTAGATTGGACCGAATAAAAGTCCAGTTTGAATTTTCTTCCTTTTATTCTCACTCAACATTAAATCACAAAACCTCGACTATTTACAGACTACATTTAACACTTAGACACGTAATTTATATCAAAGCAATTCGAGAACTGTCAGGAGCTACAAGAGAGCGCCCTCTGTCGGCCACAAACCTAGCGCGCTGTTCGAACTCAGTCGAACAGGGTCTACTCTCGTGCCATACGAAAAGCATTCGAGAAACGTGAGAAACGGTGTCACGATGATGTCATTCTCGTACGCTAGAAGAAAATCGGTAGTCCCGGAATATTTATCGCAGGCAAAACTCCGAGTCCTATTTCTCGCAAACTGCGAAAACTTTCCGCCCAACTTGAATCGGTGAAAATGTACTTAGCGTTAGAGTTTCAGATGGCCGTGTCGATTGTGATCAAACGAAAATACGATGTTTTGCGTATTAAGAGAAATGAAAGGCTTCCTGTGCTCAAGCATTTTAGTTGTAAATAAATTTGCCTTCAATAATGTATCAAATTGCTGCAACATTTCACGTAGGCTTATAGCGTGTAAATAATGGAGCACTATGGAACTGTTTACTTGAAAGTAATGTTTCTGGTCGCTTATTAAAAAACTAGAGTTATATTAGGAGAGATTTTGAAAATAAACTGGATTTTCGAAATAAATCTAATGTAATATTATACTAAGATTGTAAGATTGTTATGAATTTAATTTGAAATACATGAATTGCTCACTTTTAAGACACTGAATGGAGTATATTGTTTCATAGCGGTATTGAATTTGAAATAAATTTAGCAGACAATACCCAGACAATATCTTACTGGTTTTGTGAACACAGTGGTTCCAAACTCTTATGGTACATATACATTGGTGCAGAGTTCTCTGCCTGTGCCTTGGGGAATCCAGTGATTTATGTTCACTCTGTACTCTGTACTATGCGTGGATCGCCTACCTCCTTGAGGGAGGGAGGCCATTCCGGTGGGTATGTTGGTATAGAATATCCCTCAGTAAAAAGGGATGCAGGATAAACGTACTCACTTTTTGTTTCAACCTTGTTTTCAATCTTTAGAATTAGATAACCTATGTATGTTTAAATGATTTAGGCTATGAAAATTATTTTGTATCATTCTAATAATATAGTTGTTAAAATTTTAAGAAATTTTAATTCAACACCTGATAGTCATCGGATATATTCGGCCCATCTAGTTCAATGAAACATTGCTTTCAAAATCGCCATTTATTTGGCAACTTTTTTTATATGTGGTGCCGGACCACTCCCGAGGACCTCGCGGACCACCGGTTGTGAACCACTTAGTTAACAGTGTCAATTATGATTTGTTATTTGAAGGAAAGAGAATTTAAAATTCTTCTACCTTCAATTTTAACTATACAATTGTTGTGAAATACGCAGGCTAAAATACACAAAGTGGTTATTTATTTATTTTTTACCTAATATTACTAAAGTATGCCTTAAAGTTGATTGATTGGTCTTAATCTTTGAACCGAAAATGACTAAAGATTCAATTCGAAAATTACTGTCCATGGATCTACCTTTTGGAAATTAACGTCAAGTGTATCAGATTACTAACAATTTGCCTCAAGTTATGTATATTTCAATTTCAGTTATTATACCTGTTTTTAAAAATTCGGGATGATCTTATTCAACTAAAAATTCATGCCCTTCATAACTCCATTGGGAATTATTATGGCTGTTTAAGAACTTTTAGAAATAACATTCAGCGGAATATAGAAGTTTGTTGTAATAATGAACAATGTATTGAAAACATGAAATATTTCTTTTGCTCAAGCAAGGAAGTTGTATACTTTAAAGAAATTTTTCTGCATGATGTTTTTTTCTACTCTTACCTATATATTTGATAAGTTTTACTATCAAAAATTTTGAGACATTACTTAATATATTTCTTGACTTTAAACAAAAGGATGATAAACAGATTACACATAATTTTCATTATGCTGTTATATATAAATATTTTGTTTAAATGCATAAGATTAAGTTCAAGTTTATAATTTATAAGAAATGTCCCAAATTTTACATTTGATTGTATAACTGTGCTAGATAAAAATACCAAATGTTTAATCAGCTTTGTGTTTTTGATCCTTATGTATGTTTTAGTTACTTAAAATTTCTGAAACCTTTTATCAGTGCAAATGATTATGGTGTCAATATCATGCTATAGGTGTGATGTTTAAAATGGTAATCAGTATTTTCTTCCCATAGTGTTGCATTGATTGCCATTTCATGCTTCTTCAATCTGATATTTGTAGGTATATGTGAAGAACATCCAAGGCGTATAGTTCATGAAAGGACCTTAGTTGAAAATTATTCTGCTAGATGGGTGCTCAACTTTAAAAACAGAATTGAATAATTTTCTGTCTTGAGGTTTTAATCTTGCTGGCAATTTCATCAATTTCATGAAGAAAGAGCTGAAGGAAGAAATACTTTAAGAGTTACTGTATGTTGTTAATGTTAATAGATTATATTACGTTAAAAGTTTTAAGAAACTTGTGCTAAATTATGAGCATGCTTAAAAGATTGTAGTAAAAATTATGTGCTTTATTTTGCTTTTCTATTGTTAATTAACCAATCAAAGTCAAGCTAAGAATTAGTTTTCCTGTGTGCATTTCCTTTCAATACGGAAATCTTCCATTTATTTGCCCTTGAAAATTTTGCATCTTGTAAAAGCTTACAAATAATTAGTAGGTTGATTAATTTCCCTGTATTACTAGTTGAAATACATAACTGATAGTATGTAATCAGTTTTCCTGATCTTCTAGTAGGATCTTATTAAAGAAAAACGATGAAAATATTACACATTTTTAGCTTTCGTTTATATATTTGAACATGAATGCATACAGATTTCTATTATTTTATGTTTTTAATATCTAAAAAGAAATAAATTATTAAAAATTATTCTTTTATTAACCTGCCAGTCTTGTTTTATTGTATCTTAATTTATTACATCAAGTTGAAGACAGGTTTTAACGAAAGGGAAAGATATTGCTTATTCTGCTGGCTTTGTCAACATGAAGTTCGTCACATAATGGAAGTTAATTTGATAGAAATTTAAAGTTTTACTTCTCTATCATTTGAAAGGATCATCTGGAGAGATGTCCTCTGCATAAAAGTAATTGCAAGGAGAAGCTTGCTTTAACAATTATTTTGACATTTTTAATGAATATTCATTATTTTTATTTAGCTTCCCCTGCATTTAACCTAAATACTATCCACTTTCCCTTAGAAAATCCATTACAAAAGGGATTTTTTCAATTATGCTTGGAATCCGGAAGAAATTTCATCTTAACAATATTGTTACACATACTAAGTTTGAAATGTCACTACGATGAGTATATAAAACTAAAAATATAATTTATGTATGAATATATATATAAATATACATTCGTATACTTTAACACACACACTAATATATATATATAATGAATGTTCATCTATGTATACACACATAGATACATTTTTACATATAAATTTATTTTGTGTATTTATACCTTTATTAACTTTGTCTATATTTAAGTACAATTTATATGCTAGTTTATTTAATTCCTTTTGATCAGATTTAATTGAATATAATTTTTTCAACCTCTTCTGCTTAAATGCTTTCTGCTTAAATCAAACAAATATGTAACGAAATAATTCAAATTGTTCTTCTACAGTCACGAATAGATTTTTTCTGTGACATTGCTCTTTATTGTTCCCATTGTAACGATATAGTAATGACTGAAAAATAGAGCAATTTTATTGGCTTATCGTATATTATCAGAAAAAAACGTAGTTGCCAGTGGACGTTGCGTATCCAGAATTCATATGGTGAAAGACTTTTCACACGGCCGGAAAAAAGGTGCCCGAGACTACCGATTTTGCTCGAGTGCGAGAACAGCTCACGAATCGAAGGTGCGGAAAATCTCGAACGCGAAAGCTTCTCGTATGGCCCAAGACTAGAACCGTTTGTCTCAGAGAACGTTGACGGCTCGCTAACAGATTTGTTTCAGCAAAAGAATTTAAGATCTATTCAGATTTATTATGTATTTTAATTCAACTTTATCGTGAATCACTCCATGTAGCTAATTTGAATCCCTTGAACATATTTTAACAGTATTCGGGGCTATATTTGGACAACCCGAGTTTTCCGATTTATGCCGGGCATCAGTTAATAAGAATAATTGGAAGCTCGACAGTGACGTAGCGAGCATGACTGGGGCCCGGGGCACGATACCTTTTTGTCCCTCCCCCCCAAAAACATAGTAATCTATATATATAAAACAGTTCCGTAACTGACTGACTCACTGACATACAACGCACAGACCAAACCGCTGGACCTCAAGGGCTGAAATTTTTGATGGCGATTCTTCTTATAGTGTAGGGGTGCACTAAAAAGATTTTTGAAAAATTCTTGAATTTTTTAAAATAAAATTTTTAAGCTGTTTTTGTAACTTTTTTAAGTTTGTATTTAAAATAATTTAAGGGTTATAAAATTTATATCACGAGAAAGATCATAAAAATTCCTTTAAAATGAAATCTTTTTCGAATCGTTACCTCCATTTTCTAATTTTTGGTGAATTTTTAAAGATTAATTTTCAGAATTTAATTTATTAAATGCTGATCACGTGATTTCTTTTCTGGTACTTTAAATAAATTTATCGTCACCTCCATAACAATGAAATAGAAAAAAAATATTTTTCCCCTTGCTAATGCGGCAGACGATTGAACATTATCCAAAAAATATTAAAATACTGTAAATGATATGTTCCTCAAACTGTAATATATTAACTGTACTCTATTCTTTAGTATGTCCTACTAGATTTAATTTAAATATTTTCTTCTACATTATTGTTTATAAATATATATATATATTTATAAAAAAATCGTATGAGATAATTTTTTTTACATTAATTGTATACATTGATCGTCGTATTTATTATACTTATACATATACAATATATTTTGGCATTAATTACATACATTGACCGTTGTATTTAATTTTAATGTACTCGGTAGTGAAATGCGGGATTTCAGCTAGTATAATATATAGAATTAGTGAAAAGGATCATTTGGCACCCCTTTGCGAGTGGCGCCAGAGGCATGATAGACCACTTTGCCCCCCTCCCCTCGTTACGCCACTGGAGTTCGATGTATTTTTCTCTGCTTATGAGCCGATATTATAAATCGGAACTGGGAAAAGCCACGCAAAATTAAAAGTAAAAGGCAATTTACAAAGCATTTTGTGAATTTAAATGATTCCAAATTAATTGTCAAATCTAGCGAAGTGTTATCTTTATAGTTTATCGAGAATTGTAAAACTGCTAGTTCTAAGCACCCTAAAAAAAACTTGAATTGGTAGAGTGGAGTTTCTGCTCCATATCGGCTGGTTATTCCACTCCTCAGTGATTTCAACACGGTCATCTATTTTCTAGAACATTCTTCTTGGGTTGTTCTAATGTCGCAATGTTAGAGGAGGTCAGGTTTTGTTGCGCAATCTTTCATAAAAACAATACCTTGTCCCCTCATGGAGCCTCTATTCCCACAAGTCCCCCTGACGAAAACGTTTCTTCTGTTTCGGTATGTTATCAAGATTGACCTTCCACTTTTGCCCGCCCAATGACGTTGTTGGATCTATCAGGTGACTGGGAGAGTGCCGTTTCATTTCGCGAGCTTCCGAGATCTTGAACCTCGTTTGCTTTTTCTTCGATTTCTTATGCAAAGGTGGACTGAATCAGTGTGCACTTGGGAATTTATCTTATGGGGAGCCGAGTGGAACGGATAAAAATATTTTTTATACACATTCAATAAAATTCATTAGCTGATTATAAAAATTTATTTTAAGAATATCTAGTTTTCATTTTTTTGACATAGCCAGGCCCTGATTTTCCATAAGGCCCAGTAGGCCCGGGCCTAGGGACCCCCAAAAAACTTTTATTTTAAAAGAAAAATTCACAATCCAAATTTTCTTTTATTTTACCTTTTTTAATAGCAATTTTTTTATATATCCTTTCAAATTTGATAGGTTCATCATATATATAATTTTATGTATAGTTCATATGTATGTTATAGTGTATATAAGGGATTAATAAGTTTTTCTGGTTGCATTGTATTGGTGTTTTAATGATGAAGTTAATATGTTGCATTGCTTTTTGTTATTTGATAATGTTCTAGGCTTCTACGCTTCAAATGGCCAATTCTTGGTAAAATGGTACTTTCACAATGATTCATGATAATTTTTTTCTTGTGTCATTTTTGGAAACTTTACGCCCACATCAGTGTTAAGGGGCCCCCCCATCCCGAGTTGTGCCTATATTCAAAAATTTTCTAAATCGGGCCCTGAACATAGCTCTTCAATTACTTCAGTCATGGTTACATTCATCTCTTTGTGCATATATAGCCAAACCAGGCCTTTCGACCGTGATTGTGTCATGGTAGATGTTAAATTGAGTTTTTAAAAAGCATAAAGTAGAAAATCACATATCACTGAAGCATGCTATTAACGTTAGCGTTGCAAATATTCTCAATAGTTATCGATACAAGGATATATCATTTTGTCACACCTTGTAACTTCAGTGGCATTTTTGCATGCAATTATTGCAAACTGTTTTGTAAAATTTCATACCACATTTTGATTTTGGCGTTCAAAATTGCCGTTTCTGCAGAAGGCAAATCATGGTTAAAAAAAAATTCTTGCACCAGGGATGCAGTCTTAATGAGAAACTTGACAAGCTTTATATGTGATTAAAACTGCATAAAAAAATTCTTAATTTACAAAATATCCTCTTGTTTTCCTTTCAGAAACTTGTTTTTGTTTTACGTTCTTCATAAAAACGATATACACTTAGTATCAGTTATAGTTTCGAAATTCTCTTCATTCTCGTTTCCAGAAATAACTAATACTTATAATAGCAGTTTTAACAACCGTACATTTAATCTGGTTACTGGGAAGAGTTTGTAATATCGTCTGTATCGGCCACACAGAAAGCGGTCTGTCGAGGTAGAAAGCTATCTCTTCCCGCTGCGGTCGATCTGTATCACGCTATGTTGCATCATCTCTGTCAGACAGAACACCTGTCTACCGTTTCCCCACGAGCTATTGTAGCGACGACAAGCGATCCGGTAGTACAATTTGACAGATTTGTCGCGCAGTGTTAAAATGAGTGATCAAACGGAAATTTTTATAAAAACTGTTCGTAAATACATGTATTTGTTTGACAGTCGGCACGAACATTATAAACATGTTTTAATCCCTAGCACTCCTAGGGGTGGGGTGATAAGGGGGCGGACATGTGAAAATAATCGAAAACGACTGATATTAGTGTCAAATCCATAGTTTTCGGGGTCTCTGAGATGAAAAGACACACTCCCGATGCCATTTAAGCCCAAGTTCAGCCCCCAACAGCATGCGAGGTGAGAAGGGGTGATAAATAAAATGTCCAAAATGACAGTTAAACCGAGATGTCCCAAATACCCGGGCAACGCCGGGCAGACAACTAGTTATTAATAAAAAAAATTCAATTCGATTTTATGTTGCGTTGTTTCTTTTGTCAAAGTAATCAGCAAAACGTTCGCGAATTTGAATTGCAGCATTGGCTGGCCTTCGATTTGTTAATCCAGTTTCCATAAATGCGCGTATAGGCCCGCACTCTTGAGTTTCTGCGACTGTCCTTTATCTGTTATTCTTTGATATAACACACAATTGTGCAAACAGCAAGCTGCTTTTACAATATAATCCGCATTTTCAACATCTTCTACAGCTCTTAAAATTCTCTAGAAGAAAGCGACCGGACTGCACCGCTCGTACAAAGGTATCGCGTCGTGCGTGATGTCCCCATATCGCAGACCGATATCTGTGTGGCCGAGCCTTAAGTTACTTTTCAATACCGATTGAGAAAAACTGTAGCGTAAACTTTTAGGAAGGGAGAATTCGATCATGTTACTCTGAGATTATTCCACTTGGAGGTGTGTATCATTTTTAAAATTAAATATACAGAGCATCAAATACGTTCATAATATTTTTCTCCACCTATTGTTTGAGTTTGATGAGTGTCATTAGATTAATTTTCGGGCGGATTAATTGTGGTGGTATTCATGAAATTTGATCAATTAAATAGATAATTATAAATTATGTTTTATGTACAATAAATGTAGCATACAGTTATTTCATTTGTTTTGGTATTTAATTGACTGGCAATTTAATTTATTTTAATTCATTTTCATTTTTGAATGACTGACTCAAGGTAAAGTTTTTCTAAAGACTGAAGTTTTGTTTAGTCTTTTTTATTTATTTACTCCCTTATAAGTTTTTATACGTTTTAATTTTTCTCTTTTATACGTAAATTTTAAATTATCACGAAATGAATTAAAACCCAGAAGTGATTCAGACGACACAGAAAGAAAATGGCGCTAAGAGATTCTCAGTTTCATTCAAGAGACGAAACAATTTTTGCTCACTGTTAACAAAATAAAGGTCCGTTTAACGCCAAGAATGTACTGATAAGGGATCCCGTCTGTTAGACTAGGGTCCCCGTAGTGGAGGACAAGATCCCTGTAGATGGTTTCGCCCAATCAGAGAAGATATGGTGAAAATTGAAGCGTGCCCCGTAGGAGACTGGAAGAAAATTATATAAAGGGTTGACACGAAAAGCAGGGACTCTCTCTGGCCCCCTGCTGATCTAGCCTGCTACGACGAACAACGATCTTACTGTCGGAAGAAAGATGTCCAGGAAAAGCTCCGTACAGCAGACCTCTGGAGAGAAGAGACCTGAGACCGGTTTTAAGGTTGCTGCCTCAGGGAGGTCGATTCTCAAAATGAGGGGTCGGGGATTATCAACACCGCAGTACCATTTCCCGCGGAAAGTATTTATCGCTCTTTAGGCATTAAGAAAATTATGAAGGTTTTAATTATTTAGGCTTTAAGAAAACCATCTCAAGTTTTGATTTCCATTTTCATGTAATCAACGTATTTTGGGACTTTTTACCCTGCATCGTATTACTTACTATTTCCCGAAGTAATGTAAGGGAGTTTCAGAAAACCTCAATAAAATTTAGAGTCATGTTTATTTTTATAAATACTGGATCATACAAAAATTTATTACTATAGATACAGATTTCAAGTATTTTGATTTTGCAACTGTTATTTTTTCTTTCGCCAAAGGAGACGCGATCTTTTTCGGTAATTTTGTTTTCATTTAAGGGGTCTCGGGAGTCGTACTATTTTACTGAAGGTGCAATTTAGCATCATGTCACATTTAGTTTTATTTCTCTTTCCCTACAAAACATAAATACATGAAATTTTCACCACTGAAAGCTTAATATATGTTCTATGTAGAATAATTATTTCAATGTTCTACAACTGGTATTTTAATTAATTTTCCATTTTTAATTTTGATGAAAATTTTAAAATTGTGTTTTGGCTTGCATCCATTGCGCGCAAGACTGTAGCAAAACTATTGGTTCTAGATTCCCCCAAAAATATTGATAAAGTTGTAAAACTAATGTATATTTAACGTATACTCCATTTTTAAGCAATTAAAAACTTAAATTTTTTAAATTTAAATTAAAATTAAAAAACTTTGAAAAAATGCATTTTTTTATTGAAAACATGTTAATTTTAAATAATTAATGCAATTAAAAATACTAAATTTGAAGTATACATTATTCCTTGCATCAAAATAAACGTATTCACCAAGTTTTATAGAAATTGCTTTGTCAGTTTCTTTATCAGTCAAAAAATGACTGCAAAAAAGACACAACTCTAGTATAATTTTACCCCAATTTCCCCCTCCAAATTTCGGAATAGAACTTCACTTTAAAAGCGCCGGCCTTAGTTATTGCGGGGCCCAACTGCAGAAATTTCGATAAAAATATAATGTACAGATATTTTAATAAAAATATAGTTACACACTGGCCTGTGGCATCCTTGTGGTACAACGCGCTGGCTTTCGGTGCTGAGGGTGCTCGGATCGAATCCCGGCGTTGCGCCACTGAAAATGCCTCTGTTTATGTAGTCCCTTTATAGGGGGTAGTGCTGGTCCGCTTATATGGCACACCCATAATAAAATATTTGAAAGTGGTGTATGTCCACTTTAAAAAAATGAGTTAACGGTGATTTTAGTAAGATATACACACCTTTTTTTCGTACGATTTTTTTCATAAAGTAAACAAAAGAATTTTGGCTATAAAATGTTATCGAAAAAAAAATTTTTTTAAAGTGGAATAAGTTCATTCCTAATAATTATAATAAAAGCAACCTGCTTATTGCAATTATTATTGACTATTACGACTTCAGTGTACACTACGCTTTAGCATATATTGCTTAGCTAGTGTCTTAAAAACAACATCGTTAACAAAATAACGGTATTATTGTTCTGATTAAGTGGTCAGAAGTAATTTCACTGATTTTGTTTGGTTTTCTTTCGCAATTCCTACTGTTTGGTTTGTGTTTCTTATACTAATAGATTGCAGCGTGAGTATTATTTAAATATTTTTATTAAAGCAGAAAATCAAAGTTTTAGATAAATAACATTTAATACAGTTGTTACAATGAGTTCACATACCAATAAAAAAGACGATAATATGTCAATTTGGTCTGATAGTGATGTTGGTAAGTAAGAGTTTACATTAAAATATCCATTTCACTGAAGCTAATGTATATTAAAATATGGACTTAATTTCCACTTGTTTTTATTTTTTATAATATGTTATTTTTGGTATAAGTCCATTTGGAGCTAAAAAAATCGTTTATTTTTTAAATAATTTTAATAATTATTTCATAGTAAAATTTAAAAGGTGTATAGTGTTAAAAACATCACTCGAATTCATTAACGTTTGCCAATATTATTAAATTCATTCATATACAAACCTTTAAATATCTCGATACGTGAAAAATGGACTTATGCCACTTTCAAAAATAACAGCTCATATGTTAAAGCCATTTCAGTTTAGACATATTTTTAATTTTCCAGATCAAATAGGTTCAACTGGCAAGGTCGGCCCTGCCCTTTAAAGTGTGCTACCCTAATGACCTCTCCTAATCAAAATTCACAATTAACTTTATCAACACTATAAAATTTTCCCATTTTCCGCAATTTGAATAAGGAAAATTTTCTTCAAACTTTAATTTCCCCCTCTTTGAAATATTTTCTCATAACTTGGTTTTTGTTAACTTTTAAACTGGCTAAAATATGGCTAATAAAGACGGGAAAGTTGTTTTGCTTGGTTGCAAATTTATACCTTGGAAAATAGACTTCAGAAATGAGCATTTAAACATTTCAGATTATACAGCACATCACGGCAGTTAATATTCCAAAAGGTATAATAGTTCCAATAGTGTTTAAAATTTCCTTTCAATTGTAACTGCAGATGTGTATTTCTCCCCATCTGTTTCTTGTAAACACTGCGTTTTCTTTAGACTAAACCATTGTCAATCGGCAGAAAAACACCTGTTCGACTCTTCCTTGGGACAAATGCCGATATTTGGCGAAAAGTGGGGGATGTTTGGTGACAATCTCTTCCTCTCTCGTTGACCTTCGCTTTAACGTTCCACCCCTCATCGAAAAAGAACTCTCCCCGAGTGACCAGTTTCTCAGGGATCTTCTCTTCAGAGGTCGACTGTAGCTCAAGTGGCTTCTCTCCCGATGTCTGAAGACGGCTAAATGATTTAAAGATGCCTCGAGGCCTTATAAGCTGTCCCCTCAAATAAATTTACAAAAAAAAAATGCCATGGCTAAGAATTTAGTTCTTTTAAAACTTTTATGTCAGTCAATCTAGTTTTTTCATTGGCCATTTTTTTTTCTTAATGATGTTCAAGGTGAATGCTTAATTATTTTAATACGAGGGATATTATTTAATACTATTATAGATACAAGTAGAATGAGAGTTGTTATTAATGTATTTGTATGTTGAATCTATATTGAAGTTTAAGAAAATGAGAGAAAGATTCTAACTTCTTTTGTTATAAGAAATGAAATTGATTTTATTAACTTTTGTTATAAGTAATGAATAAAATTCAGTTTAATCCCTCAGTTTAAATTGAGTCTCATGTTTGAGTATTCATTTGTGAATTTGTTAGCCATAGAATCTAGGTTATTGTTTTAGTTTGGGGAAATAGAACACAACGCAATGCGAACCACTAACGACTAGATGAAATGAAAAAGGTAACTAAGAGAATTTCCTCAAAAAAACTCATCCAATTTTTATAATAAGAAATAAGTTAACAATAATTAATAATATATTTTAAATACTTGTACCTACCATAATCTTTATATAACTTCATTTATTAATTAACTTTAATATTCAAATACTTCTCTATTAAATATTCTATAACTCCCCTTTTTTTTAAATAATATAACTACAATTATTAAATACAACAGAGGTATTTCTGTGGTGAGTCTTTGAAATAGAAAGTACATCTCCGTTACATGCTTGAAAAATCTCGCACAATCTATGTGCAACAACACACTTCCTAAGTCTAAGTTTCACGAGTTTTAGCTTTATAACAACTCGGCGATCCCCGTTCCATAGCAAGAAAGTGGTAAACATTTATCAATAGACCTTAAAACATTTGTAAAATTGCTTAAACACAAGAAAAATCATAAATACAGATAAACACAGGCAAGATTTTATTTTGTCAACTGACTTTTTATCGCATTTATAACGAATGGTGCAGTTTTTCTATATAAAAATGATAAGAAAGGACAATTAATTTTAAAAAACAGATAATTTTTTTTTCGTCGCCTGCAAGCTTATCGGCTGATAAAAAGAATAAAAAAACAAATAAGAGCATAACAGTTCCTGTAAACAACTTATTAAATATGAAAGAGGCAATTTGTGCTGCTGGTTCAAATTGCAAATGATCGCAACGCAAATGCGTAATTTTTTTCCAGTAACTTGTCTTAATTACTTTCCCCCAATGACCACAGCAATTTTTGGTGGCTACTTAATTATTAGAGCACCAGAGCTACTTAATTATGAGATGAACCCTCAAATGTGAATCAGCGTTTGAATTATATACAAACATCTAAATTGGCATTCATGTGCAATCTGTGTTTGTTTGAATAATCAAGTGTCTATTTTATGTTTTTATACAGAAGGTCGTTCGCACTTTATGGAAACGATTTTCATACTTTATGTATAAATGCCGTATTGTTTGCGGCAATTTTCTTCTATCATATAACCATGGTTCTTGACAATAGCTCTAGCTCGAATTTTCCACGAAAGTAAATTTTATCTTAGTACTGTCATATTTTTACCCCATTCCTCTTGGACCGATTTCCAAAGTCTGTTCAGTGTTCATGGATGTCGTTTTCCTAAGGCTTGTTTTAATAAACCGAAAGCGCAAAGTCCATTGGAGAAGCGTCAGGGGATTTTACAGGCATTTCGTTAAATGGGATACATTTTATTCATGTTTCCGATTCCTTCTTTGCTAAATAAGCGGCAGTTGATTTAGACGTGTGACTAGAGGCTGTGACGTAGGTAGTAATAACGACAAGCATTTCGCTTCAATTACTTTACTACGCCACCTTAAACACTTACAACTACAACTACAAAAAGCAAATATATACAGCGAGTTAGAATTTACATGTTAGAGATGTCAGGACGGCTCGGGTTCACAGCCAACTCTGGCCTACAGAAGGCCTCTCGGACCAGAGAGCTCCGTCTCTCTCACACTCAAAAACAGCTCTCTCCGTCTCTCAAAAACAGATCTCTCCCTGGAGTATTGGAGGGTCTTCTTTTTATACGTCGGCGAATTCAAAAGCGTTCTCCGGCGTTTTAAGTGCGCGTAAGTGTCCAAAGTTTATGGGATTCCACATGTCGCTATAGTGTCAAAATCCTGGAGAGCCCTCGAACCACTCAGGTATTTATTACTTGTATAACGTCAGAAATCGCATATTACACAAAATCTATGGCCTCTTATCCGAGAGTTTATGAGACCGCTCAGTTTAACATTTCGCCGATAGATGACAAGTTCATGCTGAAGGGTAGGAACGAGCAACACAGACTTATATAATTACAAGTTCGTGGAGTAATGGAGACAACGTCACAAGGCTTTGTCCATATGAAGCTCAATTTTATCAATGTCCTTTCCATATAAAGTTGGAATTTCTTCAAAAATTGGTTCTAAAATATTCTGCTGATAGTGATTAATTTTGGCTTTACTTGAGACTTTTGATTTTAAATTTGCCGTTGTAACAAAATCCTGCAACTATGATGAATCCTTTTGGGAACTTTTCTGTACACTGACGAAGCCATTTCGTACAGTCATTCCCGTCAGTTGAGCAATAGAAAATTAATCTTTTTTTATTAGTCATTTAAATACACCCATGCCTGATCGAGTGTTACCACAAATTTCCCTTTTTCAGCAGCTAGGTGCTTTTCATATAAATTTTCTACAATTTGTTTTTCTTTCAGCAATATCCTTTGGCAAGAACAGATGAACTTTAGGTTTAAATATCTTTTCTAACTTCAAATCTTTATGAATGATTTTACTTACAGTGCCAGAAGACATTCTTAGTTTCGATGCAATGGATCTTTGAGTCTGCGTATTTTCTTTTAGGATCAGAGACGTCCCTTTCTTGATATTTACCGGCGTTTGAACAGTCTTAGGATGAAGTTTCGCGGCCATGTTTTCATTTTTACTTTGTTAGACTTTTTCCCTTTAAAATTTAATGCATTATAAATACCTTTTTTTGAAATTCCATAACCGCGATTTTTACACCGCTTTATAATTTGTTGATACGAATATTTCTCCTCGGAAAGGGCAATTACGTAACCTTCGAGCCATGTATCACTTTTAAGAGCCGTTTTCAAAATAAATCTTGCATTTTCTATTCCAATCAAAACAAAACAGTATCAAACGATTATTCTGAAGTTTCCAAATTTTTATCTCAAAAAGCATATGACAAAAATAAATTACAAAATCGTTTCCATAAAGTGTGAACGACCTTCTGTAAAAATGTAAGTAAAAGTTTACGAAATGTGTGAAACCTATAAAACCAGACAGAATATGTCTTCTGAATTAAGTCATAACGATAGTAGTTTCTTCTGACATTTTTAAAAGTATAAATATTTAAATTAATTTATGTGCCTTGAATTCTTTTACGACAAAGGTTAAACATATATATATCGTTGATATTTCTGTTTAAATTGTTAAACACATCATGTGATTGTGAAAAATATTAGGGATCTCAAGCTAACGCGAATGAGTTAAATAAAGGATCCAGCTAAAGCTTTATAAGCTCGTTAAGGGCTCATAAAAATGAGATTTTATCGTTCATAAAACTGCGCAGTGCTGACGTAAAACATATCATAATTCATTGCAAAAAAATTTAACCGTAAGCAATACCATACTGTTTCGTTTGAAGGATTTGTATTGAAAGATGCAGATTAATGTTAAACGGGGATCGTTACTGAAGCATTTGTAATATCTTCTATCAGATTTTCCTCAAATACGAGTATGTAGAGACATTGTAAATGTATTACTCAGTAGATGAGTCAAGGATATTTGTTCTTGGGTAAGTGGGATTTTAATAATGTTGGTTTTCTGCATTAAACGTGCATTTTCCAAACACTTTAAAGAGTTATAGTGCTTTAGAATCAATCTGGAAAACCAGTTTTTGTCTGGATGTTGTATTAAAATGCATTCAAAGTTTCCTATCGTAAAAATGCTTTCTTGGGGAGCTTCGGACTCACGCCATTGAATAGAATATCAGATGTTCATTTTGATACAGACTGATATGATACATTTTTTTTAGCTTATACACGATGATTATCGCAACGGGATTCTGCTTTAGATGCAAGGAGATTTGATGTCGGAAGGAATTTCATTCTGCCACCGTCGCTTATTTTTTTCCCTTCTAATTTTCGTCTTAGATTGAACCACGTTTTGCGAAAGAATTGAGCCGCTCAGTGGCAATGTGAACGTGTCATGAAATGGTAAATCTAAAATGACTTTCCCTTTCAAGTCAGTATTTAAACACAGCAAATCTTTTTGCAAAGTGACAAGAGAACCATATACTCCGTCCTTAGGTTTTAAATTTTAGCAATGAAGCAAGTTGTTGATTGAGGAACCGATTTGGGTACTTTCAATATCCTACAGATAGTCAATTGACAGTTGCTTTTAACGCCGTTACTGTAGGTTAGTACATAATCCCGTAAACACACCAAGAATTCGCATTTCTGATGCTGTTAACAGTTCACTGATCTCATTGCTAAGTAGACAAATCTAGAATCCTATTCAGAAATTCTGTTTCATCTATTATTATAAAAGCAACCTTACAATTCTCTAGCTCTTAAAAGCTCTCTGAAAACCTAAAAAAAGAACGGTCCTACATCAAACATGCGAAAAACGATATCAAGCTTAAAAAACACTAAAATTCCTAAAGAAGGGAACATTTTTTCACTACTTCGAGATAGTATAACAACTTCTGGCACCTGGGTGAGGCGTTCACGTGTGCTGATCGATTTCGCGACAATGTCCGAGTGGTTTCTGATGATTAACAAGACAGGCCAGAATTTTATTAAACTTGACAAATTTAATATTGAACTAAAACTTAACAGATTTAACGTCGATTTGAACAAATTACAGACGAACATTTTAACAGCGGCTTCTCTCAGCTAGATTAGTTTCAGGAGGCAGAGCTCTGTGTCCGAATCTTGTCTGGATCTTACAGGGACTGTCTCGAAAAAAAAACGAAGTCTGGATATATATCCCGCTGAGAATTCCTTTACGGCGATGAGGGGTATTCTGTGAAAACTCTTGTTTTCGGGACGGGAGTGTGGGATTAACTTTCGATAACAGGCTGCGTCTTGGATAGGTCCGATAGGTCGTTAAGTGAAAATTTACGTCTTCTGTAGTGTCAAAATCTCTGAATAACGGCCACCAAGTGACAGGTTTAGGAGTTCCCGAGGTGGTGACCGACTAACAGATATTTTCCCCCCAAGCCTCGGTAAAGATCAGATACGCAGAGCTTATAGTTCCGAACTAAAGAATGTTAGAATTCGATAGGGGGGGGGGGGCTTCACTGGTGTTTTCTTCAAGCCGACAGATTTTTTTTTAATCCTCTGTTGCTAGTGATTGTCCCACAAGGTTTCACGGGCCGTTACAACAGAATGTTTTGAAAAACTAGACTATGATAGACAAATATCGAAGCTCGATA